>CAOKZL010003012.1:0-336392 GCA_948472985.1 Iguana delicatissima
AACTGGCTTACATCTGCATCATGTTTCCCACTGGGAAGAAAAAAAATGTATATTTCAGGTCTAGTATCTACACAGTTCATTGCACACTTGTTTGCACTTTCATTCTAAAAAATAAGTGGACCTTTATTGCTCTCAATCCTCAATAGAGTAATAAAATTTCAGGAAGGAAAGTCTCACATTTATAATAGTTAACAGAATAACAAGGATCCCTGATTTTTTTGGGGGGGCGGGGGAGAGTCTTCACATCGGTAAGCAAGCAGTTATTATATTTACCTACTTGAAAGTTACTTGCAGAGGGAAGACAAATTACTATTCTCATCTATTACCATTCAAAATCTGTAAATGACTCTTACAAGAAGAACATACAGATGGGCCCTTTCTGCATCTTGCCTTTTTGCGGAGGTGGGGAGTGGCATTCGCACGAGTAGTCTCTTGTGCGAGGCGCTCACTTTGTTTCCCCTTCCTTACCGCAGCTGGTTTGCCAGTCGCGTGAGCACCGCGCGAACGCCCCGCCCCTTCCTACCGCAGCGCAACCTGGGAATTGCAGGCTAGCGCTGAGGCAGGAAGTGCGACCAGCCCGGCTCCCGACGTACTGCAGCACAGGTAAGTGTGTGCGGGCCCCAGGAGCCTTGCGTGACCATGCACCATTTTCGGTTTGAAGCCGAAAATGAAAAGGTGCATGCGCGGTTTGTGTTAGGCTCATGAGCATCACGTAAATGGGAGTGCGTCATACGGACCACCGCTCCCATTTATGCGATGCTCAAGGGGCCCTCTCGCAAAAGAAACTGCATTCAAGTGCCCTCCATATGTTCAATATGGCTTACTCCCAAGTAAATGTTCATAGAATAGATTTCAGATACTCTTTATTATTCCTGGAAAGAATCAGTAACAGCTGTCTTAATATTTCTTAATGCTTGATCATTTAGAACACTTCTGACTGACAGTTCCTGAAAAGGCTCAACTACATAAGTGTCTCTGTGGTCCAGTTTTGGCAGATCATTTTAGAAGAGGCTCGGCTCCCTCCCAACTTAGTCTTAAGCAGGATTCTAGGGTCCACATATAGGCCTTCTAGAATGTTTGTAAGCCTTGCCCCAATCCTGAGAACAACCTCTGTTTTTCTTTGTTGATGCCATCAAGACAAGAAACTGACTTTGCGGGTGACAATTTCTTTCAGAGACTCTGAATACATATTTCAGAATGTCCTGTGCTCAACGTCCTGTGTTCTCTTTGAGAATAAAAGATAAAAAACTAAGAAGCAAGGATGAATAGTAAGACTGCAGTAGGCAATAATCTACAGATGAAGAACATCTCAGGACAATGGTTAAAGGAGATAGAACTTTAATGCAAGAGGGACTGAATGAGAGGGCATTGTCTGAAGAAAAGTCAGAATTCTTAGGATTAGGAGGGGACTCTGTTAAGGTAAAGGTACATGAGGGAAGAATGAAGGTGGGAAGGTACGTTAGGAAGTCTGATCAAGAGACAAGAACCCAGTCAGACATTAGCACTATGATTGAAAGTCGACATGCAATGAGGGGAGTGCATTAGCCACCTCCTCTCTTTCATTCAACTCATTCCACTTGTGGAAAGTGAGGGTCTGAAAAGGACAGCCTCCACTGAGTTCTTCACGTAATCAACAGTCCTTCTTTATTAAGGTTCCCAAACATGCAAAGAAGCTCCTTGCATACCACAGGCTTCCCTCTTCAGACTTGTTGCTTGCTCTACATATCAGAATTGTGAGATAAAAACTAGTGAGGGGTAAATATTAGATAGTGGATTGATAGAGATCAAAAGGAGAAGTGGATTCTGGGGACTGCCAAGTAAACATAAATATTCTAAGAAGAGTATTTATAATGGGGTGGGAATCATGTAAAGAACAGAAAGAATAGATCAGCAATGATTGGATTAGAAAGCGAAGCTGCTTATATCTGAGGCCATTTCTGCACTACACTGTTATAGTGCTATGATTCCACTTTCAACATCCTGTGGAATTCTAGGGTTTGTAGTTTAGGGAGGGGCATTTAGAATTCTCAGCCAGAAAGCTCTTTGGCCTCAGTAAACTACAAATCTCAGAATTCCACAGGATGTTAAAAGTGGAATAACAGCATTTACTATTGTAGTGCAGAAATCGCCTGAGTCACTCAGGTTGCAATAATTGGAAAACTGATTTTATTTTATTTTTTTTGCAGAGGAGGTCACTACATATTGGGAAAAACAGAAGAATGCATATTGATAAATGGTTTTGATCTATGTCATTTGCATATTCAGTGGCACCTCCAAGGTTAACATCATACCTAGATTTATTATTGCAGAAGGTCTATAAAGATTCTTCTAGGGCAAATGTGGAACTCTATATCAAGCTCTCAACCTGTGGATTTTCCAAGCATGTGATAAATGCAGTAATAGCTAAGGTGATTTAGACAGCAATGCTATGGACATTTACTGAGCGTAAGCCCCACTGAATATATCTAGACTTAATTCTAAGTAGACATATGTGATTGTGCTATTAGGTACCAGTAAAAATGTTATATCAGTGGGGCAGTAAATCCACTTTAGGTCTTATTCCAAATTTTAATAAAACACCTATCCAAGATGCTGGAAGTGTTTTGGAGCTAGGGCTTAGCACCTTGGATACTTCCATTAAAGTACAACTCAGAACAGATTCACCATCCCACTGACATAGAAGCCACTGATATGGTAGTTTGTCCTGTTTGCATATGACAACAAGACAACCAAACTTTAAGCATTCCGAAAGTCAACCCTTGTTTCTATGGTCAACCTACTGTTAGAGACAGCCAACCTGGAATCTCCAATTTCTACTGTCAGTTCTAAAATTATGTGAAGCCAAGACACTCATTGTGCTATTTATGCATTTCTCCCAACCCCAGGAACAAACTACTTTGCCAAGGGCATGAAACATTAGATACCATCAGATACCAGACTTTGTCTTCTCTCTTCTCATATAAAATCCAGGTGTCATGGGGAATGGGCTCCACTCTGAACCTCATAGGAAGGCTTAAGGTCCATTAAATTTGAAAAAATAAAACATGTCCTTCCCTTAGATAAGCCTTCAATAACAGAGGAACTTCAAGAAACCCATCTCTGTGAACCTAACCCTAAAACTCTTTCTTAACAAGTGTGTTAGGGTTCAATAGCTTTTGAAAGGAACTCTCATAATTATGCTTTGTTAGGTCTTTATAATCAAGCATTCAGCGCTGAGAAGGAGATGAAGGGGAGGAAGTACTTTTTAAAAAAGCCTGGCCCAGCTCTACTTTTCAAAAAGCCTGTGAGTTCTCCTTCACTGACCTGTTGATCACATTTTTACCTAGAGTTGGATTCTTTGGACCCCCATGGTTCCAGTATATCGACCTAAAAGGATCTGTATTATGAGAATTGGAAGCAAATGCCTCTGAATCACTTCAAATTCTTAATAAGTGGGAAACTGCCTGGGTCTATGATCTTTGGTATGTGGCTTCCTACTGTCTTTCTGAAACAGACTCAGTCCCATCACCCTTCACACTCTTTATCACTGCCTTTTCTTCATATACTTTGTTATACTGTGAAGACTGTGTGTCTTCAAGTTGTTTTGAACTTATGATGACCATAAGGCTAACCTATCAGAGGGGTTTCTGGGGCCTCTTTGATATTTGCTGCTTTCTTACATTGGGGAAGGGTATTATCAGCCTGCAGACCTGGTCCAGACTCCACAGGAATAGACTCCAGCCAAGTGGAGGTTCTGAATTCTCTCTGCTCTCATGCCTTATCCCCAAGTTGAGTAAGGACATGAGGACTGAATCTGGGCACTCCTAGCCATCATTCCAAGAACAACCATCATTCCAAGTCTCCCATTTGGGGGATTTCATGGATGGTTGAAAATGCTTCCATTATTCCTGCTGTCTCTCAGCTAGGAGGAAGTGAAGCCAAGTTTTCAACTGAACTGTGGGATGGGAAACAATGCCCATCAGGGGAACTAGTAATATTGGGGATGTGACTACTGCTCCAAATGTCTGGTAGCTCATCCAGGTCTATGAGGTAGGGAAGACTGGTCCACATGCCTGCCCTTTATCCTCACTTTAATCAGATTCCTGGGATCTGACCCTTCTGTTCTCAATTAATCTTCTTTGGTTGCCTTGATCACTGGAAATCAGAGCTTAGAAAAATTACTTTCTTGCACAACAGTTTACAGAATTGGCCAAAAAATGGCCACTGGCTGGTGGGTTCTAGGAACTGTGATCCAAATATATAACATTTCCAAGCTTTCTTACAGAACTATTTCCTAGTTTGTTCAGCATGGCATCACAGCTCCAGTACAAAGCCTCTTAGTCCTTCTGTTTCAGTACAAACTCTGGTGTCTATCAGAAGACATCTTATTTTAGGAAAAAAAGGTAAATGAGAGAGAGAGAATGCAGAAAAGGAAAAATCTTGGAGACATCAACTGAAATGATGAAGCACCAGGAAATGTGCAGTATGAATAGATGGCTTTTTTTGACAGATTTATATCTTTGCATATTTTATGCACACTATAACTTCATTTTATTTTTGTTACATGCAAAAGCAAATCCAGTAATATAACAACCTTCCTCTCATTTCATTTAATAACAACATATATGGAGTTAATGTTACAGTTTGCTTATAATCAAAGCCCATCACAGGCTGATTTTTCCCTTCTCCCCCATTTACCTTCATAATCAGTTCACCTAATAGCTTAGAGCTATCATAATGTGCATATGCATCTCTTCTTCTAAAGTACTTCAATCTAGGTTTTAAAAATGCATATGTTGTCCAACTACATAACGAAAGGAAACTAATACACTTTTTCAGATTTTTTGGATAAAGCTCAAGGCTCAATAAAAAAGAGAACTCAACAAAGCTTTGTGAATTGTCTCAAAAACACAAGGAATACCATAAGAAGTGAGCTAACTTGGGTGGCTTTAGAATTCATGGAATTTAAGGCTGTCAACAGCCACCAGTCATGATGAAAATACATTCCCTCCAGTAAAAATATCAGAGACAGTGGCCCTCTGCATATCTTCACAGCAATGCCTTAGAGAACCCTCATCTGTTTTCAAGATGAATTGTACCCAATGGTGCCCAGGAAGAGGCCTAACACTCCACAAAGGGTCAAAAGACCCTCTTGCTATCCCAACTTTTATTTTTTGGGAAAGAAAAAAACACAGGGAACTCACCAGCAGCTCCCTAAAGAGTCCTCTCCAGTTTTCATGATTACTCTTTTAATGCCAGGAATCTTAGCCATAATACCTTGGTCTCCTTTTCTTCTGTCCTTTTTTCCTGCCTCAGAAATCTTAGCAGTAATACCTCAGACAGCACTGTTCTGTGTCCTGATACTTTTTTTTTAAAGTCTGATTATCAACACACATTCAAATAAACCAGTCAATTAAAATAGAAAATAACAGTTTATTTGAAATACTTGCAACAAGCAGGGAATCAGTCAGGCCAACAAGAATTTGGCAAGACCATTCCAAAATTCACAAGCTGTTCACAGACTGCTTTATACCTGCAAGCATATTTACAGAAGCAGAAATGCTAGGTGATTGGCTTAATCCAAATCTATACATAGCATGCATACATCATTCTATTAACATACAAGTGGTCCCAAATTATAATACCAGATCCCACCTTGAGGGTGTGAAAGTTAATATTATAATGAAGCTTAATGAGGCTAGAGGTAACTTTAAGTCATGGCTAGCTGCTCTACCTCCCATCAATCCAGTTTAGGCCGCCTTCTTAATTACAAAGTTGCAAGGTTGACCAGACTCAGACCGTTGCCCACACCTGCAATTCTATTTTAAGACAGATTCTCATTGTTCTCATTGTGTTCCTGTTTCAAGATACAACTTTTTATGAATGTCTGCATTCCAAGGAAAATGACACATTTCCTAGGACTAGAATACACCATAAGTCATTCATTGACTATCAAGCTGGATTTAACATAACATTTAAAAGAGTACTTGACTGCATTATCCATCATGTTTTAACTACAACTTAACAGATTTCCCATCACAAAGTTCAATTTTTTTTTATGTCATGTCATCATGATCAGTTATGGTAGGCCCCCTTTTTGTCACAAATCTTACTCGTGTGGAATTGTGACTTGAAACTGGGCACACCAACTTACAAAACAACAACAACAACAACAACAAACCATTCTGACAGATTTTGAGGCACCAACCACAGTGTGCTGATAAAGTATGGCTAGTTTCCTATTTTTGTTTATTGTGAGTCTCCCCTGCAGTAGTTTGTCATTTCAACTTGAACCTTGGGACTGCAACTTGGCAAGAATCAAAAAATAAGCAAACCAAACACTGTCAAATTTTGAGCCACCTAGCACAAATATCCCTACGTGTTATGAATGCCACACACAGACATTATCTTTTATTATTATAAATTTTGTAGCATACTCTCAAGGCACACATTTTGGAAATTCCTTCTCTAAATAAATAGATATATTCTGGATATGGAAACTGATTGCAGAACATTGAACCTGAAAGAGTTTAAAACAAAACAAAACATAGTACAGTCAAACAGGGACAGCAGGGGGAAAAACAATGAAAATAAGTAACGGATGTTCTTCACCGTGGAAATTAATTTGCATAATGACATCCCAGTGTGGAAGTTCAAAACTGCAGTTCCCAGGCACTCTGCCGCTCGCACAACTGTAGACAAGTTAAATGACTTCACATATCTTAACTGCAGTGTACTACAGAACTGGAAACAGGAAAAAAATGAGAGCTTTGAGAAGGTGCCATCCATTCTGATTAGGATCAATGTCAATTCCCTTTGCCTTATTAAGAATTTGAAGTGACTCAGAGGCATTTGCTTCCAATTCTCATAATACAGAGCCTTTTAGGTCAACATACTGGAACCACTGGGGTCCAAAAGAAATCAAATGTATCAAGACAACCATATTTAGATTGCTGCCTTTCAAGACTTTGCCCTAAACAAGATTTCAAACATTTTTTAAAAAAAGTTTTTCCAAGCTGTCTGCTGAAGACAGCCTTTTGACCGCCAGGAGAAAACAAACTGTATATACACCAATACTACAGGTAAAACTACTGTGATGCTTTAAATTAGGTGTGTGATACCTTTGGCCCTTGAGATATTTGGATTACAGCTCCCAAGGTCCTTGCAACATTGGCTGGCTAATATTTGAGGTGGAAATTACCTGGAGGGTCAAAGATTTCCCATGTTCCCCAAATCATGGCATTCTGTATATTTTCACCAAAAAACAAAAGATATACGAGTCAATCATTCAATAGATGATGTCTGTTGCCAAGATCATTTCAATATTTGCATGGTCCGTACCACAGTAATGCAGTTCCGTCTTCCTTCTCATTTTACTTCAGCCCACATAAGGCCAACTGAAAAGGAGACTTAACTTTAGCACACATTTACAACTTGCCTTTCTGAGGCAAGAAACAGAAGCAGATAAAGGAGACATTGAAGGCTCCTTCAGCTAGATTCTGCCACCTGCCTCTGTCCCTTAGGATTTTATGCCACCAACAGAGAGAAGAATTCTGATAACATGTTATACACTGATGTTGTTTATTGGATACTGACATTATTTATCATCTATTAGTTTTCATACATTTTATTACTACTTGAAAGCTGTCTCAGAAGGATTTGTAAAGTGAAAGCCAGTATGATAAAGCAAATTTAAAAAGTGATTCAATGGTAATTGATTATTACTATCATTAGTTGTAATCAATTATCACTGAATCACTTGTTTTTTAAAAAATTTACTTCATTATACTAGTTTTCACTTCACAGATCCTTCTAGTAATTTGTAGGCTTCCTTGAGTCTCAGTTTTGGGGAATATAAATATAGGAGGAGGGGGAGGAGGAAGAGGAGAAGGAGGAGGCAAAAGTTTTTCTTAATTCAATCTCTCTGCCAAAATTTCTCTCCCTCCACATTCTACATTAACTATACCCTTTTGGTGCCAGTCCAAAGATAATTTGGACTGAGTGGAAGCCTTGTAGCATCAAGAGAACCTACTGACACTTCTTGTCTTCTCCTTGATTTCTGCTTTTTTGCTTACATACTTCTGCTCCTTTCAATTACACCAGGATGACATTCTGTTTCAAGGGGTGAGACTAAGAAGTCTGCTTCGTCCTAACACTGGCTGCTCAAAGTGAAGGGAGGATGGCCATAGGGATCTCTTCCTGCTGCATCCAGATTAAAGGAGAGAGACGAGCTATGGTGGCCATGGTGATATAACTTTCCCAAGGCAGCATTGTGAGCTCACTCCATTGCTCCCTGCCTGTAGTAGAGGTTCTGACCTTTTTGACCTCATGCTGATGCTATTTGCCTCAAGGGGGAGAGAGAGGTTATTGTGACTTTATCTCCGTTTCACCTGCTTGAAGGAGAGATGCTAAGTATAGTGACTGTTGTGATGGAGGAGAAAGGATAGTCATGGGGAAATCATGCTGCTGCATTCTGACTGAAGAAGGATAGATAGCCTGTAAAGCCTCATGGTAATGACACTTGGTTGAAGGAAAGAAATTGACTACGATGCCTTGGCAATGCTGTTGGTATGAAGGAGAGGAATGGGGCCATTGGGGCTACATGTTGATTCCACCCACATAAAAGAAATAAATTGGCCATGGGATCTCATACTGATGCTTCCTACAAGAATGACTGTCATGTCTCCTCTTGAAGAAAAGGGTCTTATTAACCCATCTGATTTGTACTACTAACCTTTTTAATAAGAATGAAAACCTCATTATTATTATTTTTTAACCTGGACTATAAAGAATTATAATTCTTTTCTTATCACTTTCTCTGCTGTGCTGATGCTGTAATTTTCCTGGAGTGAATGGGGTACCAGGAGAGTCATCTTGGCAAGTGTTCTCCACAGTACAATCAACCACATAATAGCTTGAGACAGACTGGAAAAGTTACTTTTCCAGTCTCTGCTACCAAAGAGCTGTTGGCAGAAGTGGGGAGTATTATTTAAAAGAGGAAGATGGTGCAGAGTGACTGTCATCCCAAATGCCTAGTGATGGGAAAGAATTTCAGCAAGTTAAAGATTCTAGCTAAAATTATCAATTTCATACTTGCTGAGATTCGCTGCAAGGCACACTGTCTCAGAAATCTGCACATTTGTGAGGCTTTTGGTATGTTGCATAGAAACAAAATACATTCTAAAGCATGTATGCATTTTGAGAATGTTGTCCATGTCACACCTTATTGATTGATTTTCCTTCCACAGTATGTGAAGTCTCAATGCTGGCATGTTTCAGACATTTATTGTACATCCTGTCACCATGGCTTCCTCTAGCCAAGGTCTATTTGGAAGATTTTCTTTTCTTTTTTTTTCCCCCTCTTTTTTTCTGTTTCAATGTGTTGTAATTTTGGAATTATGTTCAGAAGAGAATTGACACAGAAAGAATTCTAATAAATAAATGAATTAATAGCATTGCTTCTGGATTAAATGTGGGGCTGGTATTCGCAGTTGTATCAACAGCAGTTAAAAGAAACCCAGATTTGTCACATTGCTCCCACTTTCATTTTCATTGCAAAATCAGCTGTTTCTTTTCCTGGATATTTCATGTCAGGGATGTGGCCACTGGAAGGAGCAAAGCTACTCAAACCACAAAATTTAAAGGCCATTTTGTGGTTATTTGGGCTATTTTAGGGGGATATTTTGGCCACATTTTAGAGGTAGCAATTCAGGGGTGATGAAACTTTGGAGACATCCTGGAGGCTGCACTTTCCTCACCCCAGTCTAGAGACATAATTCACACCATAATGAACCAATCCATGGTTGAGTGTTTTAATTCATCAAGCAACTCAGTAAATTGTTGCCAGTGCTTTGGATGAAAAGACCTAATTTAAGCATGTTTTGAAATCTGTTTTGAAATTTGATGGTAGCACTTCTCATTTTTTTCAATTCTCTTTGAACAGCAACCCCCTCTCCCAAACTATCTTGACAAGCAAATGGAGAAGAATGGCTGCTGCTAGGCTTATAATAAGATTTCTTGGAACCCAGACTTGGTCCCCCATTGTTGAAATGTAGGAGTTCTTTATCGTTGCAGAGGCAACAAACAGCACACAAATATACCTGGTGGGAAATATTCAAAGATGACCAAAGAGAAAGCACAGCCTGGTCTTTTCTATTTGTGCCCTGATCCTAACTGAAAGGGCATCTGCAACTGTGAAGGCCAGCTGATATATCTTTGAGGAATGGAGTTGAAACAA
The DNA here is from genome assembly GCA_948472985.1 of Iguana delicatissima. Taxonomy (NCBI): domain Eukaryota; kingdom Metazoa; phylum Chordata; class Lepidosauria; order Squamata; family Iguanidae; genus Iguana; species Iguana delicatissima. Next base: position 10,217 of record CAOKZL010003012.1, read on the forward strand.
ATGGATTTCCCTCATGCTCAATCACTTCTCAGAAGAAACAGAGAGTTTCCAGGTTACACGGTATCAAATCATTCATTTACTTCTACAGTTATTTATTTTTATTGCTACATTTAAAAAAGTATTTTATTCCTAGCTTGTCTTTCTTCCACGATATTCAAGTAGTGTGCATGGTTCTTCTCCCTACTATTCTCCTCATAACAGTCTTTAAAGTATACAAGATTGAGAGAGACCTTCAGTACCAGTCGTTCCAGACAGCTTAATGGCTGAGGTGGTGGTTTGAATCGGAGTCTCTCCAGTCCTAGGCCACCACTGTAACCATGTAATTGCAAAGGTACCATAGCATTACTTGTCTGGATGGCTTAGGGATTGGCCAATCATAATTTTCATACAGGCTGGCAGAAGCATAACCATTACATATTCCAGGCACCACAGCAATACCTTTGCTTAGGTATGTGCATAACATTGAAGTTCTCAAAATCCCCTTTTGAGGTTATTAATCTGGATGACTACTTGGAATAAACAATGGAAAATAGGCTCTGAATATTATTCCTCCTGTCTTTGGGGCATTACAAGTCAATTGAACTGTCTAAATGAGTTATACCTGGAATTAAAACAACCATGCATTGGATTCCACCCATACAATGCTGTGCCTTTAACGTAATCCTGTGATGGCAGAGTTGTACCTTCATTGGCAAGCTTCAGTGCTTACAAAACCAGGAAGGGATTCAGCGAATTAAAATGTTTAGTAAACAAAGCTGTCCAAAGGGAAATCATTAGCAAAATCGGATCCTCTGAAGGTGCTCAGTGGAAAGTAAAATTGCTTCATTACATAAAACACTACACACAGTGCATAGCGAGTTCAACACCTGCTAGTGGGGCTGATGGTGACGGTATTTGTTGCTCCCTAACAAAACAATGATCTTGTTCTCAGTATATGAAACCCTATGTTATTCTCTATAAATGCACATGTGCATGCATGGGTTAGGTACAGAAATAATATTTGAAAATGTTCTATGGTTGGAAAAGGGGTTTCCTGATTGTCAGAAAAGTCTGATGAGGGAAATTCCACCACATCAAGAATCCTTGCGGTTTGGGACTTCTGCACAAGAAACCGCATGTAGGCTTATTAGGGTTTGTGCAGAAAATGTAGTTTTCTATAAAAATACATAAAAATCCAGCGTGTGTGTGTATCTCTGTGTGTGTGTGTGTGTGTGTGTGTTTGTAGAAAGTTTCTAAACTGTGAACTGCCTTCAAAAATTGTGCAGGTTTTGAAGACTTTCTTTCAGCAGAAAGAAAATTGCTAAAATTACTCACTGCTTGCTTTGAGAATAAAATTAGCCAAGGTTTACATCCCCAGCATGTGTACATGCACCCACAGATGGGATTACTGAGGTATGTGATCTATGTGAATTATGAGACAAACTGACCTGTGCTACACTTTCAGGATTAATGTGAATATTGGAACACAATGCTCGTTTGAACTTCACACTTCCTCCAAGTTGTGTGATACAGTTCTCAGCTCAAAACAATGTACCAAAATGTCTTTTAAGATGCATATTTTAGCATCAGTTATATTTGGAAATGCTAAAATATGCATCTTAAAACACATTTTGGTACATCACTTTGGTATTGGATAGATTTAGAAATAGAGCCAGTGTAGTGTAGTGGTTTGAGAGCTGGACTATGACCCAGGAAACCAGGGTTCAATTCCCCACCCAGCCATGTAAAAACCTACTGGGTGACCTTGGCTCACCACACACTCACAGCCCCAGAAAACCCCATGACAGGTTCACCATAGGGTTGCCATAAGTTAGATATGACTTGGAGGCATACAATAATAATATTTAGAAATGTGTGCTTTGAGTTAAAACATGCCTATAGCTCTGAGCCATGTGAGAAAGTACACCCAAAGCATGCTTTCAAATACCAGTATTGGGGGGAATGTTTCCAAAAAGAAAATGCAATTTAATGTGGAAACAAGATGGAATGGATTTATGAACAAAAGTAAAATTTCCATGGGCTGAAAATAGACTGATCTGTCCATCTCTTAACAAATGCACACAAACAAAGGCAGAGATGGACAGCCAATTTTATTTATTTATTTATAATTTATAATTATTTATAGAATCATAGAATCATAGAAATGTAGAGTTGGAAGAGACCACACGGGCCATCCAGTCCAACCCCCTGCTATGCAGGAACACCCTCAAAGCATTCCCGACAGATGGCCATCCAGCCTCTGCTTAAAAACCTCCAAGGAAGGAGACTCCACTACACTTCGAGGCAGCGTATTCCACTGCCAGACAGCCCTGACTGTCAGGAAGTTCTTCCTGAGGTTCAGGTGGAATCTCCTTTCCTGCAGCTTGAATCCATTGCTCCTTGTCCTGGTCTCTGGAGCAGCAGAAAACAAGCCCTCTCCTTCCTCTACATGGCATCCCTTCAAATATTTAAACATAGCTATCATGTCCCCTCTTAACCTTCTCTTCTGCAGACTAAACATACCCAGCTCTCTAAGTCTATCCTCATAGGGCATGTCTTCCAGGCCTCTCACCATTTTGGTCGCCCTTCTCTGGACTTGCTCCAGCTTGACCATGTCCTTCTTGAATTGGGGTGCCCAGAACTGGACACAGTATTCAAGATGAGGTCTAACCAAAGCAGAGTAGAGTGGTACCAGTACCTCCCTCGATCTAGACACCATACTCCTATTGATGCAGCGGAGAATTGCATTGGCTTTCTTGGCTGCCGCATCACACTGCTGACTCATGTTCAGCTTGTGGTCTATGAAGACTCCTAGATCCCTTTCACACATACTGCTATGCAGCCACTTGTCCCCCATCCTATATTTCTGTATTCCATTTTTTCTACCTAAGTGTAGGACCTTACACTTCTCTCTGTTGAATTTCATTTTGTTAGCCTTGGCCCAGCTCTCCAATCTATCCAGGTCATTTTGAATTTTGATCCTGTCCTCTGGAGTATTAGCAACCCCTCCCAATTTAATGTCATCTGCGAATTTGATGAGCATGCCCTCTATTCCTTCATCCAAGTCATTAATAAAAATATTGAACAGCACTGGGCCCAGGACAGAACCCTGTGGCACCCCGCTAGTCACTTCTCTCCAGGATGAGAAACAGCCATTCGTGATCACTCTTTGGGTTCGGTCGGTCAACCAATTACAAATCCAACTAACAGTAGCCCTGTCCAGCCTGCATTTTACTAGTTTCTTTGCAAGAATGTCATGGGGAACTTTTTCAAAGGCCTTACTGAAATCGAGATATGCTACATCCACAGCATTCCCTTCATCTATCAAGCTAGTAACTCTATCATAAAAAGAAATAAGATTAGTCTGGCATGACTTATTTTTGAGAAATCCATGTTGACTTCTCGTGATTATCGCCTTGCTTTCTAAGTGATTAGAAACTGACTGCTTAACGATCTGCTCGAGGATCTTTCCGGGTACTGATGTCAGGCTGACTGGGCGACAATTATTTGGGTCCTCTTTTTTCCCCTTCTTGAAGATGGGGACAACATTTGCTCTCCTCCAGTCCGCTGGAACCTCTCCTGTCCTCCAAGATTTCTCAAAGATTATAGCAAGCAGTTCCAAAATGACCTCTGCCAGCTCTTTTAATATCATAGGATGCAATTCATCTGGCCCTGGAGACTTTAATTCATCCAGTGTGGCCAGGTATTCCTGTACCATCTCTCTACCTATTACGTGCCTCATTTCCCTGCTTCCTCACCTGCTCCCCAACCGCCAGGTTGAGTGCTTGTACCCTTCTGGGAAAAAACTGAGACAAAGAAGGTGTTAAGTAGTTCTGCCTTTTCCCTTCCCCCTGTGAGTAATTCTCCATCTTCTCTGCGCAGCGACCCTATCGTCTCCTTCTTTTTCCTTTTGCTGCGGACATATTTAAAAAAGCGTATTTATAATTATTTATTTCCTGCTATTCAAACAATTTTTTTTCAGAAGAAACATATATTTTTGAAATACAGAAAAACATCAATGGTAATCACATGCAATGGAAAAACTAAATGCAGCAAAAAAGGACAACAGTACTCAGTTTGTACCAACCCCCCCAAAGAAACCCAGAACAAACCAACCAACCAACCAAACTAAACATATGAGCACACCCTGTCTTTCATTGTTTTGTTCCACACATTTGCAATTAGTGGCAAAATGCAATAAAATCTCTCACACAGTCTATATAGTCTACACTAAGTTACTACATTATTGATACAGATATTAATAGACTGATAGACTTCATCATGTTAGTAGACTGGGTAGAGGTTAAAGCTCATCACATTTAAGAAAGAGGTACAGTAGCTGAACAGTTCCTCCGTCAAGGCTTAGGGTTTTCAACCTTTTCTGGAAAGGATATTCAACTATTTTGGGGGACTACATGATGAAACTGGAGAGAGGGACAGAGAAGTTGATCTAGCTGGGCAATCTAGTGCTAATATCAAGTTATTTGTCTTTTTTAAAAAAATTAAGAACCTGCTCTGCCCTTTCCCTTGTGTTTCACCTTCTCATCAAACACATTTGGTAATCTAAAGATAATATTGGGAAGAATTTTTCAAAAAATGCAGAGCTATCAGGGAAAATCAATGGCAACTGGATGAGTAGCAGGCTGAGCCACTGTGATTCTAGCATTGGCTAGAAAATTTCAGTACTTCAATATTTCAATTTGTTATCCAAGCGCTAAAACTATGGTAGAGTTTAAAAATAAATTTTAAAAAGGAGAAAACAGGAGCCTTCAGTGGAACAGAATGTAAAGTTTCCAAACCAGTAGTACAGCTGAAAACAGAAAAGATTAGGAGGGGCAAGGAAATCAGATACATCCAGCCCCCATCACCAGCAAACAGCTACAAATGAATCAAAATGAACTGGCTTTATGAACCCACCCCTTCTCCAGACAGTCTTTTGGAGGAAAATGTAGCATCCTTTGGACAGGGATGACAAGAAGTCTCCAGAAATGATGTGGTAAAGTAGGGTGTGGCAAAGTTTTCTTATACTGACCATATCTAGACGAGCCCACTAGCAATATATAATATGTGGACAATTATTTACACTGGTTGGAAAACTAGTGTGCAAGCTTTCAAGAGGAAGCCCACTGACCTTCACATGTGAAATTACAGGTCATGCATCCGCTACACAGTACTTTACTGTGTGTGTAGATGCTATGGCATGCAAATATATTCATGTCAAGATGAATCTGCCCTCAAAAGAGAGATGCGGCCTTACAGAAATGAGTAGAAGATAGGAAGTCATAGCTTGAACTCTATTGTCTTCAGAAAAACATATTTGAGAAATTAAATTTGTAGTTTATAGTGTAGAATTATAACTTTTCCAGACACATCTTTTCCCAAGTATCTAAATTTATGTTGCACATCTGGCAAATATTAGACATCAAATTTCAGTATGTAGCATATTGCTGTTGCTACTATTATGACTACTACAAGCACAGCATTTGTATCCCATCCTTCTTCCAACAGTGGCACATTTGAAAATCGTACATTTCTTATCTTCACAATGTTACATTGATTAAATCTAAGTTTGTTAGATTGGTTAGATTAGTTAGCTTGATGGGCTAGATCAGCCCAAGTTCAGCCAATCAATTTCATGGCTGAAGAGAGATTCAAACTTGAGTCTCCCAAGTCTGTTTATTATTTCCCAACCTCATTTGATGGTTGATATTTTACACTTGGCATGCAATACATTTTAGTGTATGAAAGCTGTCATGCAAATATTAATTGCATTAATTAAATGCAACATGCAACAGCATTCAACATGCACAGATACATAGTATTTAGTATTTATGCAGCAGTTCACATGCAACCATTTTTTTTCTTTAGTGTTTAGTCATTTTCATGCAGCAGCATTCAATATTTGGCAGAATTAGATAGCTAGCATTCAATACCATTTTATTTTTTAACATGCTAAAACATGCCCTTCCATACACTCAAGACAGCTTACAACTGCTCAAAAAACAAACAAACTCAAAGCTGTTTATTGCTCTTCTAAAATCTGACAGCCAATTTATGTTAGAAAACAAACTAGAAAATGCCAACAGGTTCCAAGTGTTCACATATTTTTATTTTGACATGAATGTTGACATTAATATATAATTTCTAGATCTAAAATATTCTGAGATTTCATGTTGAACAACCAGTAGTTTGTAGGAAGAAAAGAAAAGAACTGGGAAGGAAAAGATAGCAGATGGCATTAATGGAATTAAACCTTGAGTGACCCCAAGATCACTATGCCTTCTTGAGATGTTGTTCTAAAATGTGGCATCTGTAGAGTTTAGTCCATTTCATAGGACAAGGTCATCTACCATATGATATCTACATAAAAAAAAGTTTTAATCCCTGCCCTGGGGACTATATTTAGGATTAGTCATTACATGGTTTGTCAACACAAGATTACCAATCTCCATAGCACTATATTGTCGCTTGCTTACATATGAATAGGGCTAAATTTTGGGTGTGTGGGTTGTCCATGCACAAAATGTCCTCATCGTTGTTTTCAGACAAAAAGTGGCTACAAAGCCACAAAGCTTAATCTTCACAATGAACTGAAAGCGTAGGCGTCTAAAGAATAACAAGACCATGTGGGGATCACAACTGGAGGGCAAGTTTCAGGTAAATTTCCACATCTGCCACAGTGGAGAAGCCTATTGAGCTTAGGTATTCTTGTATCTGGATGACTGTATGGGATCTTTGTTCATTAACAGCAGTGAATATTATGTCTAGGGTGTAACTTGTTTACCAGAGAGAATGGCAGTATCTAATGTGGAAAGTGTATTGAGTACTTTTAAAAAAATGTGAATGTTATGGGACCTTAAAGACTAAGGGTTAAGTCCAAATGTTAGAGTAACTTACTTTAACTATCAGTTAAGGTAAGACACTATCAATGCACTTTCTACAGCTGTTGAGATACCATAGCATAATTATATGCTCTGCAACTTTCAGAATGAGAGCATAAAAGAAAAAGGTCCTGAGTATGAACTATTGCATGTGATTGTAAAATCCATCCAATCTACACTCAAACAACAGTTAGGTAACAGATTTTGTTCCTTCAGAACACTTGAACGTCCAATTGATTGTTTTTAAAAAAGCCCTAGAAACATTTTGCAATATTTAATAACAAAATTTTTATTGTTAATTGATTTGGATATTGTAATCGGTCTTGAGTCTCTTTCAATAGAGATTAGCAAGATTTTTTTAAAAAAAACAAGAGTTAGTTGGTTAGTTAGTTAGTTAGTTAGTTAACCAGTTAATCAGTTAGTTGAGTTCAGACAGTATGGTCACAATCCTGAAGAATAAGGATGGCAGGATTAAAACCACTCATTCCAATGAAATTAAGCATTCCTAATTTTGTGATGGATTCTGGCCTACTGCCGTCATCCAAAGGCATGCACACTTATTTTTTGTATGGGCACAGATTGCCATGTCCCTTTGAGTTTTTCTTTTTAAATAAGTGTCCTTCCTCTCCACACACACACACACAGAGAGAGAGAGAGAGAGAAATCAAGTTCACCATGTTATAGGGATAGACACATTTGTCTGTTTTCCTTTCTCTCATCTTCCAGGTGTTTTTTTTTTTTTTTAAAAAAAAATAATTTCACATTCTTTCCATCCGGTATATAAGGATGGTTTTGAGTGGTGTTAACTTCTTATTAAAAATCAACTGAGTGGAATTCTCAGTCATTCTCACTGGCCAATTTCAATAGGCACAACTAATCACAGCATGGAGAAACCCATGCTATATGTGGCTGCTCAAGATAAGGAGCTTGGCAAGAAGAAGTATTGACTATCCTAATTCAGCACTACACAAGGCTGAATATACAAAGAATCAAACTCAGATTTTGTTTAGGAGCTAAGCATGCAAAGCTCTCTGGCTGGATGCAGAGATCTATTGGTTTCACTCCCTCCCATATTTGAAGCTGTTCAGTTTCAAGCCCTTTCCTCCGTATACATGAATTCATCAGCAGATTTAGGAAACTTCTCATCAAACAAACAAAACTTTCAACACATCTAGAAAAGACTGAAAACAGTTTAGAGGCTTAAGCATGAGATTTGTTTCTTTGCTTGCATTTCAACAAAGAAAAAGTTTTATTTTCCACATGCCATTGGATAAAACATACATACCTAATTCCCTCCGCACAGAAAGTTCAACGTTACTCCAAGAGACTTGGGTCCAATCACTACCCTAGCCATGAAATTTCAATGTGTGACCTTTCGCGAGTCTTTCTTAGAAGTCTGCCTTCTATCAGTTCTGAAGAGTGAACCATTTAGTTCATTACTGTCTGCACTGGAGTGGAGAACATGTACCCTTCCAGAGAGTTTTGGACTACAACTCCCTTCACCTCTAGTCAGCATAACCAATGATGCTGGGACATGGAATTTGTAGTCCAGTTTCATCTGAACAATGACACATTCCCTAATTTTGGTCTCTCACTTATTGGTAGTGTGTCCTTGGTTCACAGCACAGGAAGGAGACTTTCCCTGACCTACCTGGACTGAACAGAAATCCTTGTGCATATAAACCATATCATCTGCCATTGTGTTATGGCTCTGCCTTTCAGCATAAAATATTTTACAGGGTTGCTGTGAGAATAAAGTGGCTCATCCCAGCTATGACTTGCAAAAAAAAAGGTGGGAGAACAATTATTAGATTATAAAGGTTATAATAATAATTTATTTTCCGCTTCCATATTCCTTATATCAAATTTGCAAAAGAAAAGAAAAGAAAAAATCCTTTAAAAAAACAACAATACAGGCTTTAAAGGAACAGAAACACCAACTTAATTAAAGATCTAGTGACTCAAACTGTTTAGTCCAGCAGACCTAGATTACACCACTGTAGCCCACTTTGAGAAGGAATGTTCCTGAGAGTTAAGGCTGAAAACCTGAGAACTAGGGATGAACGTATGGTGATTTGGTGATAGGCAGCAGCTGATGATATCACAGGAGGCAGGCCATGATAATACTATTAAGCGTAATAAGTTAAACATCTCAAGTATTTTATATCTTTTTCTCTGATTCTAGTCTCTTGTAAACAAACCAGGTCTGCTTTCTTTTTTTCCAACAAATGAAATATTTGCCTCCTCTTGTAAGCCGAATTAACACCTTTAATGTTCCAGGATTGTATATTTATCGCCATCCTTCTTCTCCCCTCTTCTTTTTTATTTCAAATTCAGTCTTTACTCGTCAGTTCCCTTCAAATCTCAATATTGTCCAATTCCCTCTCCTTTTTTTTAGCTTTCTCTTCAACAGTATCTTCTATTTCTCCTTCTTCTTCGTCCACGTCGTCAATCTCATCTCCTTCTTCTTCATCTAGGGTCTGTTCAGCGTCTTTCTCAATCTGATTACCTTTCATGGCGACACTTCTTTCTTGTCCTGAAAATTCTTTTGGTGGTTGTTCAGTATCAAAGTCTTTTTTTATTTTTTCATACATTTCTTTAGCTTTGTCAATATTGGTAATCTTATACCACCTCTGTCTGTAGTATATAGAAACTCCTTCAGTCCGTTCCCACCTGAAATTTATATTACATCTCTGAAGTAAACGTGTAAGAAATTTATATTCTTGTCTACTTTTAATCACTGCAAAGGGGACATCCTTAAAAATTTTAATTTCATTACTCTCAATCATTAACTTATAATCGTAATTTTTTTGAAGCACTTTATCTCTGGTCCTTACTTTAGTAAAACAGACTATTACATCTCTTGCCCACTTTTTCTCCCTAGCCAATTTCGAGTTTAATCTGAAAATTCTATCAATGTCTGCTTCAAGCTTTTCTTCTGTAGTGTCTATGTACGCTGCCAGAGCTGGTATGACCCTCTGATAAAGACTATCTTCCGTCAATTCCGTTAAACCTCTCAATTTCAGACATCTGTCTCGGTAACGTAATTCATGCATTTTAATTAACATTTCCTGTTGTTGTTGCATGGATTTGGTTATTTTTTGTTCAGAATGCAATTGCCTTGTTTTAGTGTGTAAATTAGTCACATCCTCTTTTATTTCTGAAATGTCTTTATGAACCTTTTGTATTTTTTTATTTATAGAATTCATTTCTCTTTTTATTTCTGTTTTTATTTCTGCTCTCATTTCTTTCATTTCATTTCTGATCTCCTGCCTAATCTCCTGCTTTATATCATCTCTTAGATTTTTAATTTCTTGCAACAAAATTGATAGATCAGGTTGAGCTGTTGGTAAGCTTGGTGCCATAGGTAATATTTCTCCTGATCCTCTTCTTGCTGTGGCCATCTGTGACAATTTTGCTTCAGCTTGTAAGGTTGCTTTCCTCTTAACTGTCGTGTAAGTTGCCATCTTAATTCTCTTTCAATATTCTTCAATGTTCTTACAATAATACAACAATAAAACAATATGACAGCAAACAGTTATAGCAATATAACCCCAAACAATTTGTAATGACACCTACAAATCTGTTTTGAATTCAATAACAGACCTATAATAATTGTAAATCAGCAATGTCAATGTCAAATACTGAATTCACCTTATATAACTACATATCCTAGTAAACACCACCACAAAAAACCTTACTTTATATTTACCTTATACTTAAGTATGATTACACATATAAACTTATCAATATACCAGCCTCTCTATGAAAAGTCAACAATTAATGAGACCAGCTGCTCTTAAAAAAAAGAGAGAGAGAGAGAGAGAGAGAGAGAAGTGACCTTGTACTCCAGCTGCAATCCATCTCTGGCCTTATCTTATCATTATGTTTACACTGTTCACTGCTGCACTGCGGTCCAAAATTCCCAATTATTCCCAATTTTTATTGTCACTTAAATAAATACTGCACTTTAAATTCAAGTATAAAATTATTCCGTTATCAACCAATCTGGAGACTTCAGTACACTTCTCAAGTCACGCTGATTACAGAAAATGCTCCTAGAAATGTCTGTCTTTTTGCTTCTTGCTTCAGCGAGCTCCGCTCTACCAACAGCGAGCTCAAGCCTAAATCCCAGGTCTGTATTTCCTCTTCACTTCCTTACAAAGTTTAATTCGACTTGACACTTTTAAATAATTCCTTTGCACCGTTTTGAGTTGCAAAAAGTCAGAAAAACAATTTAATTTCCAGTCAGATTTTCCACATAAGATTTAAATCCAAATCCAAGTCCTCTCGATACCTCTGTTTCGCTCCCTTTACCTTTCTCTTCAGCTCTCTTCAGCCCCGCCGTCAAAACGATTCACGGACCATTCGCAGCCATTCACAGCCCAGTCAAACAAAGACATCCATGACAATCTCATCAAAAAATGTCACAAAAAAAAAAAATTCTTATTGATCTTCGTAATTATACAGTTACAGAAAAAGAGTTCTCAATCAGCGAGCTCCAACACAACACCAACCTTCCAATCCAAAGTATCTTCACGTATGAGCTCAAGCCGAAAAAAAGTTCGCCATACTGATTGCAGTGTAAATAAAGAAAAGTTTCATACTTCACTCGTCAGGTGATCTCGTTCCAGCAGAGGTTCCAACCATCCAGGGAGAAGCTCTTCTTATTAGTATTTTTCGAAAAGAAAGATTCTTTTAAAAAAAGCTTTTGGCCGCGGTCGCGCTGAGAAAAACTCAGCGATCAGAAGCAGCTGTGGTTGCTCAACGACCCCCTCTCATCCACTGCCGCGATCTGCTGTTTCTGATCAGAGACAGCTAGAGAGTATGAGGTCTCCGGCGAGCCCCTCAGCACCCCTTTTCCCGGAGGGGTAGTCGGTCGGAAAATCTCCCAGCTATACCGCCTCTGATGGTGCCGGGTGACAGACGATCGTCACTCCGACACCGATCCCGCCGCCATGAAGCCGGAAGTCCTAAGTTAAACATCAACTACATTTGCTCAGAACATGCAGCTCAAATAACAACAACAACAATAATAATGGCCAAGCCTAGCAAATGAGAAAATATATGCACACCCCCCGGTTGGACATTTCCAAGCTTTGCACTAACTACGGCGGGGGCACTTTCCCCAGATCTGTTTTTAACCTTTTCGCAAACACTGATATTCAACACATGGGAGTCCAAAACAGTCATGGGTTCAAAATTTTCTTTTAGAGGGAAAGGAGAAAAAGTAGAAGGGCAGAAGAAGGAAGATTATGAGTGTAGCTAAGAGAAGCAGGGGTAAATGAATGAAGATGAGAAAGAGGAGGAGAAGGACTGAAGAAGGAAAATGGAAATGATGCAAATAGATGCAAGACGATGCAAATAGAATTGGAGCTACAGGGCAGAAAGGCCAGCAACACACAGCAATATCTATTATTTTCAGGGTGGCATTCTTGCCATGTGATTCTTTCCCTTGTCTTGATAAAAGGAGGAAAAGCCTCAAGTCCTGAGATTCAAGACCAGGGCCTGAGATGGGGAAAGTCTATGCACAAGAGGGTTTTTTCCCCAATGACAACAACAGAATCAAATATGGATAAAAGCGTATATATAATCCATTCCAAATCCAGATCTTAAAGGCACTCGTGTACTCTGAACAGTAATATTTTTCAACCATTTTGTAATTCTACCTCCCCGTCCCCGCTCAAACAGCAGCTGTCATTGTTAAACAGAATTAAAAAGAAGAGAAACAATGGCCTTTGACAGACTTTTAAAAGACCTTCTCTAGGTCCTTTAATGGCATTTCTGCCATTTTACATACACACGCATGTATAGACACAAAATTCATCCTACAGCATATTCTGCACTTCAGTCTATTGAGCACTAGTTTCATTTCTGCAGGCTGTTTCATTTCATTGGATATTGCAGCAACATGCACTGAAAGTACTGGATGTGTAGTAAACTGTAAAATAATTATCTGCAAGTGACTTGCTAGCACTGTTTCTGGCCAGTTACATTACTTTGTCTTTCATGTTTTCTTTATAATGGTTAGGATCAATGTACAAGCAACACCATTTGTTTAGCACTTTAAACCAAGCAGGACGGCTTAACAAAGCAAGATTCAAATGAGTAGTGTGCTGTTCTGTGAAGCATTTTTACCAGTGTGATAACAGAAGCAGGCCCTGAAGGATCAAAGTGCTGAGACTTTTGATTAGTAGAGGATACATCCAGGAGGAGGGAAAAATGTCTCTGGCAGTCTTGAGAGATTCAAATTCTTTTTTGTTTTGATTGAACGTGCTTATCCATGAGCTGTGTCCAGTCTCTTTCATAAAAAGTGCTGGGTTTTCCTCTATCCCCTTCCCTTGTATCTTTCCCCTTCTCCCTCCCACTGATCATGTATCTAGTCTCATCCAACATTTCAGAAACTGATTTTCACCAATTTCCACTGAGCCCTTTTGATTATTATTCAGGAGTTGCAGTCAAAGTGCTGAAGTGCTTTGGCAATATTGCACTACTTAAAACATTTGGATCATTTTCTTTTATTACTAACATTCCTCTTTCCCTTGCTTGATCTCTGTTAAATCTGTGTCTTGGAAACAATAGCTGTGTTTAGTGGCCATAGCCCACTTTACTGCCTTTGAAATACACAGGCAAATACAGATACACTTTGTTTCAGAAAATACTGGGTTATTTTAAATTGACTTGGAGAATGGGGATGAAAAGACCTTGGTAACATCAGGAGCTCCCAGAAATTATTTCAGAATGAAGTAAATATCATGTGGTTCTCCAGAATAAAACTAGAAAGCATTGATACAAAATCTGGAACTTCTAGACTTTTTAAAAAAAATCAATCTGGAGGTGACCACAGATGATGATATTTGCAGCTGCTCCAAGTTTTTCCCCAGACATGCCTAAGCACTCTCAAGTGATGGCAACTGCATGATTGCCACCAGGGAGAGGAGTAAGCAACTCCCCTGCCACTGAAGCCCCCAAGATGGTGCACACGGCCATTCAATTGGAGGAGGGAAAGGAAAACTGCAACTGCGAGAGGGAGTCATCCAGACCAGGTGAAAGAAGAGAGAGGGGGTGTGGGAGAGAAAACAAAGTCATCCCCTGATGGCAAAGGGTTGAAGGGGAGGAAGGTACCCTGGGCCAGAACAGCCACCCTAGGTCCACCCCCCAGTGCAAACTGTTTAGGTGAGAGCTCCTCCACCTCATGTCATACAGTTCAACACTGCCCGGCTGACTGCCGGAAGGGACAGTGTAACTGTGATTTAGGCATAAACTTTGATAGTACTAGATATCCCTTTGTGATATCAAATAATTTGACCTTTCCATGGCACCCTGGCTAATATATTTGCCAGGATACTGAGAAAAACACAGACACAAGGAGCAGCCATTTGATGACAGGAATTCCAACTTCCCCTCTCTCAGGCAGGCATTTCAAAGCCTTGGTTGTGGTTCCAGGATCTGGATGGTTTATGCCTTTCATCTCACAAGACACCTGATTCGCGCCCATAAATAATAACACCATAAAAGTGCCCATTGACTGGCACATGGGCTACATGATTGATATGTTTTGATCCACTTCTAAGCCTTTTGGTGCATTTCAAAGTTAACTTTGTTCTCAAAGTTTATGACATGGATCGCAGGCACAATTTTGTTATAAAAATCCTTAGTTCTGATAGTTCAGAGAGCCGCTTTTTGAGTTTCACCCCGCCTTGCTGCCAGCCTGTATAGCGAGCTCCCCAGGAATCCTACTAAGTCTCATTTTCTTCAGCTGCTCAGGACTAAGTGATCAAGTCATATTGCCTATTCCTAAATTCATTTCCATTTTCCTACTTCTTATTTAGTTAGTGGTGTGACTGTTTGTCTTATTTGTTCACTTTTCAATAAAACATTAATTGGTTTACTCTGTAATTTGTTTGGCTCACTGGTCTGATGCTGTATACATAGGGCAAAAAGGTCCTGCTGGGTTACCCTGCCTCTAGCTAGCCATTTGAGTCTGCTCCAGTTAATTTCCCCAATTTTGTGTTAATATTTGGTCATTTGGGTGTCCTTCCCAGGACCCCCGAGAAACAGGGTAACAACAGAGCTAGACAAACAATCCCCTCAGCTGCCAGAAAGGGAGTTGAACCAAATATATTTACACCTCCAGGCAGCCAATAATCTCTACCCGGCAGTCAACTCATTGGCCACCACCAAAATGGAGTAGGGCCTTCCAATCATCACGGGACTTGTCAAGAAGATGAGGCAACTGCCCCAAGCCCCACACATGGCTAGCAAAGCCATGTGTCTGGCACTGCTGACCCAAGTTGCAACTCATCCGCAAGATGAGTAATGCAGATTATTTTCCCTTGTCTTTTATTGCAATCTTCACAATAACTGATGAGAAAATTCATTTTCCCAGAAAGAATATATTCTTTAAGCTGTCCCTGTTGTAATCTGATTTTTTGTGGGATGTCTTGGTTTTCAGTAGGGTTACTACAGTCTATTAGCTTGACAAAAGGCTTGCTTCTGGTGCAGAGGAAAACCAGCTGTTAACATATTTGGACTTAGTGAGTATAGTTATAGGGATTGTCACAATAAACTTGTTTATAATTTACCACTACATCACTGTCCTTAAATCCCATTTCATTGCAACTTATATGAGGGGTTAAATTAAACAAGGAGGAGGTAGCATTTCATGATATCTGAATCCATGTGTGATAGATCATGCATACCAAGGACTCATTCACCTTATACAAATATAGTGCTACATTCCACTTTTAACTGCCATGACAGTATCCCATGGTATCCTGGGATTTGCAGTTTAGGGAGGGGCATTTAGAATTTTTAGCCAGAGTGCTCTTATAGCTCACCAGACTACAAACCTCTGGATTCCATAGTATGGAACCATGACAATTAAAATGAAATAATAGTGCTCCAATTATGTAGTGTGAATGGGCCCCAAGTTGCTCCAACACACACTAATTCTGGGCTCCTGTTGCCCATGTTGCCTCTAAAACCATTAAAGCCCTCCCTAGATTTATTATTTGGGTGCTTTATGCTTTGTTTGGGGTTCAGGTTTTCATATATGACTGATTCACTTTAAAACTCTCAACTGAGTGATAAAGATGTAAACAGTAACAATAAAAATCACTGGCTGTTTTAAACATCAAGCATGTACGTTGGCTCTATACTTATTTCAATATAACTGTTTCTAAACTCTTCCTGAAATATTCCCTTGGATGCTTCATTACCAGTTCTTCCTCTCTAGCTTCCAATTCACTCAGCCCAACCACATTCTCTGGCTCATTTTTCCCCTTCTCCATCCAACAGCTAAGCGGTCAAGTCTCTTCTCTTATATACAGCCACCCAGCCACACTTCACAAGGGCTGTGATTGGCCACAAGGGTTGTGATTGGCTAGTTATGCTTATGCTAGGCAGACTTCTGCCCTGATAACCTTCACAGCATGTTTATCTGTTAGTGTGCCCACACAGTTCAGGATGGCACAACAACTTTGGACCAGGAGCCCATTCACGCTACACCATTATAACACTATGATTCTGCTTTAACTGGCTTGGTTCCAACCTATGGAATCCTGGGACTCACAGTTTGGGGAGGGACATTTAGAACTCTCAGCCAGAGTTCTTCTGGTACCTCTGACAGTTCCATGCCTCTGATCATAAATCCTGCTTTTTTAAGGGATGTTAAAACCATTCCTGGTTTGAATTCCAAAAGAGCTATCCTTTTCTTAACTAGGTTACCCACTTCTGCAAATCAGGATGTAAAAAGGTTGCAGGAAATCACATGATGCTCCTTCCTATCCTTTTGTTTTGTTTCACTTTTTTTT
This sequence comes from Iguana delicatissima, assembly GCA_948472985.1. NCBI lineage: Eukaryota > Metazoa > Chordata > Lepidosauria > Squamata > Iguanidae > Iguana > Iguana delicatissima. The sequence goes on from CAOKZL010003012.1 coordinate 26,892, forward strand.
TCTTTTTTGAGTAAAGCCATGTACAAAATCAGCCACTGTGTGGATACGAACAAACATATAGCAGTGATTACATGCAGTCTTTTGCATACAAATACTTGATCATTCAGCCTTCTGCAAAATCCCGTAGGGGGTGACATTTTACCAGTCCCCTCTTAACTCAGTGCTTTGGCAGAGTGCAAACGTGTGGTGAAACTCTCCTCATCAGAAAGGATAATATAAGCAATCAGCTTACTGAGCTCGTGCAGTGTGATGTTACCATTTATTAAGTGACATGTCTTTATGCAGAGGAAGGAAGCTTACACTGTAATCTTATGTATGACCACTCAGAACTGAGAAGGGCACACACTGTCAGTGCACATGATAGCCATGCTTCTATAAACATCTGAAACACTCCTACTCCCCTCATTCGGGAATCCAGTATTAGCTGGAATGGTATATATTGTATTATATTGAATTATACTGTACTGTATTCATTTCTTTATACCCTACCTTTTCCCTAAAGCTAGGTCACCTGAGACTAAGGTACAAGGAAAACATAAGCTCCCAAAACTAGATATTTCAGAGACCCCCCTCCCCCGCCGGTCCATAAAACCAGGCCAGCACTGTCAGCCGCAGTAGTGGGACAGCATACTCTTTTCCCACAATATAGAACTCTTATAGTGATACCAACTACTATTCAGTGTGATTTCTAGAAGACATAGAGAAGTTCTAAGCTATTCCTTTAAGATGCTATGGGACATGAGGCAGTAAGAGATGGAGTCTGGGAAAGACAGACTGAGCCAAAATAAATAAAACATTTTGACCAAATGTTAGCCTATGTTGGGAAATTTTTGTCACTTGGAGCTCTCCTGGGTGCTACAGCATTTGGTTTAGACCAGATCCTGTCTGATCTTTGAAGCTGAGCAGGGTCAGCTCTGGTTAGTACTTGGATAGGAGACCATCAAAGAATGCAAGGTGTGGTAGGCTATATTTCAGAGGAAGAAACTGGCAAGCCACCTCTGAATAATACAGCCCTATGAAATCATGAGGTCATCATAAGTCAACAGACAACTTGAAAGGGTGTGCACATACACACACACACACACACACAAACTGCCTTTCACCCTATGAGTTCTTCCTGCCAGCCTAAATATGACACCTTATACACTTTCATCAGTATGCACAGTGCCAAACACATAGTGGGTGGGCACATCACCATGACTGGAAGGTGAGACTCTGCTGCTTCCCTCACTTGTTCACACAACACTCCACCACACGTGCACACAGGATAAGAAACTATATGATGAACTTAAAAGCATGAACCAGTACAATGAGAAAAGAACAAAAATAAAAAGAGGGAGAAGACTTTGTAGAATAGTTCTCCCTTGGAAATAGCAATGATGACGAAGAACACTGGAAGAGACGGAATATGGAAATATAGCGATAATCACGGTTAACTAGCATTCTGGACTAGAAGAAAGCACCATATCTAGCTCTAAACTTTCCTTCAGGGACATTGTTATTATTAAAAAGTTTTCCTTTACTTGGGGGGGAGGGAGGGTGAGAGTATCTTACCAATAGGACATCATTATCCTACCAGAACTGCCACTCAGTGTGATTGCCCAAGTAAAGGACTAGAAGTTTGGAAAGGAAAATAAAATATAACAACTGAAAATTTAACAGACAAAAGGCACTTCATGGTTGATACTTATTCCTGCTGGCATTTAATCAGTAGAATCCATACCCTTATTAATATAATCAGCACCAAGCATCTGCAAGTAGAATATATTCACTGACCTAATATTTAATGACTATATTCATTTTTCTTTATTACCTGTACCTCAATTTCACCCTGCTGAAAAATGGAGGAGGAGCCAGTGAAATAATTGGTTTGAACCAATTTATTATTATTTCTTATTGCTACATTTTGAACTAGATTAAAATTCACTGGCTTTTATTTGCTAGGCTCAGTCTCAGGGTCATCATACATATGGATGTTCTCCATCCAAGAAATACAGCATCAGGAGTTGATCATCATGTTTGACTAGTGCATCTAAAATGGCACACCGTAGATCAGATTTTTACATTATTTCCTACACAGTTGGTGTCCAGACATTTATTTGGTTTGGTACAATTAAAAAGAAGGATCCTTTCAGTCTTTATCCTTTTTCTGCTTTGCAAAATTGAAAGTTGGATGCAAATTATTTTAGCTTCATGCATTTAAGTACATTATATTGCTAGCCGCCTAATATTTAAATACATTATATTGCTAGCTGCCTAATTTTTATGCATAACAAAGTGTAACAGAATGGCATGTATGCATATACATCATATACCCATGAGAAAAAGCCTCTAGATGCTGTCCTTGAATTTTATTGTGAATTCTATGCCTTCTGGAGAATCAGAGATCAATCTACTTTTTATAGAAAAAGTCCTGTCAAAATTCACTTGTTGCTATGTATCTAAAATCTTAAGCTTTCTAGTTATTGTGCCTCAATGGCCTCTCCTGGTGTCTCATTCTTTAGCTTCTGATGGATGTGCTCAGGAAATTCCACCATGGGCCTAAAGAATACAGGGCCTTAAAGCACACATTGCTTTGTCTTTCAGATAAAGTCCTAGAACAAGAATATGTAGCCCTTCAGACATTGTTGGACTGCAACTCCCATGATCCCTCATCATTGGCAATTCTGGCTACAGGTCATGGGAGTTATACAGTCCAATAACACCTAGAGAACTACATGCTTATATCCCTATCCTAGAATTTCCAATGCACACGCAGTTCCTACCACCAAAATGAGGCATGGTCCAGAGGTATAATGTTTCACATGTTGCTTCTTCTGTTATAACAGGCCTTCTGAAAGTCCCCAACACATTTCCCAAGATTAAAGCATCTTTCTACATCCAATGGGTAACCATTGCCAATTGTGACTAATGCTTCACAAGAGTTATAATCCAGGGAAGCATTAAGGAAATAAGGGCACATTTTTAAAAAATTCAAGTATGATCTACATCAAAGGTGAGAGTTTTCTGATAGTGTTGGATTGAAGTAAATCTAGACAGCACAGAAAATGATGAAGAATGCCTGCAGCTGCAGTTCAAGAACATCTGAAGACCTGCAAAATTCCTATGACAATATAGATTTGTCCTTCCATTTCTTTCTCATGGTAATAGCCTAGGCTAGCCCCAAGTACACTGTAGCTGTATTCTGCTCTGCTGGTTGACCCTGAAAACTAGGAATGCAATTCTTCACTAAATTTCTTCTTACAGGCAGTGATGAGTAATTTCAGTAATTTTCTTCCTGCTGTGAGAAAGTCAATGAAAACCATACAATTTTCAAAGGCTATTTGCAGTTTGGGAGTTACTCTGTGCAAAACTAGCATATGGTCATTTTGTGCATTTTTTTTTGCAGAAATTAGTATTTCTACATTAGAATACATCCTTTGGGTAGGAAATATTTCCCTTGAAGAAAATGCTGTTTTCTGAGCGAAACAACCATGTTCAAATTTGGTACATAAAATCCTGGCTGTGATCATTCTCACCAGTCCAGGATTCTTCTTGTCAGTGTTTCTCAACACTTGAATAACATATTTTCTGGAAAAAAAACAAAAAAAAAAAAAAAGAAGAAAACAAAAGCCACTTTTAGCATATTTTTCAAATATTCTTTCTATTCTCACTGGACACATTTTTCAACAGAGTCAGTTTAAGCATTCATCCACCAAGATCCATTTACACTGCAGAGTTATGGTTCTATGAAATCTAATGGCAGCTGTCTATGGAATACTAGGATCTGCAGTTCAGGAAGGAGCAGTTAGAATTCTCTGCCAGAGTGCTCTAGTGCTTTCCCACATGCAAGCCACGCATGTCATAGCAAATTGTCATGGAGGTTACTATAGAATCATAGGGCTGTAATTCTGCAGCCTCTAGTGTTTTGACACCGAAAGACAAAAAAATAAAATGGTGTATTGATCCTCTGCTTCTGCTCCTCATAACAGAACCAGTGGCTCCTATTAAGTAGACATCCACCTTTTTTTTTTTTTTAGCATTTATTTCTATACCACCTGTATGTTTAGCTAATTGCCCCCAACAAGCTGGGTACTCATTTTACCGACCTGTGAAAGGATGGAAGGCTGAGTCAACCTTGGAGCCTGGTAGGATCGAACTCACAACCTTGTGGTTGCAGTACTGGCATTTAACCACTGCGCCACCAAGGCTCTGTTGCACCACCTGACTCTCTTGGTTACTGAGCTACAGTTAGGCTCTGTTCTATGACGTTCATTCATAAACCAACATCTACTGAGATTCCCAGTTTACTCCTGCTTTTGCATTCATCCCAGGAACCTCTTATCCCTGGTCTCTGAATGTTGTTCACTTCTCTTATATATGCACAGAGATAAGAGAAACCTTCTCCTTATCCCTTCTCACTTGCTTCAGAGTGGAAGGTCCTCCACCCTTGTTTCTTCTTCTCATGAAGAAAGTTGGTGGGTTAAAATGTTACTTGGGTAGAGGAAAGACAGCTCTTCCCATCTATTGTTGCCCTAGGCTCAAAGACTGGGCCAGCTATAATGGAATAGTTTCCTAAAGTGCCTATAAAGTTTTATGACAGAGTTAGCAAGTTAATGCCATAAATTTCCACGCTGCATGATTCAGAATAATTAATTTAATAAGTGTGTCATCTGAGGAAAGTAAATAAGGGGGAGAAGTGAATGATCAGTGGAGCATACATGATTGAAAAGAAAAACAAAAGCACCAGCCAGACACTGAATATTAAAAGCTGGTTGTGATTTTAGTTTATCTAATGTTGTTTGGGTTGGCAAGTCCAATTATTTCTCCTTACACACTGCACAATGGGCATAGTCAGCCTCTGGGACTTGAGGGCCTAGGCAGTTCTTTGAACACCAGCCCAGGAATTTGAAGTATGTGTTGACACAGTCTGTCCTGCCAGAGATAATCAAGTTCTATAATAGCATCACTTCATAATAATATCACGTGTAGTCAGGTGAAGTAAGGAAGTAAAGTGCTTTTTGAAAGTGATTCCTTTAAGACTGGTGGCAGCCCCTTGCATTTTCACAAGATGGGACAGTAGTACAATATACATACATATGATATTCTAGAAACAAACACTTTTTTCATCACATTATCCACATAAAGGTATCCGAGATTGGAACAGATCCACAGATTATTGTGTGGCTATCTCTGACATCTAACATTTGATGTCACAAAGCCCAAATGTTTCCTATTTTGTCCATTTCTTCAGATATGCGTTTTTGTATAACACAGTGGTGAATTCCACAACATGTGATGGTCATCTGGGGAACCATAAAACAGAGCTGCATAATGTATGTCCATTAAAACAGAACTGAGCAACCTTTGGCCTTGCAGATGTTGGTGGACCTCAGCTTCCACTGTCCTGGACCACTGGCCATGTTGTCAGGGAGTGGACTTAAGTGAAATTTAGAAACCCATAGATTGAACATAGAAGCACTAAAACAAAAGGAACAAATAGCTTCAGAGAATAGATTCCACAAGCAATGCCATTTTCTTGTTTCTTGTAAAACTGCTTTGCCTCAAGATTAATTGAGATTAAATTCTAGTTCGCATTACACAATTATAGTACTTTGATACCACTATTGCTGCATCCTATGGAATCCTGGAGTTTCCAGTTTTCTGAGGCACCAGAGCTCTCTGGCAGAGAATTCTAACAACTCACAAAACTATATATCCCAGGATTCTGTAGGACAGAGCCACGGCACTTGGAGTGTCATCAAAGTGCTATAATGGTATAGTATGAAAATAACCTAAATGTTTGCCTTACCATGGGTTTAAAAATTGGGGTTTTAAGGGTAATCCAGGAGCAAGGCATCCTGATTCCATTTAAGAGAGAGAGAGACAGAAAGAAAGGGAAACTTAAGAGAACAAATGTCCTATATTGATTTTCCTGTGGAGAAATACTATTTTATACAGCAGGAGAAGGCAGATTCCCAGGGGCTACACTGTTTATGGATTTCTTGCAACTGGGAATGTTTAGTCTGCAGAAGAGAAGGTTAAGAGGGGACATGATAGCATGTTTAAATATTTGAAGGGATGTCATGTCAAGGAAGGAGCGGGATTGTTTTCTGCTGCTCCAGAGACTAGAATAAGGAGCAATAAATTCAAACTGCAGGAAAAGAGATTCCGCTTAAACCTCAAAAAAATCTTCCTGATGGTCAGAGCTGTTTGACAGTGGAATATGCTGCCTTAGGGTGTGGTGGAGTCTCCTTCTTTGGAGGCTTTTAAGCAGACTCTGGATGGCTATTCATCAGAAGTGCTTTGGTGTGGGTTCCTGCATGGCAGGGGGTTGGACTGGGTGACCCCTGTCGTCTCTTCCTACTCTATGATTCTATGATTCTAAATGTGCCACTGGCAGCCGTGGTGGCTCTTTACAGTGCAGGTCAGTGCTCAAGAATCCATCCACACTATAGAGATTTCCAAGACCATAGGACAGAATACCTATTTCTCTTCCAGAAGTGACAGAGGAAAAACAGGAGGAAAGATGCTGTCATAATTTGGTGATGGTTCTGCAGCTGTGGGAACAAAATAAGCAAAAGGACTCACAGTTTTTACAGCTCACAGGATGTGACTTGCGGGCCACATCTTGCCCACCCCTGACCCAGACAGTCTTTGGAGTACCAGGCGTGAATCTTGTCACACAAATCCATTCTTTCACGGCCAATTGACAACAACAATTACAGTTGATGCCTGTTTAGTATGATTGCCTAACATGTAAAGAGCATGTGCATTCAAAATATATATCAGACATTACATTCAACAGCCAGAAAGCTATAATATTGAAGTATAGCATGACTCAATCACTCACAAATACATACACAGATATGGAAGTCTAGAAAACAGGGTTGTTGTTGCTTTAAAAAAAATGAGCGAACCCTGGTGAATATTCATTGAAAGAGGACTAGTAGGGTCAAGGCCACAAAATGGTCAGAAAAAGATGTTTCAAAGCCTGGATATAGCCTGTGGTCTGAGAGGGCATCTTATTTAATGTTTCTTTTAATAAAATACATTGTCATGTATCTGTACTCTAAGACATAAGGTAAACAACAGAAAAGGCCCACAGGCAGGGCTAATCTTACTACTATTGAACAGATGGTAACCATTTTATGCATTGAATACTACAAAACTGCTTTTTCCCTCTGCCTTCAGCTTTGTGCTCCCTTGAAAAACAAGTATAAGGCTGTCCAGAGCAGAACAACAACTTTGACTTTGCTTCAGTTGTGAAGACATGAAAAACAAGCACAGTTCATGAACTACAAGTACATTTCTTTTCAGCTGCTCCTGTCCCACCTTGTCCTCTAATGGCTATCAAGTGTGTGTGAATGTGTGAAGTACTGATCTGAGCAATAACAAAACTTCATATTTCAAAAGAAATGGTACATTACTTGCATTGGATGACCACATTAGAAAGGCATCTGCATTGTACAGAAGATTTAGTAGCACATGCTAAGACAGGGTTTTATTACTGGCCAGCATTTTCACATGCATTTTTGTCCTGCTTGAATACTAAGCAGACCAGATGATGATCTCCTGTCCAAAACACCACCATTGCTCAAGACAGCTTTGAACAAAATAATGAACATCATGGTAATTCATTCTTCGGTGCTACAGTGTCTCATAATACACAATCTAGCAATTCAAAAGGAAAGACCTAACCTGTTGTAGTTTCTACTCAGTTGTGATCATATTGTTCCCAATTGGCAGGCAGGGTTTTATCCCACTGCTTGGAACACAGCAGCCATGGAGAAATAGGCAACTGGTATCAAGCTTCAATAAAGACTTACCGGCAGTGTTTGTGGGAGCCTGTTAAGGTTTCAATGACAAAGCATTCCCCATCATTGAGACAGTATGCAAGATCCTTATCTTTGCATGGCTTAAAGTGCTCAGATTGCTCAGTAGAGTACGTTGTGGTATCTGGAAAGAAAGCACAATGGAGAAAAAAAATATGATCAATATAGAAAAAAATATAGACAAAACATGTATGTCCCTCCCTTCCTAAAACACACACACAAGTGGTTGGTGCCTTCTAGGGTAGTGAATTCATTCCATATTTTAGCTAAACTCTATTGAAGCTCTCTAAAATATTGAAACTATATGGTTAAATTTCTTGGATAGATCTTTTAAAGTTCACATTTACTCAAGAACAGATTTACCTAATGACATGGGAGACATCCATGACCACTGCAGTATAACTTTACCAGTGGGATACTGGGGGTGGTGGGGAATTGGCATTAACCTGGGATGGAAATAAGCAACAGACCAAAAATGTAGCCTAGCTAGCCAAAGGTAAAACCATGATGGAAACTAGCAGGTAAAAGTGTAAAGTCCAGCTGAAATCAGGGTTTGTCATCTTGGAAGTCAATCAGGAAGTATCTTTGTAAGCAAAAATCTCCAACTTCAACCCCTGGCATCTCCAAGGATGACTGAGAAAGGCTGAAGCCTGGAATGGCAGTATTAAACTGGATGGCCAATCAGTATAGAGCAGTTGATTTCTGTCTTTCTATGTGCTCATTTTATAGATTGGATCAGTAAAATAAAGTAAATAAACAAATAAAATCAGAACTGTTCATTGCAACTGCAATCTCTGAAAGGATGTTAATTATTCTCCACTTGGTTCAATCCACATTTGGCCTTGGATACTCCTACTCAGTATGTAGCAGGTTTGTCTATAATACTAAAAGAAGATTTATGCACACATCTGTCTGTGACTGTGACATGGTGCTAGATGCCTCAAAATTGAACCAAATGTGTTTGAGCTGCTGTTCATGCTGCAATGTCAAGGTTCAAATCAAAATTCCACAGAGAGAGGGGTGGTGTAAAAAAATCCGAAATGACAGCTACCATAATTAATCAGAACATTATATTTTTCAAGGGCTATCAAATAGGAATGGGCTCTCCAAGGTGCTTCTGCTCAATTACTCAGCGCATGAAAAAAAAGTAGAAAAGAGAAGATGAATAGAAGGGGACCGGTAAGAAACTGCTGTGAAATTTCCTGAGATTTGAAGAAGGAAGTGAAATAGGAGAGGACTTTCTGAAGTCCTGTTGGTAAGAATCATGAGGGTATTTTTTTTTTCTTTTTCTAAAGCAAAAGCAGGCAAACAAGAGGATCCAAAGACCCTTTCCGGGGTACTAGGCGCAAACATGGGCAACCTTGGGGCGGCTTCAGCTAAGGCCCTTTCCACACCATAGCTGTTAGTGGTATGGGTCCCAGCATCAGCTCTACGGGGAGAGGAGTGCAATAGGAGAGCTCCCCACCACACTGGCTCCCCCTGGGATCCAGGAAGCATGATGGCCATGCTTCTTCCTGCCGCAGGGCATCCAGGTAGTTTTCCAGGCTGCGCTGGGCCAGGAAGCACAGCCATTGCGCTTCCAGGGTCTCCTCAGACAAGATAAGTCCATGATGGTGGTGTGATCATCAGGCACTGGCCCTTTTCACATGCAGTTTCTTTTGCGAGAGGGCCCCTTGAGCGTCGTGCAAATGGGAGCGGCGGTCCATACGATGCACTCCCATTTACGCGACGCTCACGAGCCTAATGTGAACCACGCACGCACCTTTACATTTTCAGCTTCAAGCCAAAAATGGTGCGCAGTTGCGCAAGGCTCCCAGGGCGCACACCACTTACTTGCGCTGCGGTACATTGTCCCAGGTGCGCCACTCACGCTTCCTCCCCCAGCACAGCCTACAGCTTCCAGGCTGCACTGTGGAAGAGGCGGGGCGGTCGCGCAACCAGGAAGCCAGCTGTGGGATGAAGGAGCAGTGAAGACAGCGCCTCGCGCAAAAACCCGCTTGCATGAATGGCACCCCCCACCTCCGCGATAAGGTAACATGCGGAAAAGGCCACTGAAGGGAAAAACCTGTCAATGATTTGTGACGTGATTGTGCCACCTGGGGATGGGAGAAGGATAGGACCATTGCAATGTTGTGTATAAGAATCATCATGGTCCCATCCTTCTCCCACCCCTATGGCAGGTTGGGAGGGTGGATCAGAAAGGGCCTCAGTGTCCCATAACTGATGCAAGCACTATACAATCTCAGCAACAGAGATCTCAGTAATAATTGCAAGCTATTGGCTAAGCTTTCCATTAGATGTTTTATCTAAGATGATATAATAACCCTTCTAAGTATTTCCTTAAGCCTTAATGCTATGAGAATATTTAACCATCACCCTGAGCACTTTCATCCCTTACTTCTTCCCTTGTGTGAATATTATACTCTGCAAAGTGCACCATATCTAACAGAGGTTAATTGAAATTTTGTGCATGAAGCAATGTAATACAACAACAGCACACTGATGGCTGAGTAAATTTTGGCTTCTTAAAGTGGAAAAGAAATCAAAAATATTTCTCTAGAGTTTGTTCTTTGCTATGTTCATTGTAGGTACAAGATAAAAAGATTTCTACATGATGCTGTCTTTTTTTTTTCCTTACGAGACCTCACTTTTTTGTTGTTTTGCTAGAGTATCATTAAATTTTGAAAAGGAATGTTTAGAACATGGTGTTTTTATAGAGAACCATAGCCAACACATTCCTAACTATAGCCATTTCTGCACTAGACTGTTATAGCGCTATGATTCCACTGTCAACATCCTATGGAATCCTGGAGTTTGCAGTTTTGGGAGGGGCCATTTGGCCCCTCCCGAAACTGCAAACCCCAGGAATTCATAGGATGTTGACAGTGGAATCATAGCACTATAACAGTCTAGTACAGAAATGGCTTTTGAAAAGAAAGGAGAAAAGCACTACAGGGACTACAGAAAACCAAGCTTTTGCTTTTCACAACAGGTCTCCTTTAGGAGGATTGTGACAAAATGTCATCCTCTAGAACAAGATTACAAATTGTTTGGTCTTCCAGATTGGTGGAATGGCAGATCCCCCCATCACTGGCTATGCTGGCTAGGGATGCAAACAAACTGCAACTGAAAGACAGTTGTAGCACAGTTTCCACACTAGACTGTTATAGCACTATTATTCCACTTGCAACATCCTACGGAATCCTGGGGTTTGCAATTTAGGGAGAGGCCATGTGGCCATTCCCGAAACTGCAAACCCCAGGATTCCATAAGATGTTGCAAGTGGAATAGTAGCACTGTTAACAGTCTAGTGCGGAAATCGCCTTAGTCTTTGCTTTGTAGGAGTGAAGGCATCACTTCCTTCATCTGACTGCTCATCTGCTCCCCGTTTAAAGCCCTTTAGGAAACTGGGAGGTAGCAGCATGAAACAAAGCAAGTGGAGGGAGGGGAGAAGAGACAACTGTAAGTGCAGTTGCAAGGAAGGGAAGCATAGCATGAGGGCAATATAAAGCAAGTTAAGAGAGGAATGGAGACAAGTTAAAAGTTGTGCCGGTTCAAGGTGCAAGAGAAGAGAAGTGTAGCAGCATGGAGAGAAGGGAAAGGAAGGGGGTCTGAGATGTACAAGTGGCAGATGCAAGGGGCAATGGAGGGAAACATGATGAAAGTGTGAAGCCAGATGAGGGAGTTTCTGCTGCCCAAATGTGGTGTTTGTTTGTTTGTGTGTTTTATTGGAATGGGGCTTGGGTGGTTGGGATTGTAATGCTGGTATGAAATGGCTAGAATTTAGGAGGGGAAGAGAGAAGCTAGAGGACAGATTTTGGTTGGTAGACAAAAGCATGGGAGTTAGATAATAAGCTCCATAATAACATGGAAATTAAAAAAATAGTTTCTTGTGGGTGCAGAGAAAGTGTGGGTGACCTGGAATGTAGTATTGCAGGTCAAGAGGGAAGGAGCTCAGAAAAACTATCCTGCAGCTAGCATCACATGTGTCTGGTTGAAGCGGTTGCTGTGTATTTGAATAACTGGGATGGTATGTCTCTGTGTGTGTGTGTTGCTGTGTCTGTGTGTGTGTGGCTGAACCAGGAAGGGTTGTACATGTGTGTGTGGGGGGGGGCATAAACAGGTGTGGGTGAAAAGTAAAGTGTTTTGCAAACACTTAAGTATAATGTGAAACGGGTAATGGGGAGGTCAGCATGCAGAGTGGCATGGCATAGAGGGAAGGTGGTGAGTGCACACAATACTTCCTAGGTTTCCAGAAAAGAATTTCCAGGAAAAAAAGATTATTGGGACTTAATCCCAAGTGATTATGTGTACGCTTGCACATCAAATGGTCTTATAGGGTGAAAACACAAAAATGGAACAGTTTTGCTAGATTCATTTAAAACTCAGTTATTATTTGCAGCATCACATGTTCATTCCCCTCCCCGGATCTGCTAGAGTTGTTTTGCTAACTTCCAGATACTAATACCAATGGTGATGTAGACGTTACACCAGTGTTAAGAAAAGCTGGTTGCATCTCAACACAGAGTGGACAGATGTGTGGACCTTCAGATGTTGGAAAACAACTACCCTCATTCTTCATCAATAGCTATGCTGTCCTTTGCTGACGCAGACTGCAGTCCAACACTATATGGAAAACCACAAGTTGATGATCCTGAGCCCATGTTGATAATCCTGAACCCATGTTGATGATCCTGAACCCAATCTTCTGTGAAGACAATGCTAGGTTTGGACCAGGCAACAGTGCTGCCAAATGTGGACCATATAAGAACTTCTAAATGATAGGTAGAACATACTTACACATACTTACACACACATCTGGATTTACTAAAGACATGATTAATTTAAATATGATTATAACTTTCCAGGAGAGTAACATAGCTCCTTTAGAGTGATACCTGGAATTTTAGTTACTTTTATAGTTACAGAAGTGTGATGTCATTTATTGGTTTGGGTGGAGTATCACAAAGCTTCAGTACTGACTTGTGTTACACTACACACTCTTGCATTCAGATGTGTCTGTGTCTCTCCACGTGTGTTTAAAAATACCTAAAGGGTAACAAGAGTTGATGAATTTTTTAAAAAAAAATGTGGCTACAACAGTTACTGACTATGGGGGTGGGGGGAATGTTTGGAACTGCAACAGTGAAGAAATTACTTTCAGAAAGAAGTTTTCCCAGTTCTGGACAATATCTCCCCTGAGTATCCTAGCTTAAATAGCCTATTTTTGTAATCGAGGTGGACTAAATTTATAGGAAGGGTCATTTGAAAAAAGATATGCTCAGACCATTCTCTATTCCCATAATCTTGAGACTGTAAAAGCTTTGTAATACATGCCTGGTTGACACTCTGAATCATCATTCTTTATTATATCAATGCCATTCTGTAAGTCAAGATATCCTCTAATTTCCATCTACCCATTTACCATGAATCCCGACTTCCACTAAATGGCAAGATGTTACATTCTAATTTTTAATCAGCACTGTTAAACTGCTGCACTCTCAACATGCTATACAATGACAATCAAATTCTATTCAATTAGATTTCATCTGACAGCCACTCTCTGGTGGATATAGCACCATATTACCAGGAGGTGGAAAGAATCCTGCTCCTGGAAATGTTAAATTATAGTAATTTCCAGAGCACTGCTCTCTTTATAGAAGGGTAGTATGTGCCTGATACCCTAGTAGTCCTTCAAGTCTAATGTAGTGCTTTCATTTCCTCTCTGCAAACAATAAATTTGCCAACCACTGGAGATTTGCCAGAGATGAAACATTTCAAGCTAACATGCACACACAAAATCAGAAAGTGACAGCCCAGTGTTATGGTGTATATTTCACAGAGTGGAAAATAGGAAGACTATCAGGTGTACTGGCATTTGGCTTTCTAAAAGCTTCTTTCTTTATCCATGCTTTTGAGAGACATCAGAACCAGTTCTGACTGCACTCAGACTTTAGCACATATCTTAGTCCGTGCTGTCAGTGCATATTTCTTTTCTCCTATTAGTCAGTCTGAACCAGGTTTTGTAGGTTTTTGAGAGAAAAGAAAATGGAAACTGAGACAAAAGTAGGCTGGCTCTATATATCTCTTTACACATTTTGTCTTTCAAACTGAAAAAGCCTTACTATTATTTGTTTCTAAAGTACAAGAACTTTCTTTTTATCTGCAATTCAGTGAGGTGTAATTGTCATCCAAGCTTAGTAGCAAAGAAAATCTTAAAATGTCCAGAAGAACCAAGGACAATGCAAACACTGTTTCTCAATCTTACAACTTTTAGCTTCAGGTCCAAATGAGGAAAAATGATTTACATGTCATATCAAGAGGATTAATGATTCCCAAGATGACTCAATAATTAAGCTTTATATAGTATTTTCCCCTTAGAAAACAATCAGCTTCTGTGAGGATAACTTAAGAGAAATAAATGGAGGAAAGCACTCCTTCATGAGAAGGCAATGGTGAAGCATTACTATAGTTATGAATGCACAAGTAAAGGCAGGTGTGTCTTTAAAAAAAAATCAAAAGACACTACAACGGGGCAATACTTTTATTAAGATCAAGCAAAATGTCAATTTGTTAAACCTGGGTTGTCTTTGCAAACCAGCATTGCTACTCATAAATTTCATAAATTTCTTTTGCATACATTAGGCATAGTGGTGACGCATGACAATGTCATGAGAGTGAAAACTAGTGTGAGGACTGTCCTACAGATTAAATGACAGATGTACCTCCATTATTCAGCCCATGAATAATACACTTTCTTCTCATTCCACTTTGATACTAAGCAAACATTAAAGGAGAACAAGTTTATGCCAACAGTGACATGGCACATGTTTTGCAAATGGTAAATGAAAGAATGAGTTAGAAATATAGCTACATGTCACTTCACAATCCTTAACTGCACTGTGTTTACCAAAAAAAAACACAAATTTATCAGCTTGTCACTGAATAAAAATGAGAACATTTTTAGTAACTGCAGAATCTGGCAATTTCCTCCATTTATACATCTGTCTCTGTGCAAAGTTCTTAATCACACTCAGAATTTCAGTAGGTCCCAGAGATGAGAATGTAGAAGTGTTGTTGTTGCTGATGTTGTTGTTGTGTGCCTTCAAGTCATTTCTGACTTTTGGCAAGCCAAACACAAACTCATCACAGGGTTTTCTGGGGTTGAAAATATATGACACACCCAATGGGTTTCCATGGTTGAGCAGGAAATCAAACCCTGGTTTACAAAGTCATAGTTCTACACACAGATCATACTATATCACACTGGCTATCCAGTAGCATTGTATACTGCAAACAAAATATCAATAATCTCAGTGTGCAATCTGGTGAATAAAAAGCTAAGGCCTGAATTGAAGGGGCACTCTATATTGGAGTAGACCCATTGAATCAATATGAACTTAGCAAGTCAGTTTTGAAAATTCAATTCATTCAGTGCTTCCATTGTAGATGGGGCTAACAATCAGAGTTACAACCCAGTATCATACCTACTTATCTTAAATTGCAGACATTCACGCCATCACACACAATTCATTTTGACAGAATTATCTACATTCCCATTGAATTTTGTTTGATACAAAGTCTATTTTCATTTCACAAGTTTTTGTTCCAGTTGCCAGTGTGTACAACCACTCACACAGAAAATGTAAGTCTGGAAGGTAATTGAGAATTTTATCGTTTAGTCTCCCAAGAGAAACAGAATGATGGGAAACTGATAGCTTTTCCCAGATACAATGAAGCTCATTGACACCTAGTGACTAAGCTATACCTTGACACTACCCATGTAATTACTAATACTGAATGTAGGTTTGGAAATACGTTGAAAATCAATTCTGTATGTTCAAACTATGCTTTAAAAATAAAGTTTCAAACTCTTAACCCCATATTGCTGTTATCAGACTAGACAATAAAAAAATTACACTAGATAGCTGATGTTTTGGGAGTTAAAGTACACTTGAAAATTCTATTTTAGAAAAATGTTCACTAGGAAGAAAAAATAAATATCCTACTGCCGTTCATCACAAGTTTTCTTCTGCTCATTACCATTAGTCCTTACTAGTGAGGGATGAATTCCTTGCTCTCAGTTTGGAAAGCACTGGATTTTATTGAGCCTTTTGAGCAAGTTCCTGCAATAAATGCTTTTCTAAGAGTATCAGCCTCTGGAAGCTCCTTTACTGTCACCAACTCTCTTGATCATCAACTTCCATGCTATATGAGAAACACTGGGAGAGATGTAGAGAGCTTCCCTCAGTCCATAGTGAAAATACCTGAGCACAGTCACAGACTGACAATGGGACTTCTGGAAACTGGCTTTTCAGGTTTCCTGATCGAAAAGTAAAAATTTCAAATACATGTATTCATTACCTTATTTATTTCTGTTTACTTTGTCCTCCTCCTAAAGAAAATAAAATGATAATTGTTGCAAGTGGTTCTTCTTAAGGCCAGAAGATTTATTAGGAACAGAAATAGTAAAAATATATAAATTGGACAGATATCATAAGAGAATAGTTGTCCTTATAGACCAAAAACCAAATCGTATGGCCTATAGTTTCAATTATTGTATTTTTTTATTTTTATTATTATTTTGCTCTTAAATGTTTAAGCAAAACATCTACTGCTGTCTGCCCTTTCAGATGTTATTTCCCCTCCTCTCTCTTAACCTTGCAACCTGAGAAGTTTAGGAAAACAAAGATGAGTAAGTTGGTACACACAATGGCAAACCAAGGCCTTTTCCGCACTTTGTTTTTAAAATGGGGCAGCGCGTCCTCCAGCGAGGATGTTTGCATTTGGGGACGAACTGGGTCTGGACTACTTTCTGTAGTTTTGGACTTCAGCCCACTCCGGAACGACCAGAACTGGTGGTTCTCCGTGCTATTGAAAGACCGCTTAAAACAGGTCTTTCAATAGCCCGGCGCACCCCAGTCCATCGCTGCGCTCCTGTGTAGATCTGCAGGCTCGCACCAGCGCGAGGCTGCAGATCTTCCAGGGGCGGGCTTCTGGCTGGCGAGCTTCTCCGGTTGGTGGAGAGCCTCCACCAACTGGAAGCCTCCATTTTTGTCCCTCGAGCAGTGTGTAGCACGGGCACACACTGCTCCGGATCAGCGTGGATCGTCGGAGGGAGCGCACCAGTTTGGTAACAGACTGCCCCACTTTCTTCCCAAAGTGCAAAACAGCCCTAAGTCCAAAATGTGAAGTTTGGCTTGCAGATTTATAATCTGGGTAAATTCATTTTCAGCAAACCCACTCTACCCCTTTTCCAAACTTCTTCTGCACCCCAGGTTCACACATCCATTATTTTTCCCCTTGTGGGTGCATCTGCACACCTGCACACTGAATGAGATGCATTCCCTCACATTGCTACTTGGCCTTTTGTAGTTACAAAGCTTGAGTAAGGCACCTGTTCTGCTGATCCTGATCTACAACAAGGTCTGATGCTTTCTAAGTTGGGAAACTGCATTACATCTATAACTTCAGTCCAGCTTGAAACAAAGTGAAGACTATGCTGCTGGTGGTGATGGTAGTGATAGTATGTACGTGTGCATGTGCGGCTGCTCAGCATGATTTTTCTTATGTGTTCACTTTGCCCTGCCAGAGTTGGCAGACACTTTGCAACTTTAAAATCCATACTGAACAGATGACAAATAATGGGAGTGCATCTTGAAAACTGGCCTTGCAAAAAGTGGTAAATAAATATTTTATAGCCCTTCAGCATTAGCACTGGGTAAAAATAGAGGGAGTAGATGGCTGCTGTATTTCTCTATCAATATTAACATCACCAATATTTTACTATGAATGCAACTATCATAATTATCTGTGGACATTTATTCCCACTTATGTCCCCCCATTTGACACTTCACTGCTATCACTCTCAACAATGAGATGTGTTTATAGATCTATAAAGTATTTTAGAGGAACCTAAACTCATTTAGTTGTCTGAACCACACAGAAAGATGTTTTTACCATGTGCACATGCTCTTTGTACCCTCAAGATATGGCTGGTATGCTTATTATGTACTCCATAAGTAGAGTCAGAGGTGGCTGTAGCTCTCTTTTTGCCAGAGGCAGAAGAAGCTCTTTCATCCTCATGATCACTGCCTTTACTTTACTTGCCTTCTATCTCCTACTTCATCATGCCTGTCTCTCTCTCACCCTCTCTGCCATGGCCTGCCTTCTATAGAAAGCAACACTGGCCAAAGAAGGCAACTAGTGTAGCTTTCTGCAGAGTTAAAAAAGATCTCCAAAGCCTCAAAATCAGTCAGCCAGGAACACAGGGAATTTCCCCAGCTGTCCTACTCACATTGCCTGAGTCTGAGGACCTTCAGTGCCAGGCATTTAGAGCCTAGCAAGTCCTGTAGAACAGGACTCTTCAGAACAATAATGGAGGCAGGGGTCTTGTAGGGAACAATTTGCTACCTCTGGTATTCTATTCTGCCACCTTGGGCAGTTCCCCAAGGTCCAGACACTGCAGCTTCTGAAGGGAATAGGATCCTTCTTACTTCCCATTACTAAAGCTTCAAAAGCTTTAAAAGGAAGGATGCTTCCTTCTCAAGCCCATTGCTTAACACATTTTCTGTTCCCCTCTTAGAAAGGTACCCTGCACTCTGGGACTGAGTCTTGTCTTCTGCTCTGAGGAAAAGTTTCAGAAGGCTTCTCTGATATACAGTGAGGACAGGCTGCTAAGTAGACCTCAAGCCTGCCTCAAGCCTATTGCCTAACCCATTTGCTGTTCTTCTCTGAAAAATGCATCCACACTTTGGTCTTCAGATGGATTGTCATGTGACCAGTAGGCAAAAACAGATGGAAGTGCTGTTCTGGACAAATGTGTTATATTACTGAACCAAGGGCAGCAAGTCATTCACTAAAAATATTCAAGTCTTGAGTTGAGTCAGTGCCTCATTTATTGCCGAGTTGAGTCCAAGTTGAGTCACTGAAGCAACTTAAGTCTGTCTTGAGTCCAAGTCAATCGACTCAAGTCTACATCACTGGTATAAGGTGCCAGAACTAGGGGAGCCATTACAACTCAAAGGCTAAAGATGCTGTGGGTAAACATGTCACATGCCAGCAGTTGAGCACAATATATCCTTCCCCACCTGAAGTTGTTCCTCCTTCTGATACTTTATGCTTTCCAGAAACCCCAAGGAGGAGGTACAAAATATCAGGTCAGACCCTGAGACCTGGCAGCTCAGAGCCCTAACAGTTGAGACTGAGAAGCAAGCAAGCATCACTATAAAGGACAATCCCAAGGAGTATTTATTAGTTCTGTTAGACACCCAGAAAACTCACTCTGATTTCAATCAGCTAACTGATGAGCCAGTAGTCCCATTTTGAGTCCCTGTTATTATGGCATAATCTTCAGTGTCCAGGGCTAAATATACCATAGAGAAAACATATTTCTCTACTAGGTATGTATGCACATAACCATTTGATCCTTACAAGTGGGGACAAATAATAAGTTTTTGTTTTTCTCCAACAAACTATCATTGTTGCCCCTTTAACATTCAGGGAAAAGAAACAGGTAAAGTAAACCTCTACAGTGTTCCAAAAACAGAGCAATGTGCAATGGAGCAGAAGATAAAACATGACAGTATAAACCTATGATCGTTCAGATGTAAGTCCAACTGAAATCAGTCTAGCTTACTCTCAAGTAAGAGCAGCTATCATGCTTTCCTCTGTTTCCTGTCCCAGGAGTATGACCACAAAAAACTATGCTAGCCTCTCTCCATCCTATCTACCAGCATATATTTTCATTTTACCAACTCCAATCCAAGATTTCCTCCTATGATCTATGGGTCATTGCAAACCACTCCCCTGAGCAGCACTTGCCAATATTTATACTACCACTCCTCTGACCATAGGACTTCACCTTACCGCCTCCCAGTTGCTACCCAGTTGCTCAATATCTTCATTCTTAATTCTAATCTTAATTTTAATAATGAGAGACTTTGTATTCTCACAAAGCTCTTTGCTGTGGAAAGACACTTTGCTGTCCTCTCCCACAGTAGAATACCTATGTCTAGTGCACTAAAACTGAGGTACAAGTGAGGTGAAAGCCTCTTTCTATCACCGCTGCAGTGAGCTTCATCAATATTGCTCCTTGTCCAGTGATGTCATGTAATATTGCTGGGATAGGAAAAAAAGACAGGGAGGTGCCCACAGTGATTTGCAGGAGGATTTGCCATCTGTGGGTGAATTGGGTGTTGTATAGCTTAACATATTAATGTGCATGCTTGTGCATGTATGTCTTTGTAACATACGTGGTGATATCTTCATGTGTTGTACTCTCCATTGTAGATCCTGTAAAGCTTTTGACCAGAGGGAACCTGCCCAATGTTGGTCTCTAGAATTACAGCCTTAGTAATATATTTTATAGCATTGCCAATAAAACATATGTGGCAAGAAAATTCTAAGAATATTTATGTATGCAGATCAACACCATAGAAACATTTAGCTGCAAGCAAAGCTATTTGTTGTCAAAAACATGCTCATAGCTTATCTCACTGACAGTGTTGCTCTCTTGCTCCAGATACCTAAAGAAGTAGATCAAGGTATATGCTACTTAGAAAGGAAAGATGTGGATAAATAATACAATTTTAACTCTCAACTAGTTCTATCGTACAAGGTAGAATGTCTAAAAAATTATTTTTCACTACAGCATCTATCATTTTGACATCCTAATGGTTTAGGAATATACAATCAGGCTATGAAACTTGTACATTATTCTCAGAATCCCTTCATATAAAAGGTTCCATACATCATTCATTTTATGTTATATGCATCTTTTCTAAAAAAAACTAAAAAAATCTCATTTTCACTCCTTTAATCTTTTCACTGCCCATTTGAGTCTTTTATTTCAGAATTCCAGAAGAAACACGATAAAGGCTTCCTGTAGCATCACCTTGAAAGATTATGTTTTTCTCTCTGAATGAAATTCCTTCTGGTCATTTTTGTTTCTCATCAAGTGATGTGGAGGGAGGGAGGGATTTGAACCACATTTCTTCTGGGGTAACTATGGACTCAGCCAGAGGTAATGGCAGACCTAAAAAAGACAGTTGTATATTGAAGGTCCTTTCCACACGGGGAAAAAAAAATGGCTTAGGGCGACTCATCCGGAGGTCGTCCACACCGTGGAGCGCGCTAGAGTGGTTTGAATAGTGGAGGTTCCACACCTCAAACCGCGCAAGCACGGCCGCAAGGGGTGGTGCGGCGCGTTTTTTAAAAACCACATTTTATGAGGTTTTTACGAAACGCGAGCACGCTAACCCGTTGCAGCGCCCCGTGTGAAACTGCAGGGACGCGCTAGCACATCCCTGCAGAGCTGCCCAGGGGCGGGCTTCCGGCTGGCGCGCTGCCCTGATTGGCGGAGCGCCGCCGGAAGTCACCGGCCGCCATTTTGGGCGCCGCTGAACACCGCCGAAACTCGCCAGTGTGTGGAGCGGCGAACGCGCGCTCCCCGCAGGGACGGAGCAACCCGTTTTCAGGTAAGATCCGTCCCTGCGTGCGCTGCCCCGTTTCCCCATCCCCCGTGTGGAAAGGGCCGAAGTATCCTTTCCTAAATCTCAGGTTCCTATTATCTTCTGGTGTTGATCCTCAGCTCTGAAAGCAGGGGAAATGACATGTAGAGTTGGCTGTGGGAAGGTAAACTGTAGGCAAGAACTCATCATTAGCAATAGGTAGCAACGTAGAAGTAATAATAGTAAAAAGAATATTTGAAAAATATTCTGAAATGATTAAAATGATTCATGTTTCACATTAGACAAACCCTGTTAAGATTCCTGGACTAACAAGAATCCTTGCAGCTTGAGAATTAATATGCACAAAATTTGCATGTAGTAGTTTTGCACATAAAACAGCATATTCTGCATAGAAAATAATATCTTTACACAGAAATACTAATTCCTGTACAGAAAAGCTGTTTCCATTCTGTACAAAACTCACAAGAAGTTGATTTGCACAGAAAGCATAAGGCTTTTTCTGATCATCTGTGCACAGAAAAGGCCATTTTATGTGCAAAATGTCCATCTGCAAAGTTTATACAGAGTACACTTTGTGAATAGGCTTCAAATATGGATGATTTTTAAGAGTATCTTGAAGTCAGAAAGAAATGCTAAAATTATTCCTTTTTCCCTTTGAGAAGAAAATTATGGAAGAATTAAAACCCTGGTGAATGATATGATCCATTTAGAGGTTGTTAATGGATTTATCTGATTATATTTGAGTAAAGCATGAAAATGAACAAAACTCCATACATTTCTAAGTTCATGATACTTTGCACGAATGTGTTCCATGAAATAGACTATTTTTTGATTGGCTAAATGTACTCAGTTGAAATATTTCCAGAAAACACTCACTGTTTCCAAAATGTACACAAACACACTTCAGTTGACAGAGTGAGTGAGAATTACGGCAAGATTCTGATAAATATGCACAGAAATAGGTAGGGGTTTTATTTCTAGTGTGTATGGGGGAATACATATGAAACTGGAAAGGAAAAGACTTGGAGGAGAGAATGGAAGGTAATTAATGGAAATCGGCTTGACAGATCTGTCCTTTA
This sequence comes from Iguana delicatissima, assembly GCA_948472985.1. Classification (NCBI taxonomy): domain Eukaryota; kingdom Metazoa; phylum Chordata; class Lepidosauria; order Squamata; family Iguanidae; genus Iguana; species Iguana delicatissima. The sequence continues at coordinate 49,257 of CAOKZL010003012.1, forward strand.
GAAGCTAGTGATACTTTGTACTCCTTTAACATCAACCACAGGCTTAACACATGATTGGATCAGATACACTTTTAAAGAGAGTGCTTTGTTGAGTCTGACTCTGAATGGAAAGTCAGTATTCAAGCAATAGTAGTACAGATTGTACTAGTCTGCCCACTAGCATAACATGAGTCTACAATTTGCTTCAATACACACACAAAAAATAACAAAATATTTTCATGAAGCTCTCCCATACACCAAGCAGCATCATGTTACGAAATTTGCATAGAAATACACCAGCAGATTCCTGTAACTACAGTGATTCCAAACGCCACTGAAGCTCAATAGATAAAGTCTGCAGAATGGAACCATGTGTCAATTCAAATTCTGTACCTATCAGGCAACTCAAACAGCATTCATACCCTTGCGATACTGGCAACCAGTACACTTGTTTAATACAAAATCATATTCTCCTCTGTAGTTTTAAATGAATCTGAATGGAATGAATTTAAGAGCACCAGTGGAATGGTAGCATGCAGAGCAAAATCATGGTGGAACTGCAATGTTCTGAATGTAGCGTCAATGAAAAAGTAAAATAAATAGTGTAATAATAGTCTTAGGCTATCTTCTGCTCTTCTGGCAGTCATTCTTACTAGGAAATTTCTTCATTGAGCGATATTCTATTCTAGGAAAAGGTTTGAAATATCCAAAATATAGATGAAGGTTTCTTCTCCACTGAGACCTCATCTCATAATCACTATTTGTAACCTGGTTGTCTTCCTTCCTGATACTTCTGTGAATAAACTGAATTATTTATCTTCTTTTGCATAGTAAAATGTAAGGAAAAATGTACCTCTGCTATCAAGAAGAGTATTTTTAGTGTATACAGTATAGTTTGAATATAGCAATCAGTTCCATCAGATTTTTTTTATATCTAAGTGTGCCATCAGGAAATGGATGCAAATTAAATGTACTTTGCTTTAAAAATCTGTGCACTTCCGGATTTGCAGAGCATTTTTCAACAGGAATAACGTACCCATTTGAAAAATATGCATAGGAAAGTGAATGCATTTCAAATGCTTTTAAAAAGGGATAAAAATGTTTTAGCTAATGGTGGATACATGCAAGGAGGATATATAATTTACACTTTTTGGACAGGTATTTATAACAATGGATTCATAAGTTTTGTTCTTCAAATTGTGTGTAACAAAGGCCCTTTCTGCACCATACCTGTATCACACATCTTCCCAGCTTCATTCTGGCAGTTCCATTGCCAGGATGGGAGCGTGTCCTGAATGCTCTCCTCTGCACTTGGCTAGCTGCTGATGGATCATTTCGGACATACTTCTTCCTTCTGCAGTGTAGTCAGCCTCTTCTGGCACTGCACTGAGGAAGGAAGTGCTTGACAGCAGTTCCACTCTTCCCCACAGCCACAGCCAATGTGATCATCATGTGAAATGGGCCTACGATTGGATATTTTTCTGATAATGGTATATCACATGATGGCTGGGGACACGACAAGAGCAGGACCATGGCAACGTCATCTGACGGAACATGTCACAGACCAGCTTCAACACGTCCCCATGCTGGGATGGGGCCATCATGCAGAAATGACCTAAGTTAGGATATTCCATTCTATAATATTTCCAATCTCTATGTATGGTTGTAAAAGCTGGACAGTAAAGAAAAGCTAATAGAAAGAGGATCAACTCATTTGGAATGTGTTAGAGAAGAGTTCTATGGATACAATGGACTGTTAAAAAGACAAATGAATGGGTCTTAGAGAAAAACCTGAACTATCCCTAGAAGCAAGGATGACTAAACTGAGGCTGTCTTAAAATAGCCATATCCTGAGAAGACATGACTCATTAGAAAAGACAATAATGCTTGGTAAGACAGAAGGCAATAGGAAGAGAGGAAGACCACATTACAGATGGATAGACTCAGTTAAGAAAGCTGCAGTCCTAATTTGCAAGACCTTGACAGGGCTGCTAACAGAGATACTTGGATGTCTCTCATTCCACATAAGCTGAAGTTAACTTGATGGCAATTAACAATAACAATGTGTATTTTGATGTCTTGTTCCACTGGGTTTTTGTACTCAGGATGTTTGAAACAATATCTGTGACATATCCTAGGTTCCTAAAATTATAGGCATATACCCAAACAATTATGCATGTGTGAATAAGTGTACCCCATCTGACTTTTAAAAAAACATAATGTAATTTAGATTCTGCATATGGAAGAGAAAGAGAGAGAACCCTAGGACATGACCCACACATGAAAGTAAACCTGGAGTAATGATGGTGGTTCTAATGAGTGTTTTCTATAGCTGCACCAAGCTTTCCATGGAAGAAAGCAAAATACGCTGTGCCAAGTGACAGCCAACAGCAGAAGGCTTTCAACCTTGTAAGCCTTGTCCACTTCAACTTGTTTTTGTCAGCTGGCTTTCAGTAAGATGACTTCCTAGAGAAATGCCATGAAAAAGCACAATGTAATGCTATGACAAGAGTGGGATAAATAGGAAGATGTTATAGGGCTTGGTAGTCAGTGGGACTCCCAAGGACCACATTACAGCACAAGGGTTGCACAGTTTACATCCCTGTACTAGGAGATCCCACCAGACAGATTCTACTGGAGTGGTACAGTTGAATCTCATAGGTGCTTTGATCACAGGGCCAGAAGCCCAAGTAAGAACAGTTCACCTTCATCTTCAGCCTCCAGGTCTCAGTCACTTGAGTAGTAAAGACTCAGTCAACACTGAAATGACTCTCATTACTCTGAGGGATCCTTTCTTCTGGCCATCACCTGCATATTCACTGATCTAGGGCATGACATAGTAAGAACCCCTTCCCATGTTTTCCACAAGCAGTCAACTATGCAAGATCTTCCTGAAAAAAAACAGCTTATTCCTTAGGAAGGTGTTGGGAATTAGCAGAGGGATCCTGTATATGTGATTTCAAAAATAACTGCACTGAGCTCAGTGGATGATATTTTTGAAATAAATGCATACATGATTCTATTCAGTATTCAACTGATTTTACAGTTACTTTCAGTTAAGAAGCATGTCGTGTTAGTGAAAGGAAAGGAGATTCTTTTGAAGCTGTGCGAGCAAGGAACTCATCTAGACACGTAAATGAACACTAAATTAGGTGGTAAAGTGAACTGTAGCAGAGGATCACCTTTTCACACTCTGATACAAACAGAGCCTTTTCGCATGAAACACTAGTATTCTGTATTTTATCTCTGTGTGAGTATACATGTGTATGTGTCCCTCAGCATTCATCTGATGTACCACAATCCATTTTACTATCTCATTCTATCACTTTATTCTCCTGGATGTATAGATTTTCCCTAGAAACAGGGACTGAGAAAACAATTTTGACTTATTTAAGGACAGTAGGATTTTGCAGACAAAGTTTCAACTGTTGTGAATGTTTTGATAATAATTTATTGAGGAAAGGAAAGAGTTTTACAATTTGGCATGGGAAAGAAAGCTGATGGTGCATTTTGCCAGATGCTGCCACTTTATTGACAGTATATCTACAAGCTTAAAAATAAATACTGTTCACAGACTGCTCAGTGTACAAACATCACCTCCATTGGCAAGCAATTAAAACCAAACACAGACATTTCTGGTAATACATACAGAGACACAGACACACTCATATAGACACATACATACATATAGACAGAGAGAGACAGACAGACAGACAGACAGACAGACAGAGGGAGAGAGAGAGCGCACTGACAAAAAGCTGTAGTGTAGTGTCAACATAATGCATGTGGAATATTTCTTTCTCTAAACTTTGATGCTAAAGCAATACAGACTATGCCAACACCAGCATCATGATAAATATCTGGAAGAGTAATGGTGCATACAAATTATAAAATTATGAAGACAGTCACATAAATCTCACATATTCTTGTTTCTTGCGTCTAAGTTGATATGGCAGATGCAATTGTACATTTTTAACTTGATGTAAACCACTTTGGGTTCCATACTAGAAAATGGTGGGATATAAATTAAATAATAAATCAATAAATCAATATAATTTCAAAACAGCAGAGTAATCGCAGAACTTGGAGAAACTAGTTGCAAAAAGCTATGCACCTGAAATCAGTTCTTATTAACACTAATGGAGTATAACTTATATTATGGTTGTAACACAGATGTGTTGAGGTATAAGCAAAATCTAAATATACCCCTAATTTGATACTGCTCACTGTAATTTATTTTGTGTATTGGGAGTGCCCAAGGATGTATGTCTGTGCATAATTAGATGAAGGTAAATCTTATGGAGTTTTAGCTGGAATTACTTCTGAGAAAATATGCATGGAAATAGTGTGTGAGCAGCTCAGGAAAAAAACACCCAAGAAATTATTTATCATCCTTAAAATTCATGAAGACAAATGTATAAATTATAGCTGTGCAGGATGACTATCATGGTTTTCAAATGCAACTTAAAAATAAATCTGAAAAGCATTTGATCAAGTACACACACAAGCCTGGATTAGGTTTTATTGCTACTGTACTTTAAATAACTCCTTTTGAAAAGTATTAGGTTTTTTTTAATTAATCAGCGAATGGAGAAAGGGGGTCAAAAACATATATGTACCACTTAACACTTTGATAAAGAAAGATTTAGTCATAATTTTGGTTTAGGAAATAGGCGAAAGCAGCAGTATCATTTTATGCTTTTAAAGACAGACATGCAATCAAAGGCCCTTTCCGCACATGGAGGGGGAAATGGGGGGAAACACTCCGGCAGCCAGGCAAGTCTGTCACCATGCGGAGCAGCGCGATCTCACTGTTCCGCAGTCCTTCGGCATCCAAAATGGTGGCCTCAGTGTTCAAAATGGCGGCTTCCAGCTGGTGGGGGCTCTCCACCAAACGGAGAAGCTCGCCAGCCTAAAGCCCGCCCCCGGCAGATCTGCAGGCACACACTAGTGCACGCCTGCAAATCTGCACTGGAGTGCGGCGATGGAGCTGCATGGGGCTGCACGCTCCGTGCTTTTTAAAAAACCCTGAAAAGAGGTTTTTAAAAAACATGTGGCGCCACCAGTTCCGGTCACTTCAGAGCGGATTGAGGTGCGGAACTCGAAAAATAGTCCGCCCCAATCCACTCTGCGGTGCAGAAGACCTCTGACGGAGGTAGCTCTGCACCGTTTTAATACCCAGGTGTGGAAAGGGCCATTGATAAAATTTCTTAGGAAAATGTACCACTGAATGCAATTAATGATCATCATCCAACGACAATTACACATTTACTACCCCAAACTTGAGATGGGAAGAATATTTGAAAATATTAAAGAAAAGAAAAAAGACAGGAAAAAGGTGTTTCTTGAGTGTTGATAAAACCTTATGAGAAGAGCCCCAGACTGCCAAGAATCTTCACAGTTCATGACTTATTATTTGCAAAATTTGCAACTGGTCATTTTGAAGAGCCATCAACATTTTCTGCACGAAGATGTATAGTTTTCTGCACAGAAAAGGCTTTTTCCTGTGTGAAAATACCAGATGTTAATTTTGGATGGAATATGTCCTAGTGGATAGTATTCAAAAATTGTGAAGTTTTCAAAGATATCCTTGAAGTGAAAATTAAATTGCCAAAAATCACATATTGCTTCTTTCAAAAAGAAAAGCAGTGAAGAATTACTTCATCACCTCAAACTCTGAAGCAAGTTTGCTCTATACATTTTTTTTTTACAGAGAAAACAGTATTTTGTGGAGGAGAAATGACATTTTGTGCAAAGATTTGGGCAAAAAGAATTTGTTTTTAAAAAGTTTATGTGTATGTGTGTGTGTGTTTATATGAAAGCACCAAAATTGGAACACATACACACACACACACACATTCTGTTCTTTCCACTCTAACTGAAGGATATCCAATTATCTATCTATCTATATACACACAAACATAAACACACATATGGGTCATCTCAAACTGTCAAGACACGCTTTCTTGTTGAGGACAATAATAACTTAAATTATTATTTAATTCTCTAATTCTGAATCCAGTAGAAGATCTCCATATCTATCTATCTATCTATCTATCTATCTATCTATCCATCCATCCATCCATCCATCCATCCATATCAAAATCATCCTATCAAATTACACATCCTAGATGGGATGATAGCTATAAAATCTGACTCTGCTGGTAGAGACAGAGTTATTTGAATACCAGTAATACATAGTACCTGATCATTCCACTCAGGGGGAAAAAGTCAACCTCTGATAGAAAGACTATGCTGCCAAAGCATTGGTGAAAGGAAACAAAGTAAGCAAAGTAAATAAAGTGAGCAAAATGAGGTTACGCTGACAAAAGAGAAACACCTTTACGAAGAATTTTGTGCATATTCAGGCCACAGTTTTGCCCCTTGAGGGTGCTTCCATAATCCAACTGGAGTCAGTAGAAATCCCCTCATGACTGTTCTCTTATCTTCTCCAACTCCAACTCATGTTCTCCCACTCCCTAGACCCATGGTCATGGAGAAACAGAGTGTCAACACCTCTGTAGCAAATTATAACAAACGTCAAGAGCATATAAGACTCAAACAGGGAACACAATTTCTCGATCATGCCGCATGGCATGGAACTACATCATTGTCTCCTTATATCTAGAGACCGTAGCAAAGTTTGCACAAGTAGTCAAGACCTGTAACAAAATGAAAAGGACAAACTGTTTAGGATGAGGGACTCCACATGGGTAAACAATGGAAAGGAAGTATAGACTTCATGGAAGAACAGACAAGCACTATAACCTTACTCCAATCAACTCAAAGCAGAACAGTCATATATGACATCCAGACAACAATCCATAAAAGTAGAATTGTATAGACATTCCTTTCCTGTTGGGAAAAGGAACAACTGAAAACATATTGCTCTATCTAAGGCAGAAATGCAGCAGACACTTACATATTTGCCAAGAGGACAGATAAATGCATGGGACAGGGAGAAAAGGTTCCTGCTAGTTCATTGATATATCTCAACTATGAATGGAGGACAGTGACCTATGCTTTGGCAATGTTCGTAGGCACTGGAGCAGACAATAGTTTGAAGGAAGAGGAAACCAAGCAGAAACACTTCTGTAGATGAAAATAAATCCTATATCCCTGTTATTGGAAAGGGACAGGTTCGAAAAGCATAAAAGCATGAGTTATTGTTTAAATGGGCACATGTCTCAAAGAAAGCAAGATGAGCCTGAATAAAATAATATACAGTCTACAACATATATACATTAATAAAAAAAATCATTATGGGTTCTGTCTGTGTGTGATATTCTCGCTCAGCTGGCCACTAATTCCACTTACAGCAATATTTGGTGCAGATCTGGCAAGTCTCGCTTGGATAAGACATCTAAGAAATTCTGAACAATGGATTAAATTTGGTAAGGCCAGCAGAACACTATTTTGAACACTCCTATTTCCATCTAAGTTAACTCTCCAATGAGTCACTGTCCATAGAGAAGGAACAGCAGTTCATCTCTACAGCCCAGCAGATGTACCTGTTTTTCCTGATTTGAATAGGAATGGACTCTGCTTCAGAGCAATTTAGAAAAAGAAACAACCAAAACAAAATAAAACAAAAAACAACTTTCTGAATTCATATAGAGCATATTTCATCCTAACTAGGGGATCCGGTTGGCCACCATTCACTTGCAATGATTCCATCCAGTCTGTACAAACTGATGAGCTATACAAATTGGCTCCACACCCGTGAGTTTTGAAGGCACTTTTTGTTCTGATGAAGTGATTCTACTTTAAAATGGGTTTCACTGTTAGAACATTTGTATTCATTATTAATTTTATAATACTAAGTTCTACAACCCTTACGAATTACAGAGTCTTGCAGGCATGTAAGACAAAACCAAGGGTTAACCAGTGGATATTCTCAGGCTATGCTTGGTCATGCTTTACCAGCTCTGACAAAGATACAATGAGGGACCAGTTACAACATGAATCCATCACCATGCTCAAGGCCTCCATATGTGCAAAGAATAGGTTTGCATAGTATAGGGATATCCCAAGACTGTGCTCAATCTTCTTTTGCAAAATCTTTATGAACCCAATTTTGGGTGAGGGGAGTTTTTTTTTCACGGTAATTCCCGGGACATATCCTAAAATAATTCTATACCTGCATTATTGATGTTTTGAAACACATGGATTGGAATTTCTTCCTCTGGCCACTGACAACAGACTAGAAAGTTATGCGGGTGAATCAAGGATCCAGTTTTATTGAAAGAAAAGCACATCTGCTTCACACTCTGACAGACCTGAGCCTGAACAGAATGAAAGTCATCTGCTCACAGTTTGGATACTCTAACAGGTTTTTCTAAAAGTTACCAAATCACTCACAGATTGAGCATATACTGTGGTAAAGTGACATCAGGCTAAACATTTCTGGCATATATTTTGTTTGTCTTTCAGGAGAATAATCAATTTGGCCATCAACAGGCTTCTTTAATGTAAACAACCTATTTCCTCTTCTCTTCTAAAATGGAGTCTCTGACATCTCCATCCCAAGATGGAAGAAGATATGCTGTGTGCAATTTACACGGTGTTACCTTATTTTTCTGGAGGAAATTCCCTCAGAAACTAAGGCCCTTTCCTCACGGGGGGGGCGAAACGGGGCCGCGCATGCAGGGGCAGAGCTTACCTGCGAGCGGGTTGCTCCGTCCCTGTGGAGAGTGCGGATCCGCCATTCTAAACGCTGCCGAATTTCAGCGGCGCTCGGCGGCGTTCAGCGGCGCCCGGCGGCACCCAAAATGGCGGCCGGCAGCTTCCGGCAGCGCTCCACCAATCACGACAGCACACCAGCTGGAAGTGCGCCCCTGGGCAGATCTGCAGGGACGCGCTACCACGTCTCTGCAGTTCTTCACCGAGGGCTGCCACGGGGCAGCGCGGCTGAGTTTTATAAAAACCACTTGCGAAGGTGGTTTTTATAAAACTCGCGGCGCCACCCCCGCGGCTGCACTAGAGCAGTTTGAGGTCTAGAGCCTCATTTTTTTTAACTGCTCTAGCGCACCCCGTGGTGAAGAAGACCTCCAAGAGAGGTCGCCCTAGCGTGGGTAATATGCCCGTGTGGAAATGGCCTAAGACACACATTTCTAAAGGTGAGCTCGCATTTTACTAAATTAGCCAAAGCTAAGAAATATTAATTTCTCCCACATCCCCATTTTTCAGTTTGAAAAACTGAAACTTACTCCACCTCTCTTTTAGCCAACTCTTTCTAGTTGTCATCAAGTAGATTTGGATTTTTAATTGGTAGACTGACTGAAGCCAAAGGGTGTTCACCAATGGCTTCTCTTCTTCCTGGAGAGAAGGGACTAGTGGGGTGCCACAGGGTTCTGTCCTGGGCCCAGTGCTATTCAACATCTTCATCAATGACTTGGATGAAGGAGTAGAGGGCATGCTGATCAAAATTGCAGATGACACCAAGTTGGGAGGGGTTGCTAATATCCCAGATGACAGGATCAAATTTCAAAATGACCTTGACAGATTGGAGACCTGGGCCAAAGCTAACAAAATGAATATCAACAGAGAGAAATGTAAGGTCCTACACTCAGGCTGAAAAAATGGAATGCACAAATATAGGATGGGGGACACATGGCTGGTAACAGTTCGTGTGAAAGGGATCTAGGAGTCTTGGTGGAACACAAGCTGATCATGAGTCAGCAGTGTGATGCAGCAGTCAAGAAAGCGAATGATATTCTTGGCTGCATCAATAGGAGTATGGTGTCTACAACAAGGGAAGTAATAGTACCACTCTATTCTGCTTAGACTTCATCTGGAATACTGTGTCTAGTTCTGGGCACCTCACATCAATAAGGATATTGACAAGCTGGAGTGTGTCCAGAGGAGGGCGACCAAAATGTAAAGGATCTGGAAGCCATGCCCTATAAGCAGTAGCTTAGGGAGCTGGGTATGTTTAGTCTGCAAAAGAGAAGGTTAAGAGGGGACATGATAGTCATGTTTAAATATTTAAAGGGATGTCATGTTGAGGAGGGAGGGAGCTTGTTTTCTGCTGCTCCAGAGACTAGGACAAGGAGTAATGGATTCAAACGACAGGAAAAGGGATTCCACTTACACCCCAGGAATAACTTCCTGACGGTCAGAGCTGTCCGGTAGTGGAATATGCTGCCTCGGAATGTGGTAGAGTCTCCTTCTTTGGAGGTTTTTAAGCAGAGGGTGGATGGCCATCTGTTGGGAGTGCTTTGATGGGCATGGCAGAGGATTGGACTGGATGGCCCTTGTGGTCTCTTCCAACTCTATGATTCTATGATTCATATTCACAAAAGGTCTTTTTTCTGGAAGGCTAGATGCATTAGTTTCCCTTTGATGGGAGATACCTGTTCAGAAGTATTTTGACATGGTTTTATGCATCTTAAATAGGGATGGAAAGAATACTTGAAGATATTTGAAAAAGTTACTGAAAAGCATGTGTTTTTTTTTAGCATTGAGTAACTCTAATGAGAAGGATTGAGGAGAATGTTTACAATTTGAGACTAATTCTGCAGAAAATTCAGGAAAGATTGTTTTGCATAAGAAACAACAATTGATCTGCAGAGAATCATATTTCCAGGCGTAAATTTCTGTGCAGACAAAGATGTTTCCTGCAGACAAAACACTGCAGTTGGGGCATTTCATGTAAAACTGACATGTGGTTGGTTTGCAATGAAAACAGCATTTTCTGTGCAGGAAACAGGTTTTTCCATGCAGAAAATTATATTTCTGCATAGAAACATCATTTTCTGTACAGAAAATGCTGCTTCCTGCACGGAAAATGCTGTTTTCCATGCAAACAACCACATGAAAATCTTGTGCAGAATAAATCCTGACTTGCAAATAGATTTTGGAAACAGTATGATTTTTTGAAGTCTTTCTTGCAGTGGGAAGAAAATTGCTAAAATTATTTGATTCTTCCTCGAGAAAAGAAAATTAGTGATGATTACATCTTTAATCCTAAGCAAATGTTAACACATACATACAATTCCATTATAATTGTTGATCCCACAATAAATTACTTTAACAAACTTTCAAATATACTGTCTGTTAACCCTCCCAGGTCAGACAACCAGTCAAACCAACCTCTTCCAGCACCTGCTACAATAACTTCTTCAGCCTCTTGAGCTGCTTCCTCTATTGCTTGTATATAAGCCCCTACTAGCAATGTGTTGCCATTTACATGTATGCAATATTTAGATCTTATTAACTTGCAGACATACCCTTTTGAGGCTAATATGTATTCCAGAGCCATTCTATTCTGTAAGATGACTGATCTGATCTGACTTACCTCCTGAGATAATACTAAAAGAGCTGCATGGTGGCATTGCCTATCACTTCTGTGATCATGGCTAATTTCATAATGTCTGAATGATTAGCTGCTACCCCACAAAGGAAATTACATCTCTGGCCCATGCTTCTGTATTGGCTGCTACATTTCTGCATGAGTAGAACAACAGGTGCTACAGGCAGATATATGATTTCTGACCCAGTGTAAAGGTATCTTTTTGTATGTGTAGCCAGAGGAGGTGAACAGTGCCAAAGAACAGATCCCTGTGAAATTTTATGCAGAAGTATTTATTTGCTCCATTTCTAATAATACCTTTTTTCAGAACGAAGGGAGCCCATGCTTGCATAAATTGTTTGGAATGCCAGCTTTACTTTGGTCAGACGTATTTCAAACCACATAAGCATGGGCTCGTAGTGGTCTCTCTAGACCAATGGTCTGTCTTGGTTTCCGAAGGCTAACTGCAGGTGAACTGCACTCAAGGCTGACTGATCAAATTTGGTGCAACTGGACACTGTGTGATTGTTGGAGAGGTATAGTAATGACATAAATCTGTGAAATGTATGATACCCTTAGAGGTATTGTATGGAAAGATCTGGCCTTTATAACCACCACAGGATTGATTAGGACCAAAAGAGCTTGTGTAGTTATATGAAGCATTGCCAACAACAGGTGTTTTTATAGCTAGATATTCATGTGTGCAGCCCACAGCTGATATGACCTCACTGGAGGATTTTTATTGCTTGTAATGTGGGATTCAGACCAACCAATATGAAATCTTCTCTTCAGGTTGATGAGGGGATGGATGTCACCATATAGAGCAGTGGTTCTCAACCTGTGGGTCCCCAGATGTTCGTGGACTTCAGCTCCCAGAAGCCCCAGCCACTATGGTCAATGCTCAGGGCTTCTGGGAGCTGAAGTCCATGAACATCTGGGGACCCACAGGTCAAGAACCACTGATATAGAGGGTCGATCCAGATGCAAGAGTCAAACAAACATGAACCTCAATTTAACCTCCATCTCTCACATAGGCCACCTTGTGCTAAGGAGAGGAACTGATTTTTGCCCCATTTCCATTTGGCTATGGACAGCATTTTGGGGCTGAATGATCTATAATATGAAATAAAAATAAAAGTATAAGATTGTCCTGTGCACAGTGGCTAAACTGCCTACTTTTCTTATTATTATTCAGTCTCTTTCAGATCCTTGCTTGTGGATTTCCTGACACAAAATGCATGGCAAATAGACAAAGCCATGGACTTTGGTTTCCCGTTGCTTATCATTTTTTCAGCTTTAAATTTGCTTCAAAATGTTGACAGTCTTCAGCTTCATTTTTCCTAAACTGAGGATTTCTGAAAACTACGCATTAAAACTTATTTGCATTTTTGTGTAGATTTCTTCCAATGCATACATTTTTATACCCAGTCTTTCTCACTATCTATTTTGTAATAATTTTTTCTGAATATAATATATTTCAATGTTATTTTCATTAAAATATGAGCTTTTGTGTGTATTCCCTCCAATATGTACTTTTCTATATGCATTATTCTTATCATAAATTCAAAGAAAATGCTGCCACAGCCTTTAAAAAAGAAGGCAGCCACATGACACATTGCACAAACTAGAACAACAGAAGCATTTGTGTTATTCCACAATATTCCTTCATCCAAATCAGAAAGTGTAGATCAATTTTTCATCATGTTGGGCTAGTGGGAAAAGATGGATTGTGACAGGATTTCCAGTCACATTTTGGATTAGTTGCTTCAGCTCGGGAAGTCAGATTAGTATGTGCCAAAATTTCAAACCTATGCCCTGGAGAGGGTGCTTGAAATAGCAGCCAGAATCTAATCAGGTAGTTTTGTAAGAATTCATTTTGAATGACAGCAGTCTCTATGGATCTCCTATTCATTATATGCCTGCTGCTCAGCTGAATTTCTCTCTTTCCCTGTCTTAACATCTTTTAAAAAGTTTGGAACAAAAAAATAAGTGGCTTGTTAATCTTTGTAATCAAGCCAAGATGAAATTTTATGTTCCATTTAAATGTTCTACACTTCTACAAGGCTACCTCTATCATCACCATTATTGTTCAGGTATTGATGAAATATGCTAGGCATTCTGCAGAGCAGAAAAAAATGTAGGTGACAGACACTGTGAGCACAAATTAGAGAGGAGCTAGAGATGCCATAAATTCAGGGTCCTTTCACGCTGTAGAATTATAGCACTATGTTTCCACTTTACCTTGCATGACTATATCCTACAGAATCTTGAGATTTGTAATTTGATGAGGTACTAGATCTCTTTAGCTGAGAAGTCTAAATACTTTTTATTAAACTGCAAATCCCAGGATTCCATAGGATACAATCATGTTAGTTAATGAGGAATCACATCACAATAATTGTGCAAAGGGCCACTGGCCTCTGATACCACCATCCCTTTTAGATTTTCCAAAGATTCCTAAGATTGATCCTGCAGATTCTCAGGAATTTTTACTCTTCAGTCTAGATTATTACAGCAGACCTCAGAGCAGTCACCTCCTCCTTTCTTTGTTCCCTAAAGAATTCAAGAAACTTTTAATCGCAGTACCTTTCCTCCTTTTTTATTTTTCACAATACTTTTTATAGAGACAAGGCCAAATAAATTTGAGAGGTTTTAAAAAAGTGATTAGAAAAGGCACACAGTATTAGGAATTGTTGTTGCTGCTGCTCTGTGCCTTCAGGTGGTTTCTGGCTTATGGTAGAAGTTAAGGAGAAGTTATCATAGATTTTTCTCATCAAGATTTGTTCAGAAGTGGTTTCTGTTTGCATCTGTCTGAGGCTGAGAGTGTGTGACTCATCTATGGTCACCCAGAGAGTTTCCATGGTTGAGCAGGAATTCCAATCCTGGTCTCTGGAGCCACAATCCAACACTCAAACAACTATATCACACTAGCTCTCAGCATTACCACCATATTTGTCAGTATCACAAAAGCATGAAATGGCAGCAAAAGAAGTAAGGAAGGTGATGTATGAAGTGAGGATGAATGGTAGAAAGAGTAAAATTGCCTCTGCTAGTGATATTTCCCTCCACTTCACCATTACTCCATTGCCAAAATGTCATTCAAAGTTTTGAGGACTCCACACCACAAGCCAGCAGGGCCAGCCCAATATATATTTTTTCCATTTTGAAATAACAGAAGATGCCTTTCTTGCATGTAGAGAAATGGATTCACAGTTGAATTTTACTTCCATATATGCCTGGACAATGTCTTCTGCCAAGCCTAAATGGAGCTGAGTAATTTAGGATTTATGGAACAGGCTGTGTGATACACGAAGTTGTGCTCAGAGCAAAGAGGAATGGCTAAGGGCCTCAGAAACATTATGTGAGGGGACATTAGTGCCCACTAGAATCCATCACTTGAGCTTTCACTCTACCTAATAACATGGGCCATTTCCACACTATACTGTTATAGTGCTATTATTCCACTTTCAATATCCTGTGGAATTCTGGGGTTTGCAGTTTATAGAGACCAAAGAGCTCCACGGCTTAGAATTTTAAAGGCCCCTCCCTAAATTGCAAACCCTAGGATTCCATAGGATGTTTAAAGTGGAATAATAGCATTATAACAATGTAGTGCAGAAATGGCCAGAAGGTAGAGGGGGAAAAATAACATGGCAGTGCTTTTCTGAAGTATGGAGAACTGTGATGAAGCTACATTATGACGCTTCCGACCAAATTAAAAGAACAAAAATCGGAGAAAGCAATGCAATTTCAGTAAGAAGCAAAGATTACGTATGTAACTGGTAGGAAAACCATTTCATCAGGCTTGGTCTTGCTCTAAGGCAAAGGTATTGCAGTTGGCACCCAGACATAACTGCCATAGTCTGACATATATTTGAAATGCTGAGTGTTAACATCAGGCAGACCAACAGTCTTGCTGTTAGTACTATGTGGATGCTATTAGTTATGTCTGTTGACAGCTGACAGCTATCAGACGGATTTACGTTTCATACATGCCAGTAAATCTGATAACCAAGGTTAGCAGCTGCATGGCTGGTAATCATTGTATATCTCTTGTACATATACTTAATAGAAATTGTATGCTGAACATCAAATTTGATAGTACAGTTTTTCAGACAGATCTCTCTTAAATCAGCTTAACTAGATATTTTTGGAAGAGTGAGAAATATAAGCACACATACATATATACCTCGAACACCATCAAAAGAATCCAAGGGATTGTTCTTTGTCATTATCCAGAATTTTTTGACCTCATGCCACATTTCCTACACGATTTTGTAACTTCATATATAAATTATAGTTTAAATAAACAGACATAGCATAGCTCCTTCCTATTTGTTTTAAAAAAGAGCATTGTCCACCTTTCCAAAATAATTAAATAAAAATTATGTCCAAGCTGAGGGGAAAAAAACAGAAACTAGTGCAAGGAAAGTAATAAAACAATAGTATTTAGCCTTGTAAAAAGAGAGCTGTCACCAATGTAGCAAAATGGGCACGTTAAATGTATATTTATTTATTTATTTATTTATTCCGGAGTCCAAAGGCTGTAAGGAAACAATTATGCCTTCATTTGAGTCCTGAAAATCTCTAAAAGAGAAGACATACATGCTCCATACTACACCCCTTCCAGTATAATATCATCACGGCTGACAATGGATGGTGGCATACCTAAACTCAAATACATGCACACTTTGAAAAACCAAATATAACAGAATTTCTGCATAGGTTCCTTCAAGTGTCTTGAAGGAAATCCTAGATAATTTACAAGTTTGTGAGAAAGAATGACACTTTTTGTAAGATGGACAAGTATTTTTTTAAAAAAATAATAATAATGACAATGTATATGAACTAAGATAACTTCCCTAAATAAAGTGTGCTTTTAGTTACAGCACCATCAGTTGTAATTTGTCCAGACCAGTATATCAGCTAAAGGTTTAATTGGCTGAGATAGTAATAAAACTTGTAATCTGTAAGCATCTCTGTGGCACAGAGGCAGCCCGCTTTTGTAGGTGGTAACAAAAGGGCTTCACATTAATCATGTAAACATTTGAGTTTAAAAATTATTTCTTACATCCTATTTGTAATATATTCCCCTTTCCGATGACCCAAGTAGGAATTTTCATCCTTTTCCTGACTATTGATTGGGGTGGGGTTATTGTTGTTTGCCTTTAAGGCAACCCTAGGGTGAACCTATCACAGATTCATCTGAGGCTGAGAGTGTGTGATGTGTCCAAGGTCACCCAGTAGGTTTCCATGGCCAAGCAGGGTAGTAGTTCAACCACTACACCACACTTGCTGTAGCGGGTGACTTACAAGGATCAAATTGCAAGGAGCAAAGAATCCTTCCCTTCTTACATCAGCTCCACTGCATACTAGTCTGTTTCCGAGCATAATTCAAAGTGTTGGTTATAACCCATAAGGTTATATACAGCTTAAATCTATGTCATTTTAAGGACCAAATCTTACTATATGAACCTGTCTAGGCTCTATGATCTTCAGGGGATGTCCTTCTCTCAGTCCCACCACTTTCTCAGGGACATTTGCTGGGAAAATGCAAGAAGGCCTTCTCAGTAGTTGCTCTTAGACTTTGGAACTCCTTTCCTAGGGAGGCTAGGACCCCATGAATAGGAGACTGGAATAATCTGGGAATACAAATTGGATCTGAGTTGCTGCAGTTTAAGAATTCTGACAGCCTGATTCAGCAACTGGCAGTGAGAAATTTGTTCTGATCTCTTGCGAATCAATCAGTGATTTTACAGGTCCTCTCATGGAACCTGTCACACAGATGTATCCAGTGTTCCTGACAGACTTCAGGGAAGGTGTGAGGAGTATTTAGTTGCTGAATGGAAGTTATTCTGGTCAATAAATCTATTGGAAACCACAGGAACATTTAGCTGCTCAAGGCAAATGCTTCCCACTCACACCACACCAGATGGGGTAGTTATCAATCCGATTATCAAATAATCTGCTACACTTTCATGACACCCACCCTCTGAGATGGCTGTCTCACTTGGTCTAATGGCCCTGCGTAAACTCAATCTCAAATTGAGTCAAAAGGAAAAGGTAGTAGGAATTACACCAACATATTCTGTGGGAATTGGGGGTCTACAGATGTTATGAGAGAGTAATCTGGCCAATGGAAGAAACTGAAGGCTATCAGAAAGGTGCAAATAGCAGTAAGCGTTGTAGGTTTAACTATTCAGAAGGGGAGAAGCAAGGACTATGAGGATAATGTTGGAATTGTAACAGATAAAAGTGATATTGCCTCTTGCAACTCTCAGCTGCAAGAAGTGTTTCATCTGAGGCCTTAACTTTTAAAACTTCCCACAGAACTGCAGAATAATTGGCTCATCTTTGTGGAGAACAACAATTATGAGGAAAAGGGAAATGATGTAAGACATGCGGGACACAAGATAATATGAAGCCCATGTGCAAATTGTGCTCCCTGGAGGTGTCAATTTGCTTTAGGTAGATTTAGGCTTTTCAATGTTAAATTATGAGACTGATTTGCCACAGTGCTGCTTCACACAGGGAACAGAAGACAAAATGAGGACATTTGTCTCCACAGTGTTTGGAACCACATTATCTAATTCATAAAACAAACAACATTGTTATATCTGCTGATGATTTTCCAAATGCTCAGCCAAAGAGAGAGAGAGAAAAAAAGAGTGAGAAAGATGCTCACTCTTAAACTAAAGCCAGGAGTTCTAGGAAAGTGGAATGCCTGGAGTTGTCTCAATCTAATGTTTTATTTAAAAGGCAGGACTCCATCCATGGCTGGTTTGCTGTGCTAAAATGTGTTATGTGGGGGGAAAAAAAACTGTTTTCATAATAATCCCATACCCTGCAAGAGAAAGAAGACTTTTTGCAGATTGCTCAGTATATAAGGATACAGATATATTCCATCACCTCATGATAATCATTTCCCCAATATCACCACCACTATAAACATTTTTTATGAGGCACATAATTATATTGTTGACATGAATACACTGTCTAAAGAATGCTCACTAATGATACTTCTGTTGTTTCCCTGTCTTAATGCTGGCTGTGTTACAGCTGAACACACAAACAGTACCTCATTCTCCATGCCTTTCCCCTAGTACAGACTTTCTATACTTTGACACAGTAGAAGAGAAATCAAATAAATAAATAAGATATATGTTCAACTGCTGTGGAACCCATGTCTATCAACCTGCCTACAATGTTCATACAAAGGGACCCATGAACCACTGGATAAGGACATGTTGGAAGTTTGGTGGGTAGGGTAGGGGATAGGGATCTACTTTCAAATGAAAAGCCAAATCTTATTGTCATTGTTACACCTAGTGAGCTCAGGGTCATTCAGCTTGTGGCTGATTTAACAGTTTGCAAACTCTTCTGGCCATGATAACATTGATATTGCTTTGTGCATTCAAATTGTTTCTGACTGTTCTGGAAATGCTAAGGTGAAACTATCATGGGGTTTTCTGGACTCAGAGTGTGTGACATGCCCAAGGTCATCCAGTGGGTTTCCATGTATAAGTGGGAAATCAAACACTGGTCTCCAGGGGCATAGTCCAATGCTCAAACCACTATACCATGCTGGTTTTAATCACTTCTCCCTTTTACTTTTTAGACCTCTTTATCTTAAGAAGAAACCTGTGGTTTTAAAAGTGTGTACAGCCCCTCTACTCTATCACTCTACTCTATTACAATATGGATTTTGGAATTTGTTTGATGGTCAGCACAGCTGTCCCTGCATGTGTAAACTCTGTTTCAGAGAGTCTTGTTCAAAATGATAGACTACAGCTGAAACCTTACCAAGAAGTAGAGGGGAATTCAAAGGAAAGGATACACATTCATATTTAAGAGTGTAAACTGTAGCAAAGACTTGCAGAATATCATTGCAAAATATCATTGCAGAATACTGTAGAACAGCGGTTCTCAACCTGTGGGTCACAACCCCTTTGTGGGTCGAACGACCCTTTCACAGGGGTCGCCTAAGATCATCGGAAAATATGTATTATAAAATAAAAAGAAAGTGAAAGGAAAATTACCTGGTAATGCAGTTAAGTTTGTTAAGGGCGGGGAAGGGCTCCCAACCGCTCCTTTAACTTCCGGTGGCCATGTTGAAAAGAGGCGTTCAGAAAGCAAGGGGGGGGGCTATGGGAGGAAGGAGCTCTCCTGACCAATCCCAGCTCACCAGCAACACAACCAATCACACTCAAGCATGCGAGCAGCCTCTGCCAGGAGAAATGGCAGCCTCTCAGTCAGCAGTTCCTTGCCCTTCTGTATTAGCGAATACAGCAGTGCAGGGCAATTTAGCATTGTTTACGGTGTCACTATTCACTAGGAGTCAAACTGCAATGCCTATGGAACGTAAAGAAGTAAGATTTGAACCTCCTATGTCCTCAATGTCTTCCCAGGGGAATGTGTCTGAGTGTGACAGGGAGGTGAGAAGGCAAATGATTGCTGAAGAAATGGAGGTACATGTTAATAGGCAAATAATATTAGTGAAACAATTTCACAAAATACGTAACAAATTTAAAAAATGTATTGCAAGTTCGACAATTCATTGAATTTGAATGTAATGTCATTATTAAGCAGTCAACAAACTACTTCAATGAATCCTTCATTTTCACGTGATTTTCCTGATGATACAAAAGTTATTCAAGCTGAATCAAATGATGCTGGTGTGTGTTTACCAAAAAAGTCTACCTGTAGGTCCAAAGTGACTAGAGTTGAGGAATTTGCTTTGTCACACTCTGAACAAATCAACACTGAATCTGAAAGTGATGAGGAACCAGATTTGGCAGATACTCATGGGGATAATGACTCTAAATCAGATGGTTCTATTTCCGAGGAGGAGGGTGCAGAAGATGATAATAAAGTGAGATTATTTTCCTCATATTCTTTTAAAAATGTGCTGAAAAGGTGTTGGTAACTCTGGGACTGGACAGTCTGGAGAGTGCCACTTCAGATATTGATAAAAACAAGAATGTTGCATCAACTGTAAGGAATAAGCCTACAAAATCAAGTGTTATTCCCATGCCAGATTTATTTTTGGATTTAATTCAGTCTGAATGCAGTGAAACCAAATCTTCAAACTTTATATCATTTATGGTGGACTAAATATCAGATATTTTTATTACTATTCATAACAGTAGGAAAATTACAGTTATGAAGGAGCAGTAAAAATAATTTTATGGTTGGAGATCACCACAACATGAGGAACTATATTAAAGGGTCGCGGCATTAGGAAGGTTGAGAACCACTGCTGTAGAACCACTTTAATTTAACACAAACTCATTGCTTTGCAGTTCATAGATGCCAGCATTTTATTTTTATTTGGTAGTGGCAGCAATCCCCCCCCCCCATCCCTGATTACTCCAAAATTATCAAAAATTACTAAATTTCTAACCCACTTGGACAAATTCAAGATAGTGGCTGGCATGGGGGGCAGAGCTTTCCAATTTCAGGAGGGAAGTAAAAAAAGCTTTGAAGAATAACAGGTGGAATCCTCTTGGTTAGTCCCAACTAGAATAGGCTCATTCAATGAACTGTTGAATGAGAAGTCCAAAAACAAATAAATCCCATTGATTCTTCTATTTTAGGTACAACTAGCAACAGAATTCAGCACATATTTTTAACAAGTTAATACATCAGGGGTAGGAGGTAGAACGACGCTCACAGAACCATAGTTGGCCAAGAGCATCTTTCAAATCTGGAGCTCCATGTTCAAGGTCTTTCTTCATACACTGTAAGAGATTATAAGGAATGGACACGGGTTTAGGGCAGAAGCTATTGTTCCAGGAAAGCTCCCTTCCCAGTATGCAGATACATTTTTTCTTGATGGATGTTTCGAGTGATTTTCATGAGAAGAGGTGCATGTTGTGTTTAACTCTGTACAAATAGTGGGAATGTGCTAGTGTCTACAGTGATAGATTTGCCAAGAAGTTTTTGTTTGTTTGTTTGCTTGCTTGCTTGTTTGTTTTTTTTAAGATACAGCATTGCTACATTCAAGATACACTGGAGTTGTTCAAGCAATTATGTTAAAATTCCATATTTCTTTTCAAAGAAGATTAATGTGCCAACACATATACTGTGCATGCCCATACAATTATATATATATATACACACACACACATACACACACAAATATATATATATGTGTGTGCATGTGCATGTGTGATTGTGTGTGTATATATATGTATGTAAAATAAAATACCCCATTATCTTGTATGCCTTGTATACTCTAAATGTGTGGCATTTCACAACTGGCCCAATAGCAAACAGATTATCTACTTGCTTTTTGTTTTCAGTCCATTCATGCATATATAAAACTAGGTACCAACAAGTTTTACAACTGATTGATATGTCATAAGCCTGACACCTGTAAGCACACCTTTCACATTTTTTTAAGCACAAGTATGAATTCATGAGTGGAGACTGTACTGCACCAGGGTTAAAGAAACTCACATTCTAGCTTCTTGGCAGGCGAGGGCGGATGGGACCAATACAGAATGCTTCTAGTTCTCCAGTCCCTCCTTCTGCTCCAGTCAAACAGGTACTGAGATGACAGTACTGTTGAACTCATGAAGTAGGCTCAGGAAAATCAGGTAGAACTGGGTGAAGGCCAGGTAGTACTGGTGCTTACTGGAAAGTAAGGCAATGTTATTTGATGGATGGCACCACTGTTCCCTGGAAACTAACCTCTGCTTTGTTGTCTTTCTTTGCTCTACAATACAAGTTGTGCAGGATACATACGGTTTCACCAAAAGGCTAATAGCATTCCAGGAAACTTTCTGGAAGTGCTTAATTGTGTGATATCTAAGAGTGTCCTATTGAGCTATTGCCTGGGGACATCCATGGACTTGTAGAGAAACACCCTAGCTTTAGAGCTCTCCAACACTAGAATATCAGCACTCATGAGAATTGTGCTGCTACCAATTTGGGAGAAGGGGACTTATCAAAAAAAAAAAGGAAAAAAAGTAGCATTTAGAAGAAGTCATGTGTGTCCTGTCTGACATTAATTTTGGTGTGAAGAAAAAAACTACAAAGTCAGAAAACTACAAAGCCAACAAAATCTCTCATATTCAAAACCAGCAGTTTAATTCTATGGATCTAGGTGTTTTAGTATTCAAAATAAACTAAATTTCAAATTTGCTAGATACACTAAGTACGTACTTCCTCTATCCAGGGGCATTATGGAGTACACATTCTGAAGCCTTTCAATTCACAAAAATCATTAACCTTTCCACAAGTAAAAACTGAGCTCTCAGCAAGTTCTCCCATATTTTAGTTCACTGCCAAAAATATAGACAGTGGACAACTGGTTTGATAGAGATACTATACTCAAGGCAAGCCATTCATTGCCACAGAAAGGGCTAGGCTTTCCCTCCCTATGCAGACCTTGTCTGTTCACAAAGACAGAGGAAGAGCCATAGGGCAGGAAAGTTTCAAACAGAGAGGGATGCTGTGGAACAAATGTTCAAACAGAAAAGAAAAAGTGGGAGGTGCTGAATGGAAGAGCTTATTCAGAGGAGATACTGTAGGTAAAGTTCCTGTGTAGAGAAAGGTGAAATAAAGGAGACCATGGGGAAGAGAGAAGATTTAAATCAAACCATAAAATGAACTCTCCTCCTTGACTCTGAATGTTCATTGGCCTTTAGTAATCTACAATTCCCCTACAGAACATAAGAGAAAATGTAAGATATACACTATAGATTTCCATAGCACATTTTATTGAGCGCTCCAGTTTACTGAAGAAGAAAGTTAACATGCACGGTTGCTGTTTTTCTTATTTACTGTCAAGTCAAGTTCAATTTAATGGTGACCTTAAGATTGAGAGACGAGGTCCTCAATGTTTCTTCCAGATTCAGGCTTCCTTGATTGATTGATGCAGGATGGTTTTCATCTTTTTCTACTATCTTCCATTTACCAAGCATTATCATTTTTTCAGGTGAATCATGTTGTCTCCTGATAGTTCAAACTACAATTACCTCAGTGTGGCCATTTTGGCTTCTAGTGAGAGTTCAGACTTGGTTTGCTCTCAGACCATTGTGACTGTCTTTTTAGAAGTCTATCATATCTATAGAATTCTCCTGCTATAGTACAATTACAGTGAACTGATTTTTTTCCCCTGTAAACATTCTTCACTGTTCAAATTTCACAGTTATATATAGAAATAGAAAATATTATGGTATGGATGTTTCTGACTTTGGTGTTTTATGTTATCTTTATATTTCTGGTTCTTCTCTAGTTCCCTCACAGCTGCCTTTCTAAGAATCAGTCTTCTGACTTCTTGACTAAAAACTCACTTTGATTCATGGCTGAGACAAAGTATAGAAAATTTTCAGATATGTATGTGTCTTCATCATCCACTTTTAAGTTATGTAAATCACTTGTGGCTATTTTTTTTTCTTAATATTCAGCTGTAACCCTGGTTTTGCACTTTGTTCTTTCACTTGCATCAGCAAATATCCCAAGTCTTTGCTAAATAAATGTGCACACTCTCTCTTTCTGAGTTTTTAAATACATGAATGAAAAAAAAATTCATCAAGCTGTGAAAGTTCAAATGCAATCTCAAGTTGCAAAGTTAACGTTTGACATCAAACTCTACTTGTTTGAGCAAACTTGAGCTACCTGAGCAAAATGAATATAAAAATGTTTATTAGATTCTAGTAAGTCTAGAACAGAGTCTACTACAGACAGTAACAGAAAGTTTACTAACATTGCATATCTGATACTAGGGATGGGCCAACCAAATCCTCAAATCCTTGAATCCTCAGCAAGGATTTGAGATTCACATATCTGAATCCTTGTGCAAAACCAGGCAAACCAAATCTTTCAAATCCACCAACCAAAAAATAGTTTTTTTAAGTTCTGTTTAAAAAAAGTTTTTAAAAGTTTTTAAAAAATTTAAACAGTTACTTTTCAAACCCTTTTTTTAAAAAAGGATTCAGAAGATTTGAAATTTGTGAGATTTGTGGATTCCCAGAACTTTCCAGAGATTCGGATCCAGATTCAGAAAATTCTGGATTCATATCATCTCTATCTAATACTGTCAACTGTTGATACTAATTTTGTTCTTATAGGCTAAAAGTTGACATCATGCAGGGGTATGAATTTGGTTTAGTTTCTTGTAAAACACTTTTCTAAACTTGAAAATATCTTCATACATTTGATACAGATAATCTGTGTTTTTTGTTTTTTTGTTTTGTTTTAAGAAAAAGATGATTGTGGGAAGGAGCAAAACTGACATATCCTGTCCCGTACACTTAAAGGCTCAGATATTTTAACTCTGGAATTGAATTCTTGTATATTCGTCCATGTTTGTAGCTGAATAAAAAAAAAATGATAAATATCTGAAATGATACACTTCAGGTAGTAAGAGTCTACAATGAAACACAACTATATCTGTTAACACCTATATGACTGACAGGTACAAGGTAATTTCATGCTGAGAATAGCTATACCTATTCAATGTGGCAAATGGAGATGGTCAAGAGTATTATTTGGTTTGTTTCATTAAACACGCAGATACAGACACACGCTATTTACATATTTCTCCTAACTTCTGATTGAAAGGATTTGAGTTTTAAAAAAATTAAGTGTAGAAAAACAAATCTCACATATCTATCCATCCTTAGTTGACAGAGAAAGGGGGAAACTAGTACAGGTAAATTCAAGCTGCCAGTTTCAAAGATCTGACACTATCACATGATCTTAATTCACTCAACTTTTAACCTCAGAAATCTAGTTTGAACCAACTTGCTCTAATTGATGATCACACTGACCTTGGCAGTCAGACAGGCATCAGTGCTGGTTGAGAATGAATGTTCTTGAATAATGTATGGAACAGTTGGGCCACCAGAAGGTTTCTCTTAATATAGAAGACATGTATGTGCCTCGATTCCATCCTAATTCTCTGTCATCGTGTATAATTCATTAAGCCACAAACAAGAAAACACTCTGCTGAGGCAGAAACAAGCTCCTCTCTGCTGGGCCCTTGACAGAAAAACACCACCATATTTTCAAAACGCACTTCTCTTTTTATTTCTATTGTCACTATAAGACCAGAGGGAAAGACCTAGAAACTGAGACTGCAATAAACAGGTACAGTAAAGGAACAGCATAACTCACAGAAAAATATGCAATGGTGCCTGCAGTGCCTGGAATAGGTCCAAAATACAGCAGTAAATAAAGAGGGGTTTTAAAAAATTTCCAAGGGGAACATTTTAATCATTGGATTAAATGCTTTCAGTGTGGTGGAGACAGTTTCTGGTCAGCCCAGATGACCTCTGGGTGTGAGGGAAAAGCAGTTGAGAAAAGCAGTTAATTTTCCCGCAATTGAAGTAACTCTGTGTTTGAGAAGAACAATAGGACACTGTGAAATAGAATGATGGGGGGAAAGAAATGTGCCTCGCTAGGGCCCTTTGAAAAATTTTCCCAACATTAGTAAGGTTACGCAGAAAATGATGAGAACTGTTGTTTTTTATTTTCCCTTTTCTTGGACACGTGATGAATTTGCACTGGAGATGTATAAATTGTTTTGGATGTAAAGAGGCGGGGCTCAGACTTTTGAGAATTATCTCACTGAGACATTGTGCACAATAAATCTTTTTTCTAAAACCGTGGGTCTTATCTCAGTTCCACTAAAATTTTTGGGGGCCCGGGTTTGGGATAGATGGGATTTTTTTTGCCCTCTTGAAGGGGGGACCCTTTTCCTCTGGCATCGGGCCCTTTTGATAGGGACCTTGGGTCCCCCCCGATTCTTTTATCGGACGGCCCTTTCGTGGGGGTGTGAAGCCGGGAGATGGTTGCCAGCTAAAGAACCCAGGAAGGGTTTTGGGGAAAATTACAGAACACAGCCACAGAACAGAGCCATAGGTAAGTTTTAAAGGGGCCCTTTTGGTGGGGACACTGGGGAAAAGAGGGGATTAAACCCCCTGGAATCCTGCGGGTTTAAAACAACTCAAAAAGGTGGAGCTGCTAAAACCGCAGGATTCATTACACACACACATACACACACACACACACGGGAAAGGTGGGAGGCTGTTTTTTCGTAGTGTGAAAGTTGTGAGTGTGCTTGGTGTTGCAGTTCTTCTAAAAAACCGGTTGGGAACGCCGGTTTAGTGAGTCACGCGTGTAAAAAGTTTTTCCCCCTTTTTGTTTCGAGCTGTTGGGACCCCTTACCCGCAGCTCAAACCACCCCCCCACTGTGTGTTGCCCTTTTTGGGGTTGGAGATAGGAGGGAGTAGCCAACAAACTCCCTTCAATGCATGTTGAAAAATTTTAAGAAAGGATATGGGAGTGACTATGGCTGTCCCAAAATGACACCAGGCAGGTTGAAAAACCTCTGTGAGGTAGAGTGGCCATCATTCAAGGTTGGATGGCCACCCCAAGGGGGCTTGGGTTTAGAAAAATTAAGGCTGTGTATGCAGTGGTGGTAGGGAACTCTGAACATGCGGACCATTATCCTTATATAGATTCATGGGACACTATAGTGACTAAATCCCCCCTTGGCTGAGAGGTGAAAGGAGCAGTGTACCAGAGTCATTTTTTAGTCATGAAGGACAAGACTCAGAAGAAATTGGGAAGAGGCCCCAAATTTTTTTAAGATACTCCACCTGAGGAACCAGAAGAGCTATGTGCACCCCCGCCATAAGTTCCAGTAATTCACCACCAGGAAGCACAGGCAGGAGAGGCTCAGGCAGTGCCAGCAGAAGTCCCAGTGGCCCCTATGGCAGCACAAGCCACTGAACCTCCATCTATGCAAGTAACAGAGCCAACACTAATGACCTCAGGGGTGAAGGTATTAGGGGAAAGCGGGCCCAAAAACCTTTCATCAATCAACAGTCTGGGGGAAACACAACCCCCCCCCGGTACCCCCCCCCCCCTTTTATTTAAAAATTGCAGGTTCCCCAAGAATCAGGAACTTTGAAAAGCCTACATCCCATATTACCAGCAGGGGAAGGGGAAAATGATGCATCTCCTAACCCCCCACAGATGCCTTCAATTTTAAAAAGGGGCCCCAAGGTGAAAGCAAAAAGGCCAAGGAGACCACAGGATAGCCCCCCCTAGACCCAGAGTGAAGGGAGTGGAGAAGAAGAAGAGGATGACAGTGGTGAAGAAGAGGTAGTGGCCCCACTCAGACAGATCAACCAACTGGTAGTTGATGCTCAGCAGCCAACGGGCTACCGGCGGGTTCAGAGTTATCAATATACCCCCTTTTCCCCAAGTCAGACCTACTAAATTGGAAGACACACTATGCAACTTATATGGAAAAGCCACAAGAAATAATAGAACTTTGCTCCAGTATCATGGCCTCACATGTCCCTAATTGGCAGGATTGTCAATAGTTGCTTTTGACCTTGTTCACCACTGAGGGTAGAGGAGAATAAATTCAACATGATAACGGCTAGCCAAAAACAGGGCCCCAAAGGGGAAAAACCCCCAAAGAATGGATGAGAGGCAGATTTCCCTTTTTAGCTCACCCAGGGGGGATCCAAATAATCCTAAACCAGATGAATATGCTCACTGATTATCAAGCCCTTTTAGTAGGAAGCCATGAGAGAAGGGATAAAGAGAGCTGTTAACATGTCCAAAGTATCAGGGACCCCAAGGATGGGTTTTTTTCCGGGGCATATTTGGAAAAGGCTACTTGATGCCTACAGGCAAAAACCCCCTGTAACCCAGATGATCCGGGCAAAAACAAACAGTAAATTTTGGGGTTTTTATGTCCCAGGGTTACCCTAACATACGGAAGAAATTACAGAAACAAGAAGGATTTGCGGGCTGTTTTTTGAGCCAGCTGTTGGAGATTGCCCAGAAGGTATATGTGAATAGGGATCAAGCGGAGAAATGGGAAAAGGATAGACGAATGCAAAAGAAGATGGAATTGCTGGCCTCTGCATTGCCCCACTGGGAAAGGGAGCTCCAAGCGGGAAAGGAGGAAGAGGCAAGTGGAGAGAAAAAGCAGAGGCCTAGATTGGGAAGAAATCAGTGTGCAATTTGCAAGCAGGAAAAGGCCAGTCCTTTCTAATTCAACAAATAGAACGGAGGAGGAAAAGGGGGAAGTTTGGAATGACTGACTTTGACTTTTGGCTTTCCCCCTTGACAGGGAAAAAAAGCTGCAAAACTCTATCTGACAATGAGTTTTTTAAAGCATTGACATAGGAACTTTGGACACATGGGCTTTGGGTATACCTGAATAAATTCCTCCTAAGGGTTACAAATGCAAAGAGTAGACAAGTGAAGTGTTAGATAAGCCCCACAGAGGTTCTGAAGCTGCAGCAGTGACTCTTTAGGAAACAGCCAGCCACTCCCACCCCCAAAAGGAGCCTGCAAGAGTGAGAGCCCCTGCCTGTTTTTGGTAAAAAAGAGGGGAGAGTGAGACCAGGAAAAGCGATGGCTACAGAAAGCACACATCCCCCAGCTGAGGCGCCGGCCAAGAGGCCGGAAAGCAATGGGGGGGAGCGGAGGCGGGCAGATTCAGCCGAGGTTGGGCGAGATGGAAAGGGAACAAGGACAGCAGCCAAAGCAGACGCAAAGGAGGCTACCCCCACCCCCTTCATTCCCAACTTGTCAGACCTAAAAGGGGGAAAGGATCCCCCCCCCGTCTTAGTTCATTTTTTTTTCAAACTTTAGAATTGGACAGAAGGGGGAAAAAGGGGCCCAAAAAGAATGATGCCAAAAGTCCAGCAGCAGCCACAGCAGAAATCTAAGTGGCCAAGACAAGGGCTGACTGTGTATGAAGCAAAGCGACTGACAGGAAAAGGAGGCAAGCAGGAATGACTGGGTGTGGAAAAGCCTGGCAAGGCAGCAAGAGATGGAAGAATTTGTTGGAGAATGGCTCTAGTAGCAAAGAGCTGAGAGATCTGCAAAGCAGCAAGCTTCCGGGCTAGCTCCAATGGAGGCACTGAAAGGAGAGAGGAGCAGAGGCTGTAAAGGTGTCTGGACCAGCTGACAAGGGCAGACTAAAAGTTTGTCCCTCATCCCTCAGACAGAGAAGAGCAAGGGCTTGACATCCTGGAAGGAGAAGTTGGCAGCAAAGCATGAAGAACACAGGAAAAGGCAGAGTCCTAGATGCAAGGCAGCCCAAAATTCCAAAAAACCCCCCACCAGTTCCCAAGAGCGGCAATTGGTAAGGCTCCCTGGCCCAGACCCAGCAGGCTAAAGTACAAGCAAGCTGGGAGAAGAAGGTGATGGCGCACCTCTGAGCTGGGGGGGGGGAAGGGTAATGGACATTTCTGAGAGGTGATAGAGCACCCCTCCAGGCTGAAAGTGGAACTGCAGCTGCAGGACTCTGACTGAAAGGGCGGAGGACAGAGAGAAAGGGACAGTTGAAGGCTCTGAGACAGCCAGGAGACCAACGTCAGCCCCAAAGAGGCCCACACCATATAGACTCAAACAACAGACCTGCATTTTCCCCCAAGATCATCAAAGATTAAACCACTGTTCTAGGGAAACACCCGGGGGAGTCACATTGTACCTGCAGACCTCAGAATTTAAGGAAACTGGAGAAGATGAAACAAAATCCTGAAGACACAGTAGTTCAACATGTCCCACCCCCGATAACAGCCCTGGCTATGTTTTTTTTGGGCTGGATGCCAGCACAGGGCAAGTGGCATGAAAACCACATTTCACTTCTTTTGCCCATTTTATAGAAACCTCTCACTCTTATTCCATGTGCAGCCCACAACAGAGAAACCAGGAGTGTTTTTGTTTTCCCCAGAGCCCCATTATGATGGGGAAGAAAGATGCAGTACACACCTCACAGAGTCATAAAGTTGTCACCTTTCCCGCAAAAGCCCTTTTGGATGGGTTAAGGGAACATAACTCTACAGGAAGGAATTAGTGCATTAGGGAAAGCTCTGAGTACAACAAGGGAGGCTGGGGGGTGGGAAAAAATTCCACCAACTGGCCAATCAGATCATGAACACCTTGGGAAAATTTTAGTAATGGCTGGGTATGTACTTATGGGCTAAGCGGGGCCCCTCCCCACTGAAAAGTTTAAAATTTGAAATCTCTGAATTTTACGGGCATGCCCAGGAAAAAATTCCCCGTGTTAATTTTTTCTTTAATTATAGCAATGGTTTCATTGAGTTATATGAGAATAAAGGGGGGGTGGGTCCTCCGTAGTAGTTTAAAAAGCAACCAGTTTTTACAATGGCAAATAGGTATATGGATCATCTTCTGGGATGAAATGATTTGGCCACTGAGGGAATCACTTTTCACTCGGTGCACAAACTGATATAGTTTGGCTGGCCAAAAAAAGAAAAGGATTCACAATAAAAGCAACAGGTACATGACAACACATGATCCCCATGGAGGGAATTGGTTTTCATGAAAGGCAGATGCGTTGTTGGCTGTCAGTCCAGCATGAAATAGGTTTAGACTATCTCTTAGTTTGAAGGGGTACTCAGTATTTTGGGAAAAAACAACCTGTTGTCATTATGTAAATGAGTTGAATGCAAAAAAAGGGGAAAAAGCATTTTGAAGTATACAATATTAGAAGATCATTCTAGTGGTCTGCTGGCATGTGGGGCATAAATTTTTGGGGTTTTTTAAGTAAGTATGAGTAAAAGCACTATATGCAGAAGTACTTTGCACTAACATAATGGCTTTCCTAAATCTGC
The DNA here is from genome assembly GCA_948472985.1 of Iguana delicatissima. NCBI lineage: Eukaryota > Metazoa > Chordata > Lepidosauria > Squamata > Iguanidae > Iguana > Iguana delicatissima. The sequence continues at coordinate 80,154 of CAOKZL010003012.1, forward strand.
CTGTCTTTACTCTGCATGTAAAAGTGTTTTCTAATTTGTAATGCTCAAGTCAATGGAAGGAGAAAGCTGGAAAGGTTTCCCAAAAAGGGGGTTCCCAAAAAAGGGGGGGCAGAAGAATTCTGGGCTAGACAATGCAACTGGCACTCCAGGGCTGCCAGGGACGGGATTTTAGATCCAGCAACTGCTGAGGAATAGAAGATTGGGCTAGATTTCTGCTGGGGTTACACCAGGGAAACTAACCTCTCTAACACAAATCCGGCACCCTCCGTTATTGGGAACAGCGTGTAATGTGTGTTAGTGAATCCTAATGCTGCCTTTTGTATTCTGCTGTTTTGTATCACTTGTGCTATTTAAAGAAATGGGGGAAAAAGTTTTATGCTTGAAATTGCAAAGTTTTGAATTTAGCATAAAAGGGGGGGGGGTTTGGGGGAGACAGTTTTGGGTCAGCCCAGATGACCTCTGGGTGTGAGGGGAAAAACAGTTGAGAAAAGCAGTTAATTTTCCCTGCAATTGAAGTAACTCTGTGTTTGAGAAGAAAAATTGGGCACTGTGAAATAAAATGATAGGGAGGTGAAATTTCCTCGCTATGGCCTTGCCATACTTTGCAACATTAGTAAGGTTAGCAGAAAATGATGAGAACTGTTGTTTGTGTCAGTTTTCCTTTCTTGGACACGTGATGAATTTGCACTGGGGAAAAATTGTTTTTGGGTGTAAAGAGGTAGGGCTCAACTTTTTAGAATTATCTCACTGAGACATTGTGCACAATAAATCTTTTTTCTAAAACCCCGGGGGCTCTATTTTCAGTTCCACTACATCAGGAGACTTTAAATATTCCCACTTCCAAAAGTTTTTCTGCTCAGTCATCTTTTTAGTCCTTCTTAAATGCTCATTCATTGCTGATCAGCAACTACTGCAATATATTCCTCTCTACCCAAATTAAGTCTTAATTTCAAAGTCTGCACTTTCTACCTCCTGAAAACCTAACCAGTCAAACAGGGTTCATACCACTGAACCAGTAAGAGTTTGTGATGCAATTATGTCACAAAGCCAATACAGAATGAGGTCAGAGACCATTGTTCTCTTTTGAGCAAACATTTTAATTCCCCTTCAGTCTCTCCCTTTCCCCCCAAATTGCTTTCTCATATTCCTCTCTCCCCCACAACAATCACCAAAAGAAAAAGTTTCCTTTTTTTTTTTTTTTCTTAAAAAAACCCATGAAACAGATATTCTGTCTTTCCACAAATGCAATAATAATACTAATGCACTGAAATCTCAAGTGAACATTTTATATTTTTTCGCAGAGCTGTATATATCCTGTCTCCAACCCCAGAAGATGAAAAAATATTAAAAAAGGGATGGGATGAATCTAGAATTTTCTGAATCCGAATCCGAATCCCTGGAAGGTTCTGGGGAAACCACATATCTCATGAATCTTAAAATTTTTAAATCTTTTTTTTTTTTAAAAGGGGTTTTAAAAAACAAGAGAAGGAAAGGGAAACCCCCAGCAACACACCCCTCAGCCTTACAAAAACCTAGGCAAACCTCCCTCTGAAGAAATCTGGCCAGGACAATTGGGGTATTTTGCCTCAGGATTTCCCCAGATGAAAATGTCATGAAGGCCCTTTCTACAGAGGCAGGAAAAATTTGGGTTAATCCCACATTTTCCTGCCTGTGTAAACAGGGGGCCCCTCTTTCAGTACAGAGATAATCCAAGTCAAAACTGGCTTTTCTTTGCATAGCTCCTTCTGGCATCCGAGGGTTTGTATTTTTATGATGCACCAATACACTTTGGCAGGAAGGCTGTGACACCTTGTAAAAATAGAAACCCCAGAATTGTGTTTTGAAAAAAGCTTTGCAAGTGAGCTATGCAAAGGAATGTTTCAGCTGTCCTTAAAACCCCAAGAAAACTGTATTTCCAGTCAAGTGCTGTACTTAAATATGAAATGTTCAATTTAATTATCTTAAAATACAACCTTAGATGTAATTTGTGAAATTGTTAGCAAAGGCCAAATTTCTCCAAGGGAAAAATTCACCTACTTGCCATCTCCCCTTGTGTGTCTAGTCTCCCAAGTTTTCAGGCATCCTAGGCCATTTCCTCACACAGCGAGGAAAACTTTCCCTGCTGCTCTCACCGGACTTTTGGGGAATCCGGTCCGGTCCGGGGTGAGGCAGAGCAGCGCGTGGTCGTAGATTTGCACTGCTCTGGCATCCAAAATGGTGGCTTCCGGTTGGTCGTGGGTCTCGACCAACCGCTGAAACTTACCAGCCTAAAGCCCGCCCCCCGCAGATCACAGGCTCACATTGGTGCGAGCCGCCAAACTCATGGAGAGCAGGCACGCAAAGGCACACGCCAGCATTTTGAAAAACCGGAAAAATAAAATTTTTTAAAAAAAAAACCCTAAAAGGACCACTTTGGGTTGTTCCGGAGCGGACTGAGGTGGGGGACTACGGTAAGAGTCTGGACCCAGTCTGGCCAAGGGCCCCAAATCCCCCGTGGGGGGACGCATGGGACCGTTTTCTTTTCCCCGTGTGGAAATGGCCCTAGTCTCCCAAATTTTCAGGTTTCCTTTGGGCATTCAGGTTTTCAGGGTCCCGGTCTCCAACAAACTGTTTGGGTGGGGCCAATTTTTTAAAATTAGTTTGCCTATTTTTTGGGACAGGGATTCGGATTTTAAATCTTTAATCACTGCCCAGGGTTCGAGGATTTGGTTGGCCAATCCCAAATATTTAAAGACTGAAACTCTGTCTTGCAGGTACACTTGATGGTACAACTGTATGGATTCAAGCGATAACTACTATCTCCTTTAACAGAGGAGTTAAACAGGTAGTTGTAACAAGGGTCTCCTACTTTTGCATTGAAGAACTGAGCCATGAAACCCAAGCCCTGCAGCTCAAGGTCTGTCTTCTTTACAGAAGACTTCAGGGAGCTCCTCCTCAACCTCCGTTTCAAGTGTGCTTGGGAACTGTACATCTTTAACTCAAGCTTATTATCATATTGGTAAACTTATAGGTCTTTCTTCAACCTTTGACAGCACAGCCAATACATGAATGTGATGGGATGGGCAGTTCTGCAATATCTGAAGGATCACAGGTCACCTATGTTCCAGTTCATGATAGACTGTCTGTTTGGAAATTAACCACTCGAAAATATGCTTAAATTTTCACATACCAGAAATAATAAATTCTCCTTGCCCACACATGTACAAACTGTCAGTACTTTTGTTAGGTGCAATGGTTGGTTTAACTTCCACAGAAAACAGAGAGATGTGTTACTGTTGTCAAGTGCCTGGCAGACACCTAGAATTAAGTCTTTACCAAATACCAACACAGCAGTACAGAATAGAGGGTTTAAATGCTATTTATGGTTCTAACTGCATTCTCATCAAAGAGTAGGGCTGCTTAGAGAGCATGAAAGCTCCACAGTACCACACCATAAATGGTGCTTCCAAACAGAATGCATGATTTCTTTATGCTTCCATGCCCAGACATGTGAAGCAGCCAGCTTGGAGTCAACAACATTTTATGATGCCAGAAACATTTGTGTTACTGCCAATTAATCTGTGGTTGAGTAATTGGAGAGTGAAAGGAATGGATGTCAGGCTAGTTACAGTGCTGCGCCTTTATATTTAATGAATAATGAGCACTGTCATATCTGCAACTACCGATAGGAGAGAGGCAGCTGGGGACATTAGCTACTTATAAGAATAAAGAATATTTACTAGTAAACCCTCACTTAGATAATTCCTGTTTCCAGAAATTACACTCTCTTCTGTATTAGCTCAAATAGCATGGAGGTCATATGAGTGCTAAAACCATAATTTCTTTTCCTCAGAAAACACTTTGTCCATTGAACTAAACGCTTACAGCAATATTTCCCCACACACAGTGGTTCACACAGAAAAGCAATTCCTCTGGCCCTTTTGCACTATAAAATTACAGCACTATGATTTCACTTTAACTGCCATGGTTCCATCCTTTGGAATCCTGGGATTTGCAGTTTGAGGAGTGGAATTTTGAATTCTCATTCAGAGAACTCTTAATTCCTTGTCAAACTATAAACCCCAGGATTCCACAGAATGCAGCCACAGTAGTTCAAGTGGGATCACATTGCTATAGGGAATCATATTGGCAGGGCAGGGCCAAATTATACAACTTGGGTAGTGTGGGTACTGTGTAAGTTACATTACTACTATATTGAGAGCAACAGTATAGGCCAAACTAAGAACTAATCAGTCACGTGCATAAGAGCATGCCAGTGTGGTGTTCGTTAACAATGACTAAGATAAAAACAAACATTGATGGGCTCTGCTTCCATGCGTGAATATTAGTACAGAGGAATTCAACCTACAAAGAAAATCATATAACCTGCTTCCTCAGGATGAATGTGATGGGCATTTGTGATGAGAAACTGAATTTCTTATCAGTGTGTTCATGACATTCCAGTGCAGTTCCCACTATTGGCCCAATTAATTTTTTGCTGAGCAGAGAACAAGACAGCATCCCTTTCCATTTCATATAGAAAAGTCAAGTGACCAGGTATTTCAGTTTTGATTCTACCTGTGATGGTAGGGTCCTTTCCATATCTCAAAGCAACAGGGCTTAATTATGGGAGCTACAAAAGCCTTTCTTTCCACCTGCTGATTTAGGTGACTGCTTAATTCTGCCTGGTAGTATGTAATCCTGTCCCAGTTTTTGGATCCTTAGAAGACGACTTTTGCTTGGCCCCATCACACTCAGAAGCTTGTTTGGTGAGAACTTGGGGGAGTCTTTTTGATAGGTGGCCCCAGGTTGTGAAATTTCTTCTCACAGGAGATTAAATTGGCCTCTTCTCTTTTTCACAGCATGCAAAAATCTTTTATTTTAGACAGACTTTCAGATATAAACTATTACACTAGGATCTTTTAATGACAGTGCTGTACTTTTGTCTTCAGTATTACTTCTTCAAATGCTTAAAATATTTAAAAATGGTCTTTTTTAATTGGGTTGCTTATTTGTTTTCTAATTTTTGTACTATAATTTTATTGTCATTATACTGTTTCAACATGTGTAGAACATGGCTTGTGTCCCACCTTGGGAGAAAGATAGTATAAACAGATAGTATAAAGATAGTATAAACAATTGAACTGAATTAAATAAATATTAGTAGGACTATTACTTTTTCATCAGTAGCAGCAGCAGCCTTTATTACAATTAACAAATCATAAGGCAAATAAAAAGATTAGTCACATACAATATTGTACATACTATGTTGTACATACAGTACAGCTCAGAAGTGTATATGCATAGATTATATAACAATTATTCAAAAATATAATTAGTCCGGTACCTATTGTACCCAACAATACATCCCTTCTCTAGACTAACAGCATTATGGCCCTCAGGCTACTAAATTCTGCATATTCTAGGCAATTATTACTTTTTCCAAATTAGCTTTGAACCCACAGCTGTCAGGTATCAATGCATCATTCTCCCTTAACCTAGTGTCCTCTAGTTGTTTTATACTTCAGCTCCTATCCTTCCCAGTGATTTACCATGATGAGCAGGAATGAAGTGAATTGTAGTTCAAAACATATGGAGGTGATTAGGTGGGGAAACATGCACATTTGAATGCCCGGTGCTAGCAGTCAGGAATGTTGAGCACTTGGGTAAGACTCAGGCCAGTTAAGAGACCCACTGAACCAACAGCCAGTCCAGTTATCAACACTACATAGGCATGTTCTCATCATAGGCAGGGGTGGTGAATTGCCAAATCAAAGAGAATGTGTCCCTTCTTCTTCTATGGTATACAGCCCATGAACAGTGTTTCACATGGAACCTCTGGAGAAGAAGGAAGGACCTGTTGATGCCATCCTACTAGAAACAGAGCTTGGGAGAGTTACTTTGCGGGACTCCAGCACCCAGAATTCCCTAGCCAACATGACCAACAGACTTGCTGGTTGGGGCCTTATGGGAATTGTAGTCCTAAAAAGTAACTTCTCCAAACTCTCCCCAGATGACTACAGAACCTTGGCCATAATTCTTCACTTGCTTTGGGCATTAAAAGGTTAATATTAACATTGTGATGGCCCGGCTTAATAATGGTTAATCGAAATCCTCCCTTTGCAAAAGATGAATTGGATTGTCAGCACTTCCTGCTGCCTTGCGCTATTGGAGCAGCTCCTTTCAGCACATTGTCTGGGGACCTGAAAGTCGTTAATCCCACCACCACTACCACTGCCATGCTGCCACTCTGTAGTTGGCTGGCGACTGTGATGTGTGGGCATGCACACAGCTGTCACGGATCATTACACACTGTAACCACTCTTTTGAAACCATTACAAGATCAATGCTGCGCCAGTTCAAGGATGCTGCTAGATGTTTTGATTGGGCAGAACCTTAATGTACTTTGCTAAATGAGGCACAACAGTATGGATTGGAAGTGGGGAAGCTGGAATTAAAATTCACCAGAAGCAGTAATAAAATCTCTTGGGTTCCCTCCCTCCCCAAACCTTTATGGTTATTATTTCTTTATAATGCTTCAAACATTTAAAGGATTTTTACAGGTTACTCTGCCCTATGGTGCAGCAAATGTCTTGTTTAGTGGGCAAGCTTCCCTGAAAGCACGGGGGAAAAGGCAAAGAAAAAAAAAGATATTACTGTTTGCTCTGCTTGTATAATAAAAATGTGCATCACTGTGTATTAGTTCTCTTTAGGTTAACAACTGTCACCTCGTGTCAACTAGAGAGCAGTATTAGGAGTAAGGTAGGGGGAAAGAGAGCACTTTGAAAATACCATTCATTGTGACTACATGAGCAAATGATAACTGGGAAAACGGATGGACAAATTCTTCCCAGAAAATTCAGACAAGGTAGTAGGGTTGCTAGACTGAATATAAAACAGGGCATCTGTAACTTCAATCATTAACAGATGTTCATTAAGGTACTATTACATTTTTTCAAGTGAGACAAAGGTACATGTACCCCCATCACTTTCCAAACCCTAACTTTCAACCACAGCCATCCCCTCCCAAAAGAGCGCCAAGCTCTGTTTTTGTCACTGGCTCTCCTCCATGCCCCTTCCTCTCTTCCATTGGGAAAGCAATATCCATGTTTGGAGGACACAATTGTGGCTGAAAGTTGAGATCTGTAAAGTGAGAATGGACATGCAACTTCATCCTATTTGATGGTGCTTTATGGTACCTCATCCTGCCCCAAGATCTGTTAAGGATAAAAGACAGAGGAACCCTCTCCCAGATTCAACCTGGCAACCCTATGAGGTACTTAATATGGTCCAAGACAAAGCAGAACTGAAACATGGAAGGAAGATCTTTGAAAACTGAGCACACGAGCATGTGCAAGAGGGTGTGCTTCCCAGTAATACAAACTACCACTGAATACAACCCATCTGGGGTATTTAATACTGACAGTCAAATACAAACAGAACTCTTGCAAATAAAAAAAAAAGCACAGCAGAGAAAAATACGGTTCACATGTTTTGTTCAAATACGGTTCGCTATGTTTTACACTAAAGACAAAACTGGATTCTGAACAATATTTTTATTCTCCTAGCCCAAAGGTGTAAACTCGCCAGTAATGAAAACAAACACATAAGCAAACATAAAAGAAATCAGAATCAACAATTTATCTTGTCCAATATCTAACTTTTCTTTTAATGAGCTCAAGCTGTATATATGACTTTCCTCCTTTGCACTACAACCCTGCAAGGTAGGTCAGACAGTGAGTTTCATGGGTTACTAGGATATACTCTCTTCTAATTTAGAACTTGAATCTTTTAGTTTACAGTCAAGTTCTCTACTCAGTGTACCACATTGGCTCTCTTGTCTGATTGTGTGATGTGTACATAAATTATTTCAGGTCATATGGCAAAACCAATGTGCCCTCTAGTAAACTGCCCACGTGGACAGCTTCCAAATATGTTGGATTTTAATTTCTCTTATGCCTAGCTAACACTAGATTTAGATTGTACTGCTCTTCTCTATCTCTTATTAACACTTGAACTTGGCCATCCACTGGAACTGAATGATGGGAAAGTAAGGAAAGATAAAAAGATTTTTTTTTAAAAAAAGGCATTTCTTCATGTAGCATCCAGTTGTACTGTGGAATTCCCTACCTGGCTCCCCAATACAGCATCCTACCCTTGTTTGCTTACGGATGGCTTCAGTATGCAATTATCTTCAGCCTGTTCAGGGTATCTTTTCAATCTCTGAAAGAGTATTTTCCACAACATATGGGTCAGGAAGACCTTGTGGACTGTAGATATTGCTGGACTGCCAAATCCCATCAGCCTTTGCCAGTCTGGTGAGGGATCATGGGAGTAGTAGCTCACCAGCATTTGGAAAACCCATAGATAGTTGTTGTTGTTAATGATGATGATGATCATCATCACCCCACCTCTCTGAATCTGAGTCTTAAGACAGCTTACAAGAATTAAAACAGATACAGCTGAAAAGTTCACATCATACAAAAGTTTAAAACTAAACTTTGAAAAAAACTTTAAAAAACTTTTTAAAAACTTTAAAAATTAAACTTAAAAAAATAAACTTAAAACGTTTAAATTTAATAATTAAATCATCAATAAAGTTAAAGGCAGTTTTATTTTATTTTAAAAGAACAGCAAATCAAAACAACACAGAATATGAAAGACCCTTTCCCCCTTGAACAGTCAGCACTCAAAGTCCTGCCAAAACAGAGAGGATTTTACTTGCCTACAAGAAGCAAGGAGGGTGCCAATCTAACCTTGCTGAGGTGGGACTTCCAGAATCTGGGAGCTACTGAAAAGGCCCTCTTCTATGTTCCCACTAGATGCACCTGTGAGAGTAGTGGGTCAGAGATAAGAGCCTCCTTGAAAGATCTCAAAACACCCAGCAGACTCATATGGGTTCCCCAGTCCTGAGGAATAACAATCTTTGTAAGATCACTTGGAACTGACAGTACTCCTTTTCTTCCAAGTATAACAAGTGATAGAAACTGCTGTCGCACCACTGTCATGCTAAAATGTCATGGCGAAGGACAGCTAGACAATGAGTTCCTTCAGCTTCCTCTGGCCATAATTATGCAAATTCTTTCCTACAGGGGAGTGCTGTTGAACTGTGGTACACCTTGGAGACTGTGCAAAAATAAGTTACTGCTATTTCTATGTATCTTGCATGTCTTGTGACAGCAAGAGATAAATAAAACAAACAAACTAAAACACCAAAGTTAGCAACTGGAAATGCAAATATTTTAAGAAATTGTACTGAAAAAATGTAGATCATAAAGCAAGAGAACTTTAATTGAGGTTCAGGACACTGCAACGAACTCACTCAACCTTGTTTGTTTTTATTATACCTTCCTATCTGTTCATAATTTCTCTCATAGCAAAACATACAGAATACACACACACCAACCTGAAGAGCAGTTACAAAATGAATATGAAAATAATGGTATCCACCAGAGCTCTTGGGGAAGAAAGTAGTCTATAAATCTAAATAAAGGAATGAATTATACAGATGGCAACTAGAATCCAGTCTCTTTGGCTTACTTTATATGCATTAAACAAGAAACAGGCTTGAATAATGTACATAATGAATATGGAAGCAGGGAACACCCTCTCTTAGATGGTATTATTTCAATATGTTGATCTTAATAGACACCAAAATACAGAGAAGAAAAACCCGTGATCACAAACTGTGGGAAAAAAGAAGCATGCATTATGCAATATGCAGGATTGACACTGATACTTATGCAAAGAACTAGACCCAGAGAATGTATAAGAGATAGGTGAAACATTAAAAGACCTAAGGATCTGCAGTGATTCCCCTACACTCACAGCAAATCTCCCCCCACTCACCCACCGCACTGAACCACCCTCACTTTCAAAGAAAAGGAGAACACTTTAAAATTGCTCTTTTGAAATAGTAAGACTCACAGAGATACACAGGCTAGTACCAAAGGTACCAGAAGTGACATGACTTCACTTCTAGTTGCCCAAATGACAGAACAGATGGCATAGCTACTGGTCCTCAGAGCTCCAGGGATGCAAAATATCAATGGGTGTAGCACTCTGGCCTCTGGAGCACATCCACCCCTGTCTTCAATGCAGAACTCTACTCAGACCGAAGTCCAAAATACATGACAGAAATAGAGAATTTCACAGTGTGGTAAATTCGAGGAATGTTACAGATCCAGAACCCAAAAAGAACCAACTTGCCCTAATCACAGCATGTCTCATTTTATATGGATCATCCAACCAGTTCAAAGCAGTATGAGACAATTCTGAGATCCAGCACACTGTACTGGTTTGTGTTGGACTACGACTCTGAGAGATCAGGATTCAAAACCTCACTTGGCCATGAAAACCATAGACAGATCGTTCTCTCTCAGATCTAGAGGAAAGCAATGGCAAACTTGCCTCTGAAGAAATCTTGCCAAGAAAACTGCATGTTAGTTTCACCTTAGGGTTGTCATAAATTGGAAATGAGTTTAAGACACAAAAACCATGAGAGAATTTTGGATTTGTACACTCTGTCTCCCCCAGCTAGTTTCCGATGGGAGGAAAAAGTGCCTTTGTCTCAGGGACTACAATGTCACTGGGCTGCAACACCCTTGAGTTTTATGATGAGGAACTGTGGGACTTGCTGTCCAAGAAGCATGTGGAAAACTTCACATTTCCCATCCCTGGCATAGGAATTAATGATTTTGTTTATCTGTCCCATTAAGTTATAACATCCAAATCTAATGACAAGATCACTTTTCTAAAGAGATTGCCGGGAAGAGCTATGTTTTGTTAGGCTTTAAAATGTTATTCCAATTATTTTTGCTTTTAGGCTAACTGTCATAAAAGCAAGGGGTAAGAGCAGTGTATTCATCACCTCTCTGAAGCTTCATCTTAGGTCAATCAACAACATTTTTTTTCCCTCCTAACCTCTTGCCCTGGAAACTTTACAAACCACTGATTCACACTTCTAGCAGGTTCACTTCAGGCTCTGCATCCAGACACCTAGCACTTGGGACCAATCCTCATGTAGGTACCATAATGTGTTATTACAAGAGTTATCATGACTTTTTCCACTCCAGCATTCCATCAGTTCCCAGGGAGGGAAAAACTGGCAGCAGAAGGAAACACATTGTGGATTCTTCCCATTAATGTTTACTAGCAATGTAAATCTTAAACTAATTCTTGTGGACAAATAATAAACAATTTAAGCATTTTTCCCCCTGTGTGCAAGTCCTTGAGAAAAAAAATGCATTTTTGGAGAAGTATTAGCAGTTCATGATTTATTCCATGAAAAGAGGTACCCCTTGTATTATTTCATTTATTTTATTTATTGCATAGAAAACAGTTTTTCTGTGCAGAAAATAATGGGTTGAGATCCTGCATCAACCAGCTAACCACATCTTCCCATCTAACATCTGAAACCCAGCTTAAAAGCTAGTCAGAGGTACTGAATGATGGAGATCTGTGCGGCTGGTGAGCAGGGTACTGAAGCATGTTGTGACCAAACCCTCCTGCTACCAAGTGAAGTTGCAAGGAGCAGAAACAAAGACCCAGCAGGGTCCTGTCACAACTCCTAATTGCAGCATTGCTCACTGGCAGAAGTGGGTGGCCACATCATCAGATCTCCATAGTTTTGGACGGCTGACTAGTTTTTCAAGTGGGTTTCAGGGTCGTTTGAGATTGTGACAATAGTGTCAGAATTGCAAATGAAAATACAAAGCAATTATGATGTCCTAAGTTGAATTTGCAACATCTTAACTGATGAAGGATGCCACCCACGGCTTTGTTCAGAAAACCATGTTTTTGTGCAGGGCAGAAAAAAAAGGATTTTTGCATAGAAAGCTTACTTTTTGTACATAAAATAACACTTTCATTCAGAAAATGCTGATTATTATTCAGGAGATCATATTTTGTTTATAGAAATCTTGCTTTTTGCACAGAATATAATATTTCATTCAGAAGATGCAGTTTTCTCTGAAAACAACTCATATGTACCCCCACTCCACCCCATCAATGAGTATTGAACTGTGCAACAGTCTAGGATACTCCTTTTTCATTTGGGATTCAAATATTTACAAATGTTATTTCTATCTCTAATCTATATCAATCCAGTGTTATATCAAGAGGGATCCTGCCTGGCTATTTGCTAGATCTGTCCATTGCTATATGCCACAATCCAGCAAGCTTTACACATATCATCTAATAACACTTCATATACAAGGTCTATTCCCGTTACATGTGCCCAAGAAACCTATATCTAGAAAACACTATACTCAATTTCGATCTAAATATCACAAATTATGAACATGATTTGCAGAATCAGAGACGCAACAGCCATTTCATTTTCTCCTCCACTTCACTTATATAGTAGGTTCCATTTCACTTATATAGTAGATTCAAGGAGCATATGTATCTTTATTGCTCAAATAGCCTACTGGAATTTAAAGTACATTTACTGCATCCTTAGTAAATTGGCACTGGCCTTACTAACGTCAGGCCTAAATTGTCCAAGCTGTCACTTGGTTTTGTTATGTATATATAGATAACTGTCTATTGCTACTACTCTTTATCACTGCATAGAACAGAAGCCAAGCAAGCAAAATGAGGAAGGGATGCTGTCTCATGCACACGAAACTCCCTCCATACACATATGCATATACACAAACACGCACCAGGCTTGAGCAATCAAAGGGGAGTATGGGAAAAATCTAGTGGCCAGTATGGAAGGTCATCAATTGACTTCAACTTATGTTCTAATATGGGCCCTTTCCACACGTGGAGGGGGAAACGGGGGAAAACGGAGCTTACTGGCAGCCGGATAAGTCCGTCCCCATGTGGAGCAGCACGGCATCCAAAATGGCGGCTTCTGGTTGGTGGAGGCTCTCCATCAACCGAAGAAGCTCGCCAGCCAGAAGCCCGCTCCCGGCAGATATGCAGGCATGCACTGGTGCACGCTTGCAAATCTGCACTGGAGTGCGGGAATGGAGTGGCACAGAGTGGCGTGCTCCCTGCTTTTGAAAAACCTGTAAAAACAGGTTTTTAAAAAAGCATGCTGCGCAGCCGCTTCATGTCACTCCAGAGCAGACTGAGGTGTTGAACTGTGACAAGTAGTCCAACCCAGTCCACTCCCATGGTGTGGACAACCTCTGTCAGAGGTCACACCACGCCGTACTACTTACCCCGTGTGGAAAGGGCCATGGATATGTGAAATAGCTACCCCAGATCAAACATGAAAGACAAAATTGTGAACATTTTTTTTCAAAAAAATATTTGGACTAATAGGAACAAAAATGGCACCCTTCCAAATCATTAGGAGGAAGAAAGAAATTCTCTGATAGCTTTAAGAAAAGGTTGCTGTTTACCTTATTTAACACTACAAAAATGCCCAAAGGTTTTTCTTTCTTTGTTTTTTCATGCCTTTTCAGCCCTCACTGCAAAATAAATCCAATGTTTCTTACAAGAATGCAAGGCACCATGCACTAGGGAATGCTGTAGACGTAGCATATCTTGACCTCAGTAAGGCCTTCGACAAAGTTCTACATGACATTCTTGCAAAGAAGCTAGTAAAATGCAGGCCGGACAGGGCTACTGTTAGTTGGATTTGTAATTCATTGACCGACCGAACCCAAAGGGTGATCACCAATGGCTGCTTTTCATCCTGGAGAGAAGTGACTAGTGGGGTGCCACAAGATTCTGTCTTGGGCCCAGTGCCATTCAACATCTTCATCAATGACTTGGATGAAGGAGTAGAGGGCATGCTGATCAAATTTGCAGATGATACCAAATTGGGAGGGGTTGCTAACACACCAGAGGACAGGATCAAATTTCAAAATGACCTTGACAGATTGGAGCGCTGGGCCAAAGCTAACAAAGTGAATTTCAACAGAGGGAAATGTAAGGTCCTGAACTTAGGCAGAAAAAAATGGAAGGCACAAATATAGGATGGGGGGCACGTGGCTGGATAGCAGTACGTAGGAAAGGGATCTAGGAGTCTTGGTAGATCACAAGCTGAACATGAGTCAGCAGTGTGACATGGCAGCCAAGAAAGCCAGCACGATTCTTGGTGTCATCAATAGGATTATGGTATCTAGATCGAGGCAGGTAATGGTACCACCCTATCCTGCATTGGTTAGGCCTCATTTGGAATGCTGTGTCCAGTTCTGGGCACCTCAATTCAAGAAGGATATCAACAAGCTGGAATGCGTCCAGAGGAGGGCAACCAAAATGGTGAAGGGTCTGGAAGCCATGCCCTATGAAGAACGGCTTAGGGAGCTGGGAATGTTTAATCTGCAGAAGAGAAGTTTAAGAGGTCACATGATAGCTATGTTTAAATATTTGAAGGGATGTCATGTTGAGGAGGGAGCGGGCTTGTTCTCTGCCACTCCAGAGACTAGGACAAGGAGCAATGGATTCAAGCTGCAGGAAAGCAGATTCCACTTGAACCTCAGGAAGAACTTCCTGATTGTCAGAGCTGTCCTGCAGTGGAATATGCTGCCTCGGAGTGTGGTAGAGTCTCCTTCTTTGGAGGTTTTTAAGCAGAGACTGGACGGCCATCTGTTGGGAATGCTTTGATGGGTGTTCCTACATAGCAGGGGGTTGGACTGGATGGCCCGTGTGGTCTCTTCCAACTCGATGATTCTATGATTCTATGATTCTATGCAATATTGAAGGGAAGGAGGGACATAAAACTGTTTGATACTGTGACAAAACCTGTGGGGGCTTGGCAACAGACCCTCTTTAGCAACCAAGAGTATTTTAAAGTGATTGGCTGTTGAAATGGAACCTTGGATAGCCTGAGCAAGGGGTTAGATGAGGGAGGTAAATAACTGAAATTTATGTGACACAAAGCTGGGGAGAGAGAGTCAGAGAGGGCTTGGAGTTGAGAGGGAATGAAAGAGTCATCTGAGAGAGTGTGTGTGAAAAAGTAAAAAAGGAAGTGTTGACCGGTTTACGTTTACTCGTGTTGTACTGGTTGCTAATACTTAAATACTAACTACTTTTTACCCTGAAAGTGTAATAGATAAAGAATTGTTTATATGTTTGTAAGAATTGTCTCCAAAAGTGTTTATTTCCTCTGGATTGGACTATACATGCTACCACAAGTAACATTGTCATTGGATAAATAAATCCATGCTTTGCCTATCTCTGAAAGGGTGGAGATTTAAGGAAGTAGAAGTGGGAGATAAATTGGGAGAGTAAGCCAGTGGGAGAGAAAAGTGTAGAAGGGTGCTGCATTCTCTAAGAAGGTGGAGATATCGCAGATATTTATTGTCAGAACCCTGGCCTGCCCAAGAAATTTCCCTGGCCCTGGTCTTGACAGAAGTGATGTCTTGACAGACACATCCTAAACTTCAGTAAACCAAACAGCATTACTCTCCTGAACAGAAATAAAATATCTCTCTCCCCAAGAGAACCACAAGAAAATGCCTGCCTGGTTTTTCAAAAAGATAATATTTTCAAAAAACTGAGAGGGTTAAGAGGTTTTCGGCCTAGCACCTCCTTCTTTTATGGATGTTACACATGTCAAAGACACTAGCTGCCAATCTGGAGTGCATCAAGGTGAGACCTTGAGATTTGTTATACGTGTGTGAATCAGCGTAGTGCAATCCTGAACTGACTGCTGGGACTAAGTGTCCCTTTTCATAAACCAAGTGTGAAGGCTTCTGCAATGTGGCCACTTTAATTCTTTGACATGTCTTTTCCATCAATGGTTACAGTACAGACGAGAGGCAGTCGCAGCCCAGCAGCCTTTGTTTTTCATACATTTTCCTTGCTTAGCAACTCAGCCATGGAGGGGCTCTGTGGAACACAGCACTCGGGGGAAAACATCACTGCAGCGGCTTTGTGGGGAAACCTCTTTAATTGTGACACTTAAGCACTGAAGCAGACAGACCATCCACCTGAATTTTCCCAGCCAGCCAGGAAAATCAATTATTATAAGGACTTTAAACAAACTGTTCCCATTGTCCAGCTGGCACAGCACTCAAGGTCCCTACCTTGGAGCCAATTCAGATCAGCTCCTCAGAGATAATAACCTGGAAATCTCTTATCTTCTGCAGCCTCTTTGAAGTGAATCATTATTCATTTATTTATTCTCTCTTTCAAGCTTCCTGGCTGAGAAATGCAAGATTGGAGGAAGGGAGGGTTTCTCTTCCTCCTCTTCTCCTTATTTCATGTTGTTACTTCCCATGTTCAGCCCAATCCCCATCCCCCTTTTCAATTCAAACGGAGGATAAGAGCATTGCAGCATTTAAATTACTCTCTATTATCAATGAAAGAAAAAATTCTGATCCTGGAAGAAATCCCACTTACTTAAAAAGTTACAGCAACTGCTGTAAATGCTTGGCTATGAGTTCAGGATGTTTGGTGACACTGGCAGAGGGGTTCTGTTTTGGCATGCATGTATATTTGAAAGGTAGTCCTTTCTCATGACCAGTGTTCTAACAAGAGATTTCACTGGGGCACATAGATGGTATGACTTGTTTATATTATGTATATACTTGACCAAAATGGACTTCCTTGGTGGCTAATGGTAATGTTACAAAATACCACCGCAAAGTCAAGTTGCAATAACTCGGTGCTTTATCATACGAGGCAGGTAAATCACTATTACAGTAAGATAATAGCACTTTTAGCTGGGCCTTATCACATGACACTGTTCTTCTGTTGTTCTCCCAGTGGAAGATCATTTGGGAAATGTTTCTTTTACATAGGAGATCACTAATGGATTAATCCATTACCCATTATCCACTAATCCAGCATGGTCATAGGCAGGGGAGGTCTTGGAGTCATAGTCTAACAACAACAACAACAACAACACAACAACAACTCTGCCAAACTCCACAGACAAGGAATGAGTCAGTTTCTCTATAGGAGGGTTGCCTATTTCCAAATAAAATGGGTGGTGGTGGGGGGAATCCTGGCTGCAGGGCAAGCCAAATTAAGTAGACCATCTAACACACTATGCCAGGGATGGGTCCATTTTCATCCCCTGATGGGCCATGCTGCCACATTCATCCTCAAACAGAAGTGATAAGATGCCATGTCCAGTTCAAGAGAACATTGCTAAGGGATGCAAAACCACACCATTCTTTAAGGTTTTGTGGTTTTGTAGATAAATCTTGGGCTATTTTTTTAAAAAAAAATTGTGGGGGCTTTGGATATGTCCTGGGGGCCACAAAAATGGGATCGGGTTGCCTGTGGCCCATAGCGTATATTTCCCCACATCTAACCTAAGAGTTCAGGGCCTGGACAAAATTGGCCAGGTGTGGCAGAGGTCTTGCAGGCTATAGATGAATGAGTGAAACTGCTTATAGTCCAGTCTTCATGTTTATGACTTTTTTTAAAAAAGCTAACTGGTTTACTTAACACAACAACGCAATGCTGGTTGGTTGATCAATCCAAATAATATGAGCTTCCATATGTAAAACATTTAACAAATCCTACAGCATGGGACTTGACTTGCATAACTTTTTTTTTATTATAGTCAGTGCTAGTTGCAAATCCCCAGTAACATGGGCTGTATTCCATTTCACAAAGTAATTAAGATTTCCTCTAAGCAGAACAAAGGTATGGACAGGCAGATTACATTCTTCGAAGGGTGCTCATTAGACCTTATACCTCAGATCTCTCACAGTGGATCTGATTCACAGTGAGCTGTGGACAGCTTTTTTTCCCTTCTGTCATTATGAAGTAATTCTAAATCTCTGCACAGATCATACCATCCTCTTCTCATGCTCATCACTGCCCTTCTGCTAGCAGGAGAAGCTAGTTCTCAACTCACCCCAGCTGATGTGGATCATCACTTCCATGGCAGCAAATATCTCCTTACATAACAAAGCAATCATCTGGTCTGAGAGGTATTAATAAAGGCCAGTGGCTAGAGTTAAGTCTCATGTTTGTAATTAGAGCATTTAATTAGACAAAGAGGGGGAGGGAAATCAACAATTAACAACTAAATGGTAAGAAATGTCTCACTCTCTCTTTCATACACACAGTTGTGTTATAGGTAAACAAAAAACAATGCTAAATAGAAAAAACATTGAACATTGAAAAAAAATCACAGAGATGTGGTAATTTAAAAAGATGAAAAACATTTTTTTCCATTAAACTAGAATAAGGTGCATTCCGCAAAATAATCTAGTAACCATTTGTGGTAATATTTCTCAAATTGTTTGTTCATGTTTGTGTACATCTTGTAATGGCTCCTTTATTGATTGCTTATCTCTTAATAGTATGCAGCTAAAAAAGTGGATGCAGTTCATTGAAAAGATGTTTGATCAGTGATGGCTCATTCATTGTAGCCTGGACTTGTTTGTTTACAGTTAATCAACTGATATGGCACTTTGCAAACACTATAGCATTCGCAGGGGATGGACATCTGTCAAATCCTTTTCTCAAGATGGATGCATATTCTGTACATATTTTAATAACTGAGCTGATTGGAAATCGGCACTTTGTTTTCAAACTAGTTTATGAGTGCAAAGATGGTTCACAGGCTGTATGTTTACGTTTCTCAGCCTTTTCTAGTTGCCCATTTTTATTTTTATACTTTTTTTTTCTCAACCTTCTCACTCCACTCTCTCTCTCACACACGCACATGCCCTGGTATGTGAGGATGCAATTTTGCCACATTTTGGACCCTCAGTGGCTTTTTTATTCTCAGCTGAAAACCTTATAATTTTATAAGTAAACTAGAAAGTGTGTTCTAGTTTGCTTTCTTGTTAAATAAAGCCCTTTCCTAGGACTAAGACAGTCTGAGGGGATAATCCAAAAACAAGGTGAAAATGCTTCAGTTTTGAA
Organism: Iguana delicatissima; assembly: GCA_948472985.1. Taxonomy (NCBI): domain Eukaryota; kingdom Metazoa; phylum Chordata; class Lepidosauria; order Squamata; family Iguanidae; genus Iguana; species Iguana delicatissima. Next base: position 98,931 of record CAOKZL010003012.1, read on the forward strand.
TCAAGACTTGCCTTTTTCTGTGTGGAAGGGACTGAGGGTTGGCAGAGAATGGAAGGTAGATCTCCAAGATCCTTCAAGGGACCAATGTAGACTTGAACCCTGACAATCCTTCATCTTCACTGGTGGATTCATTAATGGATGTATGCCCTGATTGACTAATGCATCTTTGTGACCACGCTAGTAACATATGTCTTACCAGTGCAATGATCAAACTACATATTGTTTTGCTCTCCCCATCCTTTTGCAACACTGCAATCCTGGAAAACAATATATTTCTGACCACAAATTGTGTCCACTTCAATGTCTGGTCTAATATATATCTCAAAAATTCACACCAGTTATGGTAATACTTAAAACGAGAGAGAGAGAGAGAGGATGGGAGACGTGGAAGACAGAGCTGAAGTGAATGGCATTAGACAAAGACTTATGTGTTGCAACCAACAATATTTTTTGAGGAACTTTAATCTACATATCCCCTTGTCCACACAAGATGAAACACCTTTCTAAATACTAATAGACAAAACTAACAACATATCCTATTGCTGCCCATTATGCTTTAAAAAAACAAAAACTAGCTCATAAATGTTAGAACAATCTGTATATGTATTATTCAATATCACACACTATAGTTATTTCTGTGCACACTTACAACAAGATGGAGATGACAAATATATTTTTCTAAAAGTTTTTTTTGAAAGATATAAATAAAAAAATACAGGACAAGCAATAATCAATGTTTCTTCTACAACTGAAGTTAAAAGCAGAATTAGAATATCTAATTAGAATACTAGAAGTGGGAAAGATTATAATCTCAGAGTTGTAACTTCCTTTCCTTTTTATTGTCCCCTCACCCCCAACTCAAAGATTAACAAGTAAGCACTGAGCAGAGACAGCTAAATTCTACTCATTATTTCTGCCTAATCAACACATAACATGAGGTATAGGGATGGGATCTAGACATAAATTTGCTCTAGACTGCTCTTGTTCTTGTCCCATTTCAAAACAATTACTAAGATTGTTATCCTCCTTCAGCAGCCTGAGAGGCACACAAAGTATTATAGTGTGTTCACCCATCATAAATCTCCACTGACACAGGTCGTTTTTTTACCTCCCATCCTGAGAACAGAAGAGCTACTTTCTGGATTACAGCTCTAAAAAGCATTGTCAGCTACTACCATAACAAGGTAAGAGGTTACACCAGCTAGGGGATTCTGGGAGCTATAATCTAAGACAGTATTAGGTTTTCCAAGTTCTGCTTACCTCTTTGGGAAGACTGTAAGCTGGACAATTTACATATTCTTTGATATCAAAAAAAAAAAAAATGCACGTGTAATTTTCACCACATATTCCCACAGATACAAGTCCTCCTCTTTTTTAATGTACCTGCTTTTGTCGGGATTAGGGGAGCTGTGATTGCAGCCCTGGAATCAAATCAATGTCTCCCCAGCCTGTGATGCCCTTTTAGGTCATGCATTTTATTTACCCATGACTGTATGAGAACTGTGGGATTTTGTGCAAAAACACTGTTTCCAGACAGCAGTGTATGCTTTTTGTGCAAAAATGTAGCTTTCTACACAAAAAGCAACAATCTTCCATGACAAAAAAAATGTATGTACACAACAAAAGACTTTGAAAACAAAAATCTGGCACAGAAAACAGCGAAGTTGTCCAATAAAATCACATAGGCATTTTCTTTGCAAGACAGTTCCACCCCTCTTTTTGGGGGCTGGGGAGCACAGGAAAGAGTAATCATGCACAAAAAAGAACTTCCTGGAAACATTGTACTTCTCATACAATAGTCTATATGCATTCATGCGCCAAGTGATTTCAAAAGCACTTTGGGATATGTGAATACTGGGAAAAAATTACGCAAAATTCATACCACTTTATCATTCTTCACAACTAGGAGTGTTGAAAAACTCTCTTAACATTCAGGAAACAAATAATGGCAGCTATTCTTCATCCCTGGTGCCAGCACTTGGGAATGTACTGAACTGCCAACAGAAAGAAATGTTGCCATTTTCAGGACCAGGAAATAGCACTACTGCAGTACTCCCAAATATTATTCTCTCTTATGGTTCTGAACTTCCCAGCATCCTTTAGTCTACTCAGCTTGATTGGGAAATGCAAACTGAACAAACATTTTTAACACATCCAAGCCCTTTGCCATGACAAAAAGAACAGTACAGAAAACCTGTTTTGAAGTCAGATCCTCTGCTTTCAGACAAACCGGGGTTTTGTCAGTATACCCATTTGTGCAGTGATCCTGAAGAGAAACAAAATCAGATCATGGACTGGGTATAAAATTATTTTCATAGTGAGTGAACATCCTATAGATGTCTTGGCTTGTGCTGTGCATGAGGATCTAAACATTCTGCCTTCCCCCCCCTCCTTTTTCTGAAGGTTAGTTAAATTTTTTATGGTTTCACTGTATAAGACAGTTGAGAAGAATAAAAACAGGAAAACAAATACTTGAAGAACAGCAATGAACTTTTACGTGACCCCTTTGTTCAGGAAGTATCCTCTCATCATTCACCAGTAAACACATCTGATCAACAAATAATTTCTTACGGGACGTACCTTCATTTCAATCAGCTCAGTTCACAGTTGTCAATGAATCCAGAACCTGAGGATTCATCTTGAGCATCACCACCTGCCTCTGACCAAAAGGCAAGATTGGCTCTACCATTACTCAGAGTGAGTCAACTGCCCCAAGTGGCGAGTCTTGGGGAGCAGTGGCAGATCCCCGATTTCTTTCCCTGGAATTCTGCCAGTCATTCCTATCTATTTGGGGCAAAAGCTGCACATACCACATGGCTTGTCGTGAGGACCCTATGTCTACCTATTTCGTTTAGCCTGTTCACTTGACTTACGTGATAAGAGTTAGAAAAGAGCACCATCTTCATCTCCTCTTTTGCAGCAAAAATCATGGTCTCCTCCTGTTAATACACAGACAGGAACACTAACAACAATTTCTCAATTGTACTGATCAGGACAGATAGACTCAGTATCCGAATTTTCTGATCTCCTGGATTAAAGTAAGGATTTTGGGTCCCTGGTTCATACATTTTTAGACAGGGCACACTCTGGCCATCATGCTTGTGAGCCTGCAAAACTACACAGACTCCTCCTTCATTGCTATTACCAGACATTAATTCAAGAAGGAAGGAACAAAGAACCACATCTGTCCAGATGAAGATAAAATACTCCCCACTGTCTCAGTGGCAGTGGGACAAGACTCTATTTTTTTCTCCATGGTCCACTCTCAAATACTAAACCTCTCCTTGCTATCTCATACCAAAGGAGCCACCATATCCTGATCTGTCAGTGTGTGATTCCAAGATTCATCTTACCATGATGTGGGAAACCCATCCCAGGACCATGTAACAATTTACCTGACTTTGCTACTAAGATATATAGTTGGAAGCCACCTTGGCCTCCACTCCAGAAAAAAGGCAGCATAGAAATAAATAAATAATGTTTTTTAAAAAATTCTGGCAATTTCCATATAACAGGGTTCTTGTGAGTCATCCCATTGTACTCCCAGCAGGGAAGGGAGCATGACAGGAATACTCACCTCTGCTCAGGACTGACTCCCCATGGAAGGGAGTATGATAGCCATGCCTCACCCTTCTGCAGCACAGCCAGACACTTTCCCATGCTGTCCTGGGGAAGGAATGGATGCCATCATGCTTTCTGCCCGTATGTAGGACAGGTAGGTATGGGAGTGTCATGCAATTGTGGGCACTAAATGGATTGTATCCATTTAGTGAATATCCTGCCAGCACAACGCATGGGGACGGGATGTCAGTGGGCTGGAAATGACATTGTATAGAAGCACGACCAACTGACTGCTGCCATCCTGTCCCCATAACTGGATGATCCCATCATGCAGAAATGGTGTCTATTGCGACTGAAAGCATTTCAGCACCAACCAATATCCAACAGGAGAAAAATCTCAGAATAATTTACAAATAAAAGATCCTAAGTCTTGAAACTCTCCTATTTGTAAATACAGAGGACAAATTACTGGAATGTAATTAGACAATGCTAATCAATTTACTAATTGATGTTATTTCCTTGATATTATCCAGGGACACAAAGGAAGCAGTGATACACTTAGCAACATCTCGTAAACAATATCTTTATATAGCTTAAAACTAGTCTGGCCTATTCTAAGATAGATAAATGAAAATGCTTGTAGAGTAATGGAACTGGAAACATTCATCCAGAAGAAACCTAAAGGACTATTCTTATATTAGGTACATATGATGTTCTTCCCACTTGCTTCTTAATATGAAAAATCTTTATGTTTTCCTTCTGTCAAGAAACTGCTATGAAATTCCACTGGCATAGAATGACAGATAGAGATAGACTCTATCATTTATAAAACTCTAGTAGCATGGTGATTTTAAAATACTTTATTCCAAAATTTTAAAAATGGCACTGAAATATACAAAATCACTACAGTAGCCATAATTCATACATTTATACACTGACATCCATAAACAAGATAAAAGAGGGGTTCCATCCAAATAACACATTAGTGGACACTGCACTTCTAAAAAGTGCCTAGATGTCCTGAGCTGAGAAGTCAGCTTTTGTACTCAAAGATTCAAAAGCTCTTTGATTTCTTTCCCCATGTTAAGTTACATCTAATAACAAGATTATCTTGTTTAGTTACGACCATACGTTCCCAGTGCTTCAAATGTTGGTTTGGAGAATTTGGAACATGTGATATAGGCATACCTACTCCCCTCTCTTCTTCTCCTTTTGTTCATGCAAACCATATTGGGCACACCAAACCCTGTGTAGGTGTTTGTCTATGTCATGAATTCTGAGAGGAGGATGTGGGCAGGTGTGCAATATCCTCCACATCCCTCCAGAACTCATTCTAGAGAACTTTGCACATTTAGTGTCTGGCTCTGAAAAGGGTTCATAAGTGGGCTCAGCTGGAAGCTCATATGCAACTTCACCCATTTGTTTGAAGCTTCCAGACTGCATACAGTTTTGTAACCTTCTTTGGCTAAACATGCTTACAACCCACTTGGAGCCCTTCGTGCTAAATTCATGGAGATCAAGACAAGACTGTCACACAGAGACAGTGGAGGACAGTACTCAAAGACTGAATGAATTTGCATATGGATGGTGATTGGTGAGAGAGAATCTGAGATGTGATCTAAAGGTGTGGTGAGCAGATTAACAGGATGACAATGAGATGGATTAAAGGCAGGGGTGAGATTCATGTGGACCTTAAGATTATGTTAGTGCTCAATAGTGAGACTCTATGACTCTGGGTTGTGCAATATATTAAGACTAATTACTTTATATTTTATGAAGAAAAGAAAAAAAATTAACTTATTATATCATACTTAATAAACTGCTCCCTTTAAGACTCTCTTTTGAGTTTTGAAATTTCAGTATATTTTATAATGTGAAAATAAGCAGGCAGCTCTTAATTTTTCTTTCTGTTTATAAACATGTGCATCACACATTTATGCACTCCCCTTGGGGAAGTTCAGCATCTTAACATGGTTCAGGCACATTCTTATCATATGTTTTTCAGGCTTAGCCTTATTTTTATGGATGTTTGCACTGCCTCTACAGTTTCTACAGAGCTTTGATACAGGCATTTCAATTCATTGTAGAACTACAGTATAGGATATTTAGAGAGTAAATTCTATCTGTTAGATTGGCATTTAATAAGGAATTCTTCCCAACCCTGGGATTTTTCACACAGCCAACAACTTCTTTTTGCTCTTTGGCTCAGTATTTCTAGTTCATTTCTGGCTCCTTTTCTGCATTTTTAAAAGGTTTAGACATATGGGATGCTGAGCAGGTTGTAAGGGGAAATCCACCGCATTTGACAGTGGATTTGACCTATTCTGAGATGTTTTTTGAACAACAAAAAAAAGCCCCTTCCAATTTTAGGGAGATCTGGAGGCTTTGGAAGGGGCTTCAAGGGCTATACTTTTTTGGTCTGGAGGGTCAAATGTAACCCATGGGCTGCATTTTTCCTCCCCTTGTCTTAGATGCAAATGGAATAAGTAATGTGGGGTGAATGGCTAGACAAACCTAAGAAAAGCCAACTAATCATAGCCTTCAAAATGCTTGGGTGGGGGCTATGGGGAAACCTAGACGCTTAACTATAAAAGAATTAGTTAAAGTCAAGATAGAAACAGAGTTAACACTGTCAGGAAGAGAAGAAATGGTAAGATTTGCATAGGATTTGGGGAGCTCAGTTTATGGAAGGAGTTCAGAGAGGTGTTATTTTGTTTAGAATTTACATTATGTTGTACTGTGCGTGGAACCAACATAACAGTTAGATGTTTATTGTTATCTCTTACAATTTTCTCTACAATGCTGTGTGGATGTGTTAATTTATTAATCAACAACAAAAGCTGGTCACACTTTATCATACTGAACCAAGTGATCAATGTATCCACTTTTACATTGTAGTAGTCACTTTGAGCCTGAACACTAGGTCCAAGGAAGATCTTAAGGGTAAAAGAGCAAGATGAGTGATAGGAGCCCAAGGGGTAGGACTGGAAAAGGGTTCCATCACAGTAGTAGCAAGAGCTGGAGTAAAATTGACAGAAGCTGTGTATCAATTGTTCTTGGTGAGAAGCCTGGTGTTAAGGAAGATAGTTTGTATGCTAAATGTCCCAGGATATCCATCATTAAAAGGATTTCACAGGGCTGTGAAAGACATTGCCTGAGACCCTGGAGAGGATAATTTGCTAAACCAGATTAAGTCTGTAGTTCAGCTATATCCCTAGTCTACCAGAAAGAGCCTGAGAAGAGGTTTGCATCCTATTTTGTGTTCTTTCCTCCTTTAATCTGCCCCCTTAAATATTCTTTCATTGGCAAGTGACAAATGCTTATTTTCCTCCATTCCTGTCAGCACTGTTGATTCAACCAACAGCATACCTCTAAGTGCTTATAAAAATCAGAGGTTCTTATGTTTATGAAAATGCCTTTCGATTTCATAGAGCACTTAAACCTCTAAGTAAAATGCACTGAGGCAGCTTCTAAAATGAAGAGAAGAGCTTGTGGATTTATGCCTTTCTCTGTAGTCAGCCTCTAAACTAAAACATTTAGCACATTCTTTTTAAAACCAGGAATGCAAATCTGGAAAGAGTGACAGTTCGTTTAAATGAAAAGCAGGATGAATTTAAAGAAATATAGCCATGGGTCCCAGAGCTGCTGAACAACTAGTGCATCTGTTGTTTATAGCATTTAATCACTACCACCAACCTTCAACTTTTTTTTTTTTATCAAGAAAGATGGATATAAATAGGAATATGCATTTTTGGAACATTTGAAATATACCACATATTTGAGATAACAAAGTCTAAAGCAGTGGTTCTCAACCTGTGGGTCCCCAGATGTTTGTAGACTTCAGCTCTCAGAAGCCCTGAGCGTTGACCATAGTGGCTGGGGCTTCTGGGAGCTGAAGTCCACGAACATCTGGGGACCCCACAGGTTGAGAACCACTGGTCTAAAGCAAGGTCATTTCTGCAGTATACTGTTATAGTGCTATTATTCCACTTTCAACATCCTATGGACTCCTGGGGTTTACAGTTTAGGGAGGGGCATTTAGAATTCTCAGCCAGAGAGGTCTTTGGCCTCAGTAAACGACAAACCCCAGAATTCCACTGGATGTTGAAAGTGGAATAATAGCATTATGACAGTATAGTGTAGAAATGGCCCAAACACAGCAAGTCTGAGTTCCAAAGGTCTGAACCCAATTTAAATTCGCAATTCAGCATTCTCCAACCTTCAGATATGTTGGAATGCAACCCTATCATTCCTAGTCAGCATTGTCCAAACACCTGGAGACCACCAGGTTGCCAAAATTGGGGTTAACCCATTAGTATACGCATGCTGTCAAGCAGGGCCCTAACCACAGAGTGGTCCCTCCCAGACCATTGAGCAGTTACTGTATGGACTACAGTCCCAGAATCCCCCCGAGTCCCCAAGAGGAGTCTAGGGTTTGCATAATTGCATAATTCCTCTAAGGTAAGCTAGAGGTTTCTGCTGTATAAAAATTAGAGTACTAATTAGAGCACTCCTGCCTATAACAGAAATAGAGTGTATTCAAATTCCTCATCACCCACCAACTTACGTGAGGTTGTTACTGCGATTGTCTAGCCTGAGCCCAAGGTCTACAATTTCATATTGCTTATGGTTAATATTTCCATGTGGCACTCCATAAAATGAACTCCACGTGTCTGAAAGGGTCACGGAAAGCCTGTGCAGGCAGGCACGGCCGCATGGCCTTAATTATGCAAGGTCTAGGCCAGTAAACAACTTTTGTCACACAGTCAGTAGTGCCCTCCAGACACAGCTGACCGTTAAGCAAATGCAAGGGCTCTCAGCCCTGAAACTCCTTGCTCTATACAAACGCTAAGCACTCCTCATGGCTAAATCTCATCAATTCTGATTTTGACCTTTCAGAGGCTTTGTCTCCACCAAATTCCCTATTGTTCTCCTCGGGAGAAGGCTAGCTTCCAGGTACAATCTACCCAATACAAACCCCCTGTTTGAGTTCCTCAGTGGAACGCTCGTGACGTGCTTCTCGAACCTCTGTCGCTGTGTTTGGTGAGCCTCCCCTCAGCTCCACATGCTGAGTCACACCGAACCCCAGCATCGCTCTCTATTCCTCTTTATCTGGACTGCAGGATCAGGTGGCGTATCACCCAGAAAATCCCTACAAAATCCATATCTTTTTCTTAGCTTTCTTCCATTAGCTCTTGGATGTGTGTGTGAGTGCATGTGTTGCCAAGTGCTGTTATTTTTGCCTGTTTTAATAAAATCTCTAAATTGGAACAATTTTGCCTAGTTCTTGACACGCCCTGACCCCGCAGACATAGGGTTAAAGATCCTGCTAAGTTACCCTGCCTCTCGTAACGCTAAAGCAGTGCTCAGAGCTAATTTTCCCCACCTATAGTTGAGCACATTTTGGTGTCCCTCGGGGGGCCCCAGTAAACAGGGTAACAAGGTAAACATCAATTGCCCAAGTGATAAACCATTTCCTGTGAAGTGATGCTGACTTCTAGACATCACAGTCTCCTTCACAAGTGGGACTCCTAAACCCGTCTTTCTGGTGTTTTAACAGGGTACCATTGGGAAAGCCACATAAACTAACTCATCTATAAATCTGTTGTCCTTAAAAGCATAGGATGAACTATGAGGCACAATATGCTAACCTGAAATTATTGTTTAAGTGTACTAGTTGCACATATTCTAGCACAACAAGTTCAGCAATAGTACATCAAGGTATCAGAATAATAACCTGAGCAGCTTTGGGCAAAGTAACAGTTGTCAATGAAGACAGAGTAAAAAGAGCCTGAGGCTGTATAATCCTTAACAGGGCTGCAAGAAGACCAAGGTCATGACTCCAGATTGAGTTTAATGATCAGTGTTTCCAAAGGAAGTCACAGAAGAAGAATGTCAAAAAGATAATCTAGGGCAGTTTCTTCAATTCTAGAGGCCAAATTCCCTCCTCCCCTAAGACACAATGGAACCTACTGAGAGCCAGACCTGGTCAATGCTGCTGCTGATTTTTTTTCTTGTGGTGGAACACTCCTACCCAACTTTTAAAATGTTAAAATTGGTACTTTATAGAACACGTGCCTTCTCTAAGAAACTTTCTACATAGAAGTGTGTAGCCACTTTGAATCCTATGCTGGGATAAACCTTACATATTAAATGAATGAATGAATAAATGAATGAATGAATGAATATTTTCACTAGAAATAAGACACATAGGTACACATACCTTGTTACAACACCGCTACTACTTCTGAAAAGTTTAATTTATACATGGAGTTTTGTTGTAGTTGTGTGTGTCCAAGTCATTTCTGACTTGTGGTGACCCAGAAGTCCAGATCAACTGTACAGATCAAGTGTTACATACTTATTATGTAAGCCAACCTGATTGTGACAGTGAAGTGCTTTATGACCAGTTAGGTTGACCCTCTTGGCCAACCAATCAGAAAGAGCACTGAAGTCACCTCAGCATTCTCTTCTTGGTGGATGAACGCCAAGGATGTTGACACTATTATCCCTGTGGGATATCCATACTGGTGATCTATATATGCTAACACTTTTTTTCCTTTTCTTTTTTTTGGTAGAAAGTGCACTGGTTTGTTTATACCTGCACTATGTACCTGAGAACAATTGTATTTGATCTCACTTGGTTGTTGAAAATATGGCATTCTGGAACAATTACTAGGTTGCAACAAATGTTGTGGAGATGCTTCCAAACCCTTCTGACAAGAGTAACCCTTCATAGCTTACCAGTCAGCACTACAAAGCACAAACAGTAACACAACGGACACACACCTGGCAATATACATTGTTAGGACCATCAAATCAGATGAATATTTTGATTGTAGTCATTTGTTCCATTAATTAAAAAAAAACTCTGATGGATAGAAAGTTCTTGTTTCAATGAGTATTGATTACTTTTATTATCTGGAGACTTCTACCTATGGGATTCACCCTATCTGCTCTGGGGAAAACGCAACAGTAACAATGGGGAATTTATTTATTATTATATTTGTATGCTGCCTGTCTCCCAGCATGGGACCTAATGTAGACAGGAAAGGAAACAAAAATGTACATTTAGTCTGGTTGAGACAAGAGACTAGCCCTTTCATTAGGCACAGTGAGGCAATTACCTTTCACAGTGGAGGCTGAAGGATATTACTGCACACCCCCTAGTCATTCCACCTGAGCTGCCTGGCCATTTGTGAGCTGGCCTTGCTAACAGCAAAGAGTTGGGCAGGTACGGGAGTTTCCCAAAGCTTACTGATTTCTGGGAAATGGAAGAACTATTGTCACCCTAAATCAAGAGTAAGCAACTTGATGTCCTCTAGATGCTGACCGAGTTCAACTCTTATCAATCATCATCAGTGGTTTTGTTAGCTAGGACTGATGCAAGCTGCAGTCCAATAGGTCATGAGTCATTGTTTTAAAGGCTGGCATTGTAGTTTTTTTTAAAAAATGCTGGCACCATTAACTTTTGACACATTCTAATCAAAAGGAAACTGGGCATCTAAAAGGAGTGTCCCAGAATGTCTTGCCACTCAGGGAGCACAGAAAACAGGAAACTATATATGGGGTAATTCAGCTACTATTTAAAAGCAATTCAAGCAACTGGAGTCAGCTAGTTCCAGCTATAACATTCTGGAATTTCAAACAGCTCTGTATCAACCTATATTTTTTTTATTGACATAAAAATGGCTTGTAGTTCATTAGCTTAGATATCTAGGAAACTCTCACTTGTTCCTTCTTGTTTAAAAATGGCAAAAAGCTGATCTAACTCTGTCTGGTGTTGTCTCCTGCTTCCTGAGATAGCGGATACTAGATTTAAAAGTTGCAAGAGGTAGCATCAGTCAATCCAAGAGAAAATGCATTAATTCTAAACTGAACACCTCAAAAGGTTGCCTATCTTTGTATTTGAGAAAATAGTTCTCTGCAGTCAACAGCACATGCTTCTCTGACAGAAATGCCAAACTGGTTTTCCTGGGTATCAGAAAGCATACTGCTGATCCAAACTGATATCTTGCTTGTTATGTAAATTCTACTTGAAGGGATTAATTTTCTCATTCAACTCATACAACATAAGTTACCATAAGAGAACATTACTTAAAATAGCCTTCTCCAGTCTTTTTCCTTCCATATATGGAGGAGTACATCTTTTCAGCATCCCATCATTAATCTTAGCAAGATTGAATAGGAGTGGTAGTCCAAAATTCAGAAATGGGAGCTAATCAGCAGCATTATCTCAAGTTCCAAATTTACAGAGATATTCTTCATTTGTTCAAAAAGTATCTGCACTGACCCGTTCCAACAGCAACCCCAGCATGATGGTATACCTCCATGTTGACAACTGTTTTACTCAGCATGGGTATGATGGCACTAAAGGTATTGTATATTCTAAGTTGGGGAACCGTACTTAAAAATAAACTTCTAAAACAGCAGCCTCTAGGGAATGGAATAAGATAAATTGAATTCCTTGGCTGGGTTTGTAATTGAGAAGTCAGTTATTCCTCCTCAAATTCCTCCAGGCAAGGAATCTCTTCAGTCCCTTTGGAAAGGAGAGATAACAACATTGCATTCTGTCTAACAGGCATCCAAGAAAGGGGCCTGTGCCAGCACTGGGAGGAGAGAGACTCCAAGATGCTGCTTCCAAGGAAAAGACACATAGCGCACCTAATAAATGATTTTCCTGTGCCTCATCACAGGATTCCTCCAGACGGAGCAAATGAGTCAGGACACTGAGATACTGCTATACTTCAAAAATCAAAAATCAAAAGCTAAACAATGTTTCTCTTGTCCTGGACTATTTTCTGCTAATTTCTGGCACCATTTACGACATTTTATTCCCATTTTCATTTAGGACATAAAAACACACACAAAAAATTCTTCTCTCCTCCTTTCTTCTTTTTTTTTCTTTAGAGTTATACTGATACAGTACATAAATAAAACAATACTTTTGCACTATAGCACTGGAAATCTTAGAACAAAAAGTTTTAAAAAGAGAGGATAAGAACATTTGCTTTTCAAATGATAGGATCACCTCAGGAAACTACACCATTAAAAAAAACTTTGAAAAACTCTAGAACAGAAACAAGAAATTGGTACAAACAGGTCCTCTGAAAGAATCAAATGAGAAGACTTGGAAATAACAACAATAGACAAAACCTAAAGAGCTGTGCTATGTGAACTCATACATCTTCAGGCCAATCTGAAAGAGACCAGTTTGCTAAATCTACTGCATATCTTTGACTTTGCCACCCTCACACTGCTTGAATAGGAAGTGCTGCTGTTACTTCAGGATATGGAACTCCTCAATGAAATATCATCAGTGTTCAAGGGACCAGGAGTGTCTTTCCTGAGTTTTGGCTGGTATGCCAGCTAATCCCTTTCTGGGTAAGGCAGATCTGGCCACAGTGGTTCATGCCTTAGTTACCTTTCAAATAGGCTATTGTATTGTGCTCTACATGGAGCTGCCCTTGAAAGATGTTCTAAAACTGCAGCTAGTGCAGAAGGCCAGACTAGTGTCAGGTGTTCATTTTAGCATCCATGTAATATCAATCCTGTGAGAACTACACTGGTTTCCAATTATGGGTGATATCTCCGTGAGTGTTCTTGATTGTCACATGGACTCTGATTGAGTGCTACCAATCTCATTACCACTCTCATTACCACTTGAGTTTCTGTCTATCATCTATCCATCTATACACACATACATATACATGTATGTAAAATTCATCAGGAATTGTTAGTGTTCACTCTTACATATTGACTTCCAGTTTGGGAAATTTACTGTAGCACGTGTCCTTTTTATGCACTATTTTCCCCAAACCTCTGTCTTAACTCTAGTTTAAAATGCAAAAATAGCAGCTTTGAAATAAATTGTTGCAACTATTTTTCTTCTTCCTCAGCTCTCTTTTTATGTAGTTATGATTGATTCTCACAGACTCCTAATGTTTGAGGACCAAGAAGACAATTGTTAGATCCAAAGGCTTTTATTTTATGAATCTCATAAGGGCTAATTAATTAAATATTGCAAACTATGTAAATCTTTAATTTAAGGACTAAAACAGAACAAAATGAAATCGTGGAGCACTTAATTATTAATCCCCTCGAATCATCACTGAGATTGCTGTAATTAGAGAATGAGACAGCAGTGAAACCATTAAAACAATCTATTATAGTTTACTTGCTTTGTTTACAATGAATTTCCTTCAACACTACATTCCCAGAAATTCAGATGATAACTTGTCTGAATTATTATGTATTTGAGATGAAGAGCTTCCTTCTGAAGCAACAGACCTAAAAAATGTGAGTGGAGGAGGAAAATAAAATACAAGCTCCATCTGTTGGAAGTGGCAACCTTTGCATGCCTAATTGAATAGCTAGTTTGTTTGCATGTCTATTGTAAGCATAGAGAAAGAGTCTAGAGAGAAAACTTCCTGTTTGTTGGTTAACACCTCTTCCTCCAGCACGTAGACATTCCTTCTTTTTTGAAAAAGGTTCTCTGGCCATTTTGTCTTCCCCCTTTTGTCTTCGCCATTTTGTCCTGAAAACATGCTCTGAGATCTCCTAACAGGGATCATTTTGCAGCAAGCATATGAGTGCTTTATTTTCTTCCTACCTACTTGAAGAATTGAACCTGTGTAGACTGTTCACAAGCTTTTGTGAGTAAACTCTTTTATATTTTTAACCAAACTGTTTTTGTGCTTATTTTGAGCTAGATTAAGTGTGTTTGGGGTAGAGTTAAAGAAGTGAGACTGGTCATCTGTTCAACTTCCATTTTGTGCAATTACTAAAATACTCTGCTGATTGAGAATCTCATTACCAAGGTCTCTCAATATTCAAATATATTTTTTAATTTCCCCAACACCATCTAGTATAGTCAGAGAGTGCCTTGATCTATGCTTTACGAGATTTCACTAAGATCAAGATGGAGCTTTCAATGCATGTAGGCAACTGAAGAAAACAAAACTAGAAAGCAAAGTTAAGAAATTTGTTGTTAAGAAGAATTAGTGTAATGACTTGCTGAAGCCAACCAATGGCAGGACGATGGTCTAAGGACCAGAAAGGAGGGTGTGGTATGGTTCCATTATGGATGGCTTTAGGATGTTATCGTACTCATCCTTCTGATTAAAAGCAATTTTACAAGTTCTTCTAATTTGTTAGAAGATAGCGTCCCCACTCCTCATGCCATTTGGCCTGGTAACAGTGTTCAGTCAGGGCTCAACCATTCCATTCAAAGTAAGATGTGTCATACTCACATTTAAGCATCCAGTGACTACCCCCTTCCCAGGTTTATGGCAAAAAGGTTATGCTTTGGAGAGGTGACCCATTGTCATTCATGGATGTTTTCCCCTTGATGCATATATTATCTGCAGAGAGTAGCTTTTGCTGGGCCCCATCTGTGTGTGCATGTCTCTTTGTCTGTGAGCATCTGGGTATTTGTGGGTGGGTGGAGTAAGCCCCAATTCCTATCACCTGGTTGCTGTCTGAGGCCCCTGCAGTACAGTTTAATACTTTAAAAATTCATACCTTTCCTGTTTTTGGACTTAGAATTTCAGTAGTCAGGGAAAAGGAAGAACAACCTGTGAATAATTCAGTGTGTTTCCCTGTCTCCGTACAGGACAAACACAATTTTGTCCTAAGACAAGTAACTTCATTTGGGATAGTTTGTGCAAAGATACAAGGGAATTTCCTGATGAAAAAATGCTTTTTTGTTTACCACTGATTCATTCTGGTATGATACATACCTGTCCTTGCTGACCTTATTTTAGCATTTTCCCACTTGCTTAAATATTCAGCTGAAATGTAACTGTCACAGTCTTTGCTTGAAACATACATCTAGTTGGGGGTATAAAAATCTGTCAGTTTCTCTTTCTGCTGCATTCTTTAAAAAAAAAAAAACACTAAATTTTCTCCATCCTGTATATGAAGGAATTTGCAGTGTTTTAAATTATTAACAAATTGAAGCAATCATCATCTATCCCTGTATCTTGCAATTCCTGCTCTGTATGCTGTTTGACATAATATTGATGTATGCTTTTTGGAACTGATGGTGATTTCCCCCATATTATTAGGTGCTTAATCTATTCTTCGTATACAGAGCAGGCCTTGGGAAATTACATGAAAAGGTCATTTGTTACCATTTCACTTCCAAGGCTCAGAAAAGTAAATAGTTTCCATTATAGTTACTACTAATAATAATACTAATAATAATTTTCTTTTACTCAGAGTGGATTGAAAGTTCCTTTTAGTTATTTAAGAAAACACTTGAATGCTACAAAGTCCTGGCCTGGAGGACATTTAATGCTCACGTAGTGAGACCATGCCACCTGTAACTATGAAATCAACTCCATCACACTGAGAAATGAGCAACATTGAGAGCCATCCTTTTTCCAGCCTTGTCCCCTTTATGAGCAATGTTAAAACTGATCTTAACCTGTATCCACAGACTTTACCTTTATATTAGTATTCATGTACACACACACATACACTGCTCATTCATTGGTATAAACCTCTGTCCATGGGCACTTCATCCCATGCCTCCAATGAAGTAGGCCCAGTCTGCAAAGCTCATGCTACAAACTCCTTTCTTTCAGTCTCAAAGGAGCTACAAGATCCCATTGCATACTAATACAAATTATAAATGTGAACATTATCTCCTATTATGACACTGTCATAATGCAACTTTGTTATGCCATACTGATTCCAAATAGAAATTAATGGCAAAGAACCTCATTGTTTGCACCTAGTTAGTTCTAACCTCTGATGCAGTGCTGAAACCATT
The DNA here is from genome assembly GCA_948472985.1 of Iguana delicatissima. NCBI lineage: Eukaryota > Metazoa > Chordata > Lepidosauria > Squamata > Iguanidae > Iguana > Iguana delicatissima. Next base: position 115,270 of record CAOKZL010003012.1, read on the forward strand.
AGAATTTTCTGATCCTTTTCAGATTTACCCAAATTCCTTATTTTCTTTAGGAAAAAAAATGAATGGCTGGATGCATATTCAATATGATTTCATTTTACAAGCCAAAGCAATGTTGCAATCTGGCCACATTCTTTTTCACAATGACTGCTCTTTCAAACTATTATTGGAGACAAATCATTCAGTCCCTCAAGTGATGCAATTATAACCTGCATTCTAATAGCTGGAATTACATCAAGATTACTTAAGAGTTAGTGTACATAGACACTTGTCAGGACTATATTATGAATAGCCTTCTGTTCAGAGAATCACATTATTAGAAATTAGTCTTATATATTTGGCACAAAGAATTAATTGGATTTTCACTGTATATAGTTCTCTGATCTTTTGCTAATACAGTGAGAAACCATATTTCACAACAACACATAACATTTGTTCAGCAATCATAATGTTCAAAGCTCTTTATATAATACCAGTAAACTTGTAGTAATATATATAGTTGTCTTATGAAGCAGAGCTGCTGTATCCTCATTTTGCAATGCACACTGTAAGAGTGGCCTGCCAAGAGCAGAACTGAGAACTAAAAGACTATTGCTAATTGCTTAGTTATAATCAGTACCTTTTTTTATTAAGTAAAGTATAACTAAATTATATTACAATTACAACTCAAGAAAAGGTAACTTAATTTCTTTTGTGACATAGTTGGAACTTTAGATCTAAATATAGATGTTAGCTCAAATGCAGGTAAACCTGCTAAAACAATTGCATTTACATACAGTTTTAATAATTGATTCAGTCATACCCTCCAACCTTTTACAGAAGACATTTGGGACAAGTGAGGCCAAGCAACATTAGAGTGTTGTCAAGATGTCAAAATGTATTAATGAAGAAGAACAGAAAAGCTAGGAGAGCTAGCAGTAGTTTGCCTGAGACAATTGGGAAGGCCAGATTTCTGCCTCTTGTCTCCTCTTTGACCCTCCTGCCAAATCAATTGAGTAAAAACTAGGTCTGCACTTTAAATTCAAGTTTGCGGCAAATGAGGTAAACCAAAGACAAAGAAGGAAAGTGGGAGGAGAAGAGAGACACTGGGACATTTTAAAAGTGCTGAAAAAGTAGGATGCTGGAGAATTAATTGAGACTGTCCCTACCAAAGTTGGAAGGCTTATATTTGCTCCACCTGGAACTAGCAACTGGATGTAGGTCTTGGTTACCTTTCTAGTCACAAAGGTTGGACCTTCCCAAATAGTAGAGGGGGGATATCACATTGCCCTACTGTTGTTTTGGCTGTGCCTCATGATCTGTTTTGGTGGGTTTGGTGGGTGGGACAGGAGTGTATTTAGTGCCAGAAGCCACTGACTAATAGCACTGAGACTTGTTTTTCAAATCTAAAAAATTACTGTTTTAGTTAACCTGAGGCTTGGGTTAGCAAAGGTAACTACCTATAGATATACCCATATTAAAAAGTAGTTTCCTGGCTTTTGCCAAGGCAAAACCACCCCATACAAAACTGAATTGTTGCAGTAAACAGTGCAAAGGGCAATACATCTCCCCGTTCCTTTCTCACATGTATCACCAAGGCCATTTCCACACTACACTGTTATAGTGCTATTATTCCACTTTCAACATCGCCTAGAATTCTGGGGTTTGTAGTTTACTGAGACCAAAGAGCTCTTTGGCTGAGAATTCTAAGTGCTCCTCCCTAAACTGCAAACCCCAGGATTCCATAGGATGTTGGATGTGGAATAATAGCACTATAACAGTGTAGTGCAGAAACGGCTCAAGAGAGGGAGTGATCAGGCTGGTACATCTCCTCCTTCAAAGTGGGTGTTGTTACCTCAGTGGAGACAAACTTTCTTACACCTATTGATTGACGTGTATCCCAGAAGATGATTCAACTACCTCCTGACTTTTTATGGAGGAAAAAAGCTTACAGGGACCCTCAAATGTGGACAGTTATTATTTAAAAATAAGTGTTAGGCATTCCTCATTATTTTTTTCCAAAGTAACATGTTAGGAGTCACTTCTTTTTTAAAGAGTAATGAGTTAGTAACAGCTTCCTTTTTAATGCTATTGTTTCACAATTACACTCTTAAAGAAGACAAAAGCCTCAGCTTTTAGAACAAAATGCTGCTCAACACACCTCCTCAAAAACACACTACCAGTCATTTACATTATTTTGCAAAAGGGACAGGTTATGCTCTTCTTACCCCAAGAAAAATAAGCTCTGCAACCCATTCCTATATTTATTTAGTAACATGGATAAACCTCTTGTGGGAGGCAAGAGAGATCAGTTTATTTTACACATATTGACTATGTTTCCCCTGTAAAGAGTTCAAAATGCTTTACCAGGTGGCCTCCCCTCCCAGGTGACTAGTAAACCCAAATTTGCTCAGCTTCCATAATAGACTATCACCATGTGCTCTCCGATCATTCTCTAGCAGCTTGAGGCAAAGGCAGGGCAACTTTCCCATCTCCTCTAACCATTGCATAAAAGAATTTAATAAGAACCATCAAAAGGCAGTGCTGGGTAATTTCAGAGAGAATGGTGATGGCTGACCTTATTAAATTCTGCAGCAGTGACAGGTTGATTCATCAAAGTCACTCATAAAAATGTTTTTTTGGGGTGAAACCATATTATCTTCCATCTAAAGCAGTTGTAGTGACTTACTTTACTGTGATTACTCTATTACCAAAAAGCAATGAAGGAACACAACAGGAGGCAAGGCTCGGGATGCTAGGCTCAGACTCAGAAGTATGAAGTCTTTCTCCCTGTTTTACTGTAGGCTATCTAGGTGACCCTGGAGTAATGTATAAGAAGAATCAGTCTGGTTTGGAATGCAACTTCAAGTGCACTCCCTACCAAATCTATGTGGATTTTTAAAGTGAAAAAAAAAATGAATTTTTGTGCATATTCCTTATAGGAACATTGATGTGTAAACTTCCCCATTGGCTGAGATGCATTTGGTGCATTCTAGAAATATATCCAGTGTATTTGTGTATTTTTCAAAGTTCACATGTTCTTGAAAGCATTTTTCATCCTCTTCTATGGAACATACTTCAAGCCTAGAAATGTACAAGTTTCCAGCCACAAGTTGTGTTCATTTCTGTGTTCATCCAGAAAACACAGGTCAGGTAAAGCCATTCAAAAAATGAAGGAAATTTGTCACAAATCCTTAGTAGTATGTACATAGATGCCTAGCAATTGATCTGTTTTTTTTTCTAGCAGTTATAATAATTCCTTAACAGAATATTTGTACTTTTTATTGGGCAGACACAACAAATAGGTGGTTTCTGAAATATTGTTTGTCTCCTTGTCTCAAACTGTAACCTGATTGTTTACAGCCATAAGTCATTGCAGTTTAGTACTTCAAAATAAATGCAGAACAGAGATAGCCTCAGACTTCTTATTTGAGAACTCCCACAAAGATTGTTTTTGGTGCATCACAACATCCACAATTAATCCAAGGTAGCTTGACCAAATTGAGGTTTTCATGAGCCAACATGTCTGGCTCCTGACATGTCATTGGCCCAACCCATTTAGTAAGGTTCTCAAAGTAGAAGGTTTTACATTTTTTTTCTAAACAAGTTCTGGGGAACTGTAATGAGAACCAATAACTTGAAGATCAATCCAGACAGCATTATCATAGAATCACAGAATCATAGAGTTGGAAGAGATCCCAGGGGCGATCGAGTCCAGCCCCTGCTATGCAGGAACACCCATCAAAGCATTCCCAACAGATGGCCATCCAGCCTCTGCTTAAAAACCTCCAAAAATGAGACTCCACCACTCTCCGAGGCAGCATATTCCACTGCCGGACAGCCCTGACCGTCAGGAAGTTCTTCCTGAGGTTTAGGTGGAATCTCCTTTCCTGCAGCTTGAATCCATTGCTCCTTGTCCTGGTCTCTGGAGCAGCAGAAAACAAGCCCGCTCCCTCCTCTACATGGCATCCCTTCAAATATTAAACATGGCTATCATGTCCCCTCTTAACCTTCTCTTCTGAAGACTAAACATACCCAGCTCCCTAAGGTGTTCTTCATAGGGCATGGCTTCATTATATACTGTCACTGAGCCATTCAAGTACTCATATGTGGGGTTTTCAATTGTTTACTGTTTTCTTTACTGCAAAAGGTGTCTGATAGTGGAATAGAAGGCTTCAGAGGGTGGCAGTCTTTCCTTTTTGGAAAGTTTTAAACAGAGGTTGGGTGGCTACCTCTTGGAAGTGCTTGACTTCTATATTTCTGAATGTCATGGGACCAACCCGAACTTGATATCTCTTGTGGTCTCATCTAACTCATTGCATGGTTCTATTCTACATTTTAAGAATATACACCCCTTAAAGGTCTAAGTTTGAAGTCTGAAGGTGTTTACTGATGGTTTGTCTATTCTTTGGTTTAGATCACCATCTGTCAGCCTAGGCTGGTACCTGAGCTATGATTTCACTTGGCCAGAGATTATATTGTTTTCAGTGAGCTATAGTCCTGTTTGGACTATTGCTGTGCATCAGAGCAAATTGAGCAAATATGAAACACAGTTGCAGGTGGACTAACCAGGTTTTACAGATATATGTCAGGATGTCATTCTTCTCCTTGGTTCCAGGTCTATACTTGGGCCTATTAATATTAATATTACTTTTATTCATCTTCTGCCTTTTCCTCAAGATTAGGACTCAAGGAAACTTTTAAATTGGACTGATTACAACTTAATTAAAAATATACAAGAAGTCAATATTAAAATGAAATTAAAGCATAAAAAGTTAAACTATTGAAAACATAACATTTTATTTAAAAAAAGGATTAACAGCAGTAAAACAGTACAATTTAAAACAATACATTTTTGCTTCCCGCATGTACCAAGGCCCTTAAACTCTGTGAATATTTATTCTCCTGATATTGATTTCTTTTATGCTATCGAGTTATTTTCTTCTGCTTTCCATTTTAAGTGCTCATTTTAATTTGACATCTGTATTTTATTTGCTCTTATAGCTTTTTATTGTAATTGTGATTGTTTTACTTTGTTTTTGTTTTCTAAGCTGCTCAGAAAAAAAAAAATCTGCTTAGAGTACTTTATAAATACTGCACATACGTGTTTTTGTTGTGTGTGAATTGTGGGGTGTACCACAGTAGAAGGGAAGGAATTCATATAGACTAATATCTCTGCTGCTAGTTTCCATTGAGATAATATTGTCTTCTTCTACTAGCTAGATAGAAAGCTATGCTGTGCACAAGACTGAAGTAAATAAATTCAGGTCTGCCACTCAGTCCATATTCATCAATAGGTAGAGAGATCTATGGAAACATGACATTTTAATAATATTTCCTTTATTTACAAGTGCACAGGCAGAGCAGTAGTAGAGACTATGTTGGCTGGTTAATCCCCTATCGGTGAGTCTGTGAACATTAAAGTTGCTATCCCAATTGCTTTATCTAGTGTGGGGATAGGTTTCAGCACCTTGGATAGCACCCTTATGAATTATTTACTATCCTGCCTTTCTCCCAGCACAAGATTCAGGAGGACTTTAATGTTCATAATAAAAATCATAATGGATTCATTGATCCACTGACATGGAAACCATCAGCCCCCAGTGGCATGCATTTTTCTTCAGACTAGCAGCTCTATCACTTTATGTCAGTTTTCCAGGCAGAAATATTTTCCAGCCAAGCACTTGCCTTCCTTCAAATCTTGATCTACTTTTGTTCTAAAATTTCTCTCTCTTTCTGTGAATGTGTGTGGTGGTGGTGGTGGTGGGGAAGCATGACAGACAAATAACATGTACACACAGACAAGAGCCAGTGTGGTGTAGCAGTTTGAGTACTGGGAGATCAGGATTCAAATCCTTGCCCCAGCCATGGAAACTGCCTGGGTAACCTTGCTGGAGTCATACTCTCTCAGCCTCAGAGAAAAGCAAGAGAAAACCCCTCCGAACAAATTCTGCCAAGAAAATCCCATGATAGTTTCTCCTTAGGGTCTCCATAAGTCAAAAATGATATGAAGGCACATGGCTAACACAATGACACACAAATCTGCCTTTTTATTAGCTGGGAGTAGATTGCTTTCACCTGCCCAGCCTCTGATGGCTTTCTCTCCTTCCAAACACTCAGGAGAAGCTTCTCTATTAAGAAAGCCATCACCTAACAATTAGCTCCAATAAAGGAAATGTCAGCAAATTCTCTTCGGCCATTAGCAAGCAATCTGCCCAACAAAATAAGATCTTCCAGTAACCTTAACTACAAAAAGCAACTTTAGGCATCTAAATGTATATAAATAGTGAAAAGGAAAAAAGAAAAAGAAGAAGAAGATGTCATCATCAGACTGGCTACACAGCAGTCATCTCATTTTATAGCTTGATCTTTCTGAAGACTGGAGTTGATTATTTTATTGTACAATAGTTTCACATTAAAGTTATTTCTTTTATGGCAAGTATTAGCAGGGCAACTAAGCATACCTTATACTAAATAATGCACTGATCTGTACGTTGCAGGAACTGATTTGTACTTCCTGTTCACTTTCTGCTTTTTGATGTGTGTGTGTATGTGGGGCGGCTGCTGCTGGGAGTCATATAGGGCACACAGACCACACTTTGTCCACCATCACTATAAAGCCTCTGACCTGGCTGCCAAGCTTGATTAACTCTTTACTTGAGTCAAGTTGTCCATGCTTACTTGGCCACTCATTCTTTCTTTTGCCTCCAGATAACAAGGCATGATAAAAATCTTCCTGACTTCTTCAGCATCCCTTTATCATTTCTGCCTCAACAGTGCCTCCTCTGATTTCTTCTACCATTCTCATTATTTGCTCAGTAGATTTGCTTAATATTCACCATGTGCCCATTACCAATGGGACGTGTAGCTGAACACACTGCCTGAATATCCCCTTGCTAGGCTGCACTGAAACAGAGTCTTCATATGACATCTGTTTAAACACTTTTCAAAGATCAGAAAAGAGTTTTCATTCCTCTGCCAATCATTTTCCCCGCCTCCATCATTATTCTTATAGCATGCTTCATGATTATGACAATGCTAGATTCAGATACTTCCTTTGTGTGCAGCCTATTATAATGGGTTGATATGAATGAGAGTTTATCCAATTTCAGAAGAGAAGAGGGAGAGAAGAGGGAAGTTTATGTCTGGGACCCTGGCAAGGAAAGCAATTAAAGCCCCTCCAGTGTCACAGCCCTAATACAACCCCCCTTCACAAAATTAGGTATTTGAAAGCAAAATGAAATAAAATAAAACTAAAGCATACAGCAGTCATGCAACACTATCTACTTTGGCCCTTGCGTCCTTTATGCTCTTCTGGCTACCTCTCATCTTAATGGAGAAAACTATTGTTTCTCCCCGCAATGGGAAAAGAAGCACACATGAAGACCATGCTACAGGGAGAAGCAAATTGTACATAAACCACATGACAATGGGTGATCCAACTTTTACCATTGGAAAAAGCATAAGGAGTGCAATTAATCTGTCTACAGAGCAGTTTGGCTCTACACTCAAAGAACCCGTAGTCTGTCCTTCTCTCTGTTTCCCTTGAACCTTACTCACTTTCATGACTTTCACAGTGAGATATAGCTGAATAGGCAGCATAGCAGACAGTGCAAGCATAGCACTGAGTGTAACTGAAATCACCCTATAACTGTTTTATCCCTCTTTGCACATCCAAATTAGCTATTCTCTCGATCGCCATGGTTCAAGGCAAGTTCACACCATACATGGTTATTACCAGTTTGCATTTCATGGAGATGACATGCTAAAGGTAATGGAGGATTGCCTATGTTTCATGTTTTGCTTTCAATTTTGCTTACCTTATATTTCTTTAAGGTATGCATTAAGTAAGCAGCAAGGTGTGATCTATGAGCTGCACATCTCTCCTTCCCTGATCCCCTTTGCATTCTCCATCCAGTTCTCCTTCACCATTACTGGTACAGACAAAGATATCTCTTTGTTTTCACTGGGAAATAGGGTATAAGTGGAACAAATATCTTTTTTCCCCCAGCAGGTTTCCAGAGCATGGCTCTGCCCAGGAACAAGTTTACATGTTTCCTGCATGTTCTTTACTCTAAGGTAAGACTGATTTTTCACTGCTGTGAAAATGGGAAAGGAGATGGCCTTGTGGAAATGGCAGCAGTGGCAAGTTTGATAGAAGGGGTGTCCTTGGGGCCAAGCAGGGAAAGCCTAAAGAGCACCAACAGCAGAAAGTTGTTCTCCCCTGTTTTACACAACCAGAATGCAGTTGTACTGCCAAATCTTCATTTTTTTTATCATAATCAGCATGACATGAACACCCACATGTTCGTAAATAAAGAAAGGTATTAATCAATATACCTGTTAGCAATAGGTAGCCACAGACATTTATATGTGTGTGATGGAGATGTGTATATGGTTGAAGAACAAGTGCATTTTAGGAGTGCATACCAAAATGCATGATTTCTAAAACTTCTCAAAAGCATGATAAATTTTGAAATGTACATGGAAATGGAATGAAACAAACCTATCATTATCCCACATGCAGGATGGAACTGAAAATGACAATTCACTCCTCCCTATGGCATGCATGAGTAAAACACAGTCCATGCACCTGAGACAACATTTGTTTAAACTCAAGGGGTATATTAAGCGCATTACTTGCAATATTTTAAGTGAAGGTAGTTTGCAGCTTGCAGTGTGCAGCCACATGTGTCACAATCCAGGTGCAACCTAGTTCACATAAACATGCAAGGCTATTTTAGACTGACTCCACTCTCTTTGTTCCTTTCTATCCCAACTAACTGAAATCCTGAGTTTATACATTCATGAGCATCCTTTCTCATTATTTGATGACTGGCAACTCCATTGTGCAAACCACCTCCAGTGAAAAGCATTGTGTGAGCATCCTAACATATATTTAGTTCTATTTTAATGTTTGTTTACTTATAGCTAAGAACTCAAATATCAGAACTCAAATTTAGTGAAAGATGGGTCTCATAATTAATTCACGTAATGGAAGAGTTAGCAAAAACACTTTTCCTTTTAGTTTATTTAGTTTAAGATAAATATATGTTTCTCTGAGAACCAGAGCGATGTAGTGATATGAGCATTGTATTATGAACCTGGGGCCCTGGGTTCAATTCCTTGCTTGACCATGGAAATCCACTGGGTGACCTTGGGCGCATCACACGCACTCAGTTCCAGAAACTCTTGTGATAGATTTTGCCTTAAGGTCGTCGTAAGTTTGAAATAACTTGAAGGCACACAACAACAACATGTTTCTTTGCTTGTTTGTCTTGTTATCTATAATTTAATCATATTAGATTAGACATGCACTTGGAGAAAACCATGATTATAACTTAGTCCTCTTTCTTTTTTCAAATATACATAAATAAGAAAGCTGTTTTCTGAAAAAAATAAGTTTTAAAGAGAAAGAGGGAGAAGCATTGAAATGTTCAAAAGGTTATCCATCTCTTCTGCCACAAATTATGTTCTTTCTTCATACAGACATATTTTGACCTGTACCTAGCCTACCAAAAAGTAAACTATATTTTGTCTTAATGTTTCTCCTTGCCTTTCAGGAATGAATCAGTTCCATTCCTCTCAGCACTGACAAAAAAACTGGGCAGAAGAACTGATTTCACTTCTTACCTCCTCAGTACCTTTTTTCATTTTTATGTTATGAATTGTACAGTTAAGAGAGATATCTTACCATCATGGTGGATGTTCTTCACACAGGCATTTTATGTACTGAAAGGTTATACCAACTTCTTTGATTCTAATATGAATATACAATTCAGGGGCTTAACATCACTTGAGGAAATTAATGTTCATTACTTAAGCTAATTAGTTGACACTACTGAATATAATTAGCCCACACAACAAACTAAGTAAAGATTGCAAGATCACAATAATGATCACAGGTATTTGAGCAAACATTCAATTTACATGGAAACTGGTTTGTTAAAATGTAAGTGATCTACACAAGGTAGAATATATAAAAAACACTTTCAGCACATTTCTAAAAAAAAAAGGATTTTGTAAGGTTTTTGTTGCAGGATAATTAGGTAAATTATATCTAGGCATGTAATGGATGTCTATGTTCTTCCATTCCCCGTTCATTCTGGAAAAAAATCTAAAAAAACCTACATTGAAACAGAGCTGGAAAAACATTCCATTAATAATGTAGTTCTTCATTAATTTCATTTTCAAAGGAAGGAAGGAGGGAATAATAATAATACCTTTCAAAGACTACTGGCACTTCAGAATGTATTCTGCAAAAAAATCACAGGTAGCATTTTTGCATACCCAGTAGCATTTTTTGTGAAGGAAACAATATTTTCTGCACAAATATTTTCTGTGCAGAAAATTGCTGTTTTCCTCACAAAAAGTGCCAGTTGTGTATAGAATTACTCCCTAAATGTACAAATACATATCAGTCCAGGGTTCTCCTTGTGAAGGATTCCTGACACCCAAGGAAATAAAATCATCAATTTTTGAACATTTTCAAATATTCACACCATCCTGAAATTACATTAATCAATATTTTACAACAAATTTACCCAATCAGTGTACATGAGACTATTAAAGGAAATTTATTTTTGTAGAAGAAAATGAGGATTGGATTCACACACACAGAAAAATGCATGTAACATATTGCAGTTAATAGAGACATAATATTTAATAAAATATTAAAAGGCAGAATTAGGAAAGGGTGTAACAGTATACACACACACACACACACACACACACATACACAAAACTATAAGTGTTGAAAGAGGGAAAAATTATTTCAGCCCAATACAGAATTTCTATATGAGAACAATTGGGAGGGGGGGATTCTGAGAAATGTTGAAGAAATGAAACAGTTACCCAGATTCATTGGAATAGATAACACAAACTGATATGAAATAAGGAGACAGTGTGGTATAATGATGGAGTTTCAGAAGGGAGATTTACTCACTAGGATTGGTCCATCACATAAGAGTGACTCAAGGCCCAGATAACTCAAAACACTAGAGTTTTCAAGACTAAATAGTAGAATTTATTAAACTAAGTGCAGCAATATGCTATAGGATAAATACAGAAACAAACAAAAAACAAAAAAACAGCTCTCCAATATATTGAGAAAATGAAAACATGGATGATGAATAGAATATAACTATTCCAGTTCTGCCTCCCCCTCTACAGAAGTAATAGTGCATAACAGTGAATCAGTTGGGTATTCAAGATGTGGGCATCGAAACAATGCAACACAAAAAGCTATAAAGAGAATAATTACAGATAATTTCTCCAGAATTTCAAAAGTGTAGCAGTAGAGGGGTGTGTATGACCCACAGTGGGTGTGGACTGTACCAAAGGAACCTCCCCCTGCTCTACGGGACAGCCTGTTTCAGAATTTTTCTCTGCAGCTCTCCACATGTTGCTGGACTGCAACTCCCAGCATTCATTAACATAAGGTTGCTGGGAATTGAAGTCTAACATCTAGAGGGGTGCATGATTCCCAGCCGTGTTGTATGATCTTCAGAGTCTACCACCACCATCATACTCTGAAAACAAATGATCACTATGCTTCAGAACATATCCTGCATTTAATAAACAGAATGATGGTCAGGCAATTTCACTTGGGCTTATGATGTTGCAAATGTTTCTGCTCTCCAATTCTCTTTGCTTCAGTGGCCAGCAGTTAGATATGCAAATTGAGTTGTGAGGGTAGGAGATGAAGAGAGAGAGAGAGAGAGACAGAGACAGAGAGCAGGGAAACAGTATGACTGTAGTAAATGTTGCAGAGGGGGGAAAAAGGAAGGGTTTGAGATTTGCAAAGGCCATGGCATTAAGAGCAACATATGTCACATACTGAAAGGCCAGTTATGGCACTGTGAAAAGTGCAAGAGAAAATATAATTACAAATATATACCATGAACACCCTTAAGAATCAGCATTTTTATTTCTGTTTATTCTTCAAGATATTGTGATATATAATATTATAGATTTGTGCCTCATGATACATCTGCAATGTAACTAGCTTTATAAAGTGGGTCATAAAAAATGGTTCAGCCTATGTGCTGCATGTGTGAGCCACACTATCTTTCCTTCTACTCATGTTGTTTCCACAAGGATGAAGCATCGTAGTATGAACCTCAGTATTTACTAAAGCTTCATCTCTCCCACCCGTGTTTTTCCTTCTCTCCTTTAGATCCATCACTTACTTTACAGCAATAAATTTGCTCTCAACAGCCTGTCACTTGATAGATTTTAAGTGCAAATGGATAACAAAACACAGTACATCACAGGGTGACAATATCAGCAAGGGCAGGAACTGTGTATGTATCATTAAAATGCACAGCACATAAATTCACAGCTTATACTCAAGAATACTTTTGCCTTAACTGCATTCACATTTACAAGCAACATTGTCATCAACTTCCTAGCCTCTTCTATCCTTGATTTTCTCCTGTCAATAGAAAATTAGGGCAGGGAACCTTTGACATATCAGAAATGAAAACTCCCATCATCCATGATTTTTGTTCATTGTGACTGGGGTTAATGATAGCTAGAATCTAACAGCATATGATGAGGCACAGGTTTTCCACCCCAAGGAACCTTAAAGCAGCATACATGAAAAATAGCATTTAATTATATTGTGTAAACCAGTGAAAACCAACCAATTATAACCAACTGGATATATATCAAAACAAGCAACTGCTAAGACTAGTTCAAATGGTGAGGTTCTCATTTTAAATCTAATAAATCTGAGCAGTTTCCTTTGCCACTTGAGGCAGTTAGCCTAGATGAGTGATGACAGCTGTATATCACCTTTGGTACCTGAGACAGTATGCCTATATATACTATTTGCTAGAGAACACCAATAGGAGAGAACACTTGTACTCACTGATTACTTGCAGGCTGTTTTCATAAACATCTGACTAGGCACTGTATGAACACTGGGCAGACAGGCATTCTGTCTGATCTGGCATAGTGCTTATGTTCATGTCCTCAATAGTATCCTCAGAAATCTTTTGAGGAAGAAGCCTGCCTCATACTATTTTCAAGTCTTCTTCTTTTCTCCTTAGTGCAAAGAGTGCTTAGTGCTTAGTCTCTCTCATTATTACTCCTCAAAAGTACATTTGGAGAAAGGGACACCTATTTATAGGCAATGGATCCTTTTTCCCCTGGGACTTGGAATATGTTGAATAAAGGACAATATAAAGGAGTTCAGGTTCTAGGCCAGCCAAAGTTATATGACAATCTTGGTATGATATATGATATTTGCTTCTAACAATCATAGTACCTGTGCTATACTGTAAGAGATGTTGCAAAAAGCCTGGATTTACATTTACTTCAAAAGGAAAGCTAGAACACAGTCAGTCCTCCACATTTGTGGGTTTCACTTTTGAGGATTTGATTATTCATGAATTATTTGCTATCACTCTGCTGCCTCACTATACAATTTTTACTAGGGACTGCAAGCCTCGTGAGACTAAGAAACTGCAAACAAGGCTTATAAGTCCCTATTAAAAATAGTGTGGGGCAGCAGTGGAGGTGGCAGTAATCCCTACCAGTCATCCACTTCTGCCTCATACCTCAAAGGAATCTGTGATGGGTTGAATATGTTGATCATACCTTTTTGGGTGTGTTAAATATGGTCTGGAAGGGCCTAGAGTTACTCACGGTTTTTCACTTTCACGGAGGCCCTGTGTCCCTAACCCTAGTGAATGTGGAGGGATGACTGTACATTACAAGTTGTTGGTGCACAGCAGCTCTCAGTGTGGCACATGCATGCATTTGATTTAATAGCAAAGTCTACTCTTGGATGCACACATTAATGAAGTGGGAAGGTTTGAGTATGTCAGAGAGTGAGAGTAAAACCATCAGGATACTTGACTTCGATTACAGGCACCCAAAGTGGAATGCTCAAAATAGAGATACCGTCTAAGATGAATCAACCTTCTTCAGGGAGTTAACATCCACAAAAGCAGAAGAGAACTGATAAATGAGAAGGTAGTGGAGAAACTGTCCAGAAAAACTGAATAGTAGCAGGAGTGTTAGGTGCTGCTAATGGAAGATCTGTTAAGAGACAACAGCAATGGAAGTTTGCTAACTCTCACTAATACTGCACAAAAGGAAGCACTGGGTAAACCATATCTGAATGTCTTTTACTTTGAAAACTCTATGATAAAATAGTACAAAATTCAGCAAGAGATAGTGCTAAAAGATGACCTCCCCACTCCAACAGTTGGAAAGCACTCAGTTACTGGGGACAAGTAAAGGACAAATATGAATATTGCTGTGTCTAATGACCCAATTGGACTCCAGCCACAAAGATGTTCAGCTGCTAATATGGTCAAATTTGAAAGGAAGTTTTGCAGCTGTGTAATATATGTAATTGGAATGTGGCAGGAGTGAAGCATGAATAAGTAGAAACTAAAGAACTGCAAAACAAAATTAGAATTTATAAACATTGCAATAGCTGCTGTGAGTGAATTTAAGTGGATGGGAAGAGGACATTTTCAATCAGATAACTGCATAGATTTTTACGCTGGAAATAACAATTTAAGCAGATATGGGTTGCCACTAATAATGAAGCCTGATCTAGCAAAATAATTCAGGGCACATAATGCAAATTCTGACCAAATAATATTCTAAGACTGAATGGAATACCTATCAGTATAACTATAATCCATGTTCAAACCACAGAAATAGAACAACAAACTGAAATATGTAAGTAGCTGAAGAAAACATATCAAAATAGGACATGTTGACTGAAATTCAAAAGTAGGAATCAAAGTGGAAATGAACATTGCTGGCCTAGGATAAAGAAAGGAAGCAGGGAAGTGACTGGTTGATCTTTATGACCATCAGTTTGATTGCAGCAAACACATTCTTTAGACAACTGAATAGATGACAACATGTGGATGACCAATATAAATACCATATGACCTTTTTTCCCCCACAGAAAACAGTACTTTCTATTCAGAAATATTATTTAGAGAAATACTATCTCCTGTGCAAAAAGCCACATATAGATTCTGCACAAAACATGTCCCTGCCTAGAGAATTTCTGAACAGAACACAGCACTCTCAGGGAAAATCCTGTCTCATATGCAGAAAATGTTGCTTTTTGAACAAAAAATCCACATGAAATTTTTACACAGAGTAAATTTTGAACTGCAAAAATAATCTCACAACAGGAAGAAAATTGCTAAAAATTCCTCACTGTTTCCTTTAAAAACAAAATTAGCAAATTACATTGCTGCTATATAACTGGAAGCAGAAGATGGCGAAATGTCATTCTCTCTGCAAAAAAAACAAGACCATGACCAGATCAGAAAGTCAACCTGTGCTTTTTAGATTAAATCAAAGTCTATGCAGATCATGAAAAACTATCATTCACTCTGAAGGAAATGGAAGCAACATTTGACTGCTCCGGTGTGTAACGTACACTCTGAAAAGATGCCACTTTGTGGTTGTTGTGTACCTTCAAGTCATTTCCAATTTATGGCAGTCCTAACACAGGCCTATCAAAATGTTTTCTGGGGCTGAAAGTGTGTGGTATGCACAAGGTCACCTAGAATCAGGAAAAAATTTTCAGGAAAAAAATCAAGAAATTTACTTAATTTATGAACAGAACAGGATACAAGAGGATACAAGACACAATGGGCCTTTCTGCACTTTACCATTTTCAATCATTGTCCTGTCACAATCCCAACAGTGCCACTGCAAGGATGGGAGCGCAACCCAAACACTCCCTTCCGCACTCAGCCAGCTACCTCTGGAAGGATACCGCAAAGGACATGCTCCTTCCTTCTGCAGTGCAGCTGGACACTTCCCGTGCTGCAATGGGGAAGGAAACACCTAGAGCATACTTCTGCCTTTTCCACACAGCTACTGGTAATGGGAGCATTGTGCAATCTGGGGTCATTACCAGATTATTTTCTGGTAATGGAATATCCCATGATTGTGATGGTTGGGGACGTGTGGGCAGCAGGACTGTGATCACGCCATGTAAAAGCATAACTCGCAGACCAGCAGCAATGCATCCCCATCCCAGGACAGCACCATTGTGAGGAAATGGCCAATAAAGCTTATTGGAAGATTTACAGCTATTTTAACTGTTCATACTATAAATTAGGGGATCTTTTAACATCGTTGTAATACTATTGTAAAAGTTGTATCACTTGTTAAAAAATTATTTTATAATTTTTATTAATATACAAGCGAAGACCAAAGAACAAAGCAGAAAAGAAAAATCAAATATATCAAGAACAAAAATCCACTCACAGGAAAGCATTCTGCCAGAATCCTGAATGGCATATTGGGGGCTCTGATGGTGATGAAGTGCATCATTGGTGTAACCAATAAAAGGAAGTCATTTTTTTTTTTCAAAATTGTCTTGGGTGGTATATCCTTTTGTTATCATCTCATTATGTTCAAGCTTTTCCATTAACCATGTGTGCCAGATCCTTTTCCACCATCTTTCAATGGAAAAATGGCCTGTTTTCCAATTGGAAGTGGTCTCAAACCCATTCCTACAAACCACACTACTAACATGGAAATAATGGCAACATGTTCTTACACCTTATCCATCTCCAATCAGACCTTTTCTTCTACATCCAAATTTCTATAGCCCTGGCAAATTTTCCCAGTTCAGAGATTGGAAAGGCAAATGGTTGTTTACTACTCATGACCTATTTCACAACTCTAGGCCAAAATTATGAGATGAACTGATACAGATGTTTTCCTCTGAGACCCAGACCCCTACATGGTTCCCTTTCTATGAAATACTTAATTTTGCTGTTAAATTGACCCATATAGGGGGAACTTCCACACACCTTGACTTCATTTGAAAATATATGCATCTCAAAGGACCTGTCCCTGAAAGGGTTGGCATCACAAATTAGTAAATGGATAACTGAGAAGGCCTATGTCTGAGATCTTAATAGTAAACTAGGCTGGGAAGCTGACCTTGGAGCTTAGATATCAGATATGAATTGGTTGAAAATTTGGACATCACTCCCATACAAATCCTGCCCAACTAAATTTACATAATGTACCCTCAAATTGATTCATAGGTGGTATCTTACACCTGTTCAACTGAGTCACATTACAAAAACTATTTCACTCAACTGTTGGAGGAGCTGTAGATCCAAGGCACCTACCTTCATATGTGTTTAGCCTGCCCTGTTGTAGCCCAATTTTGGTCTGAGGTTTGAAAACCATCAGTACTGTTACAAAGCAAACAGTTGATCCTTGCCCTACCCTTTGATTGCTTTCAGTATATGACCCACAATGTAAATAGTTGAATCACAAGGACCTCATTAACTTCTTCCTCATAAATGCAAGATTGGAAATCACTAAAAATAATAAAAAAAAAATTAAAAAATATTTTTTAAAAAAATAAAAAAAATGAACATAATATAGTATATAGAGAATTTGGAAAACTAAAGGAAGAAGTATGAGTATTTACAACAAGCAGAATTCAATATATTAGGTACTGGAAAATAGCAAAGAGTGATGAAAGTTAAGGAAGAAAATGCAAAAGCAGAGTTATAGCTGAATATTAAAACAAAAATGATTACCAAAGAAGATCTAATTAATGTTAAACTGGATAATGAAGACACTGAAATAAGATCATCCCACAGACATGCATACATTAATACAGACGTGCATGCCTTGGTCAATTATTAATTAAAATGGAGAGTGAAGTTCAGAAGGAGAGTAAGGGCCATTCCATCTTACACTGTTATAGTGCTATCATTCCACTTTCAACCTCCTGTGGAATTCTGGGGCTTGTAGTTTACTGAGGCCAAAGAGCTCTCTGGCTGAGAATTCTAAATGCTCCTCCCTAAACTGCAAACCCCAGGATTCCATAGGATGTTGAGGGTAGAATAATAGCACTGTAACAGTATAAGGTGGGAATGGCCTAAATTTCTTATTTTCAGATGTTTGTAGCCTAAGAACACTGAAAACTGCTTTTGGAATAGAAAAACCTGTCACCTTCACTTCTTTGCACACTCTTCCCCTCTCCCTCAAATCTCACCTTCTCTCATTTAAATTTATATGGAAACCTGTGAATGTATTTTAAAAAATGAGAGAAATAACCAAGTGACCATCTGCACTGACCCAGTTCAAAAAAGGCATAGCTGTTCCCACCATTACAAAGACTTTATTGAAGATGCAGCTGTTAAAAACTGAGCTGTTAAAAATTAGAAGCCTATGGGGGGGGGGATAATTCAAACTCAGCATGAAAAACTTGGCTGAATGATAGTGATTCAAAACTAGACAGTTAAGAGCTAAGCACTCAGAGCTCTTTGTCTTGATTAAAGGATCTGTTAGTTTCATTGTCTCCAACAATTCAAAATTACAAGTTCTTTTCATCAAATATATGAAAGAATCTCAAAATTTTAGGTAGTTCTTATCAACAAATTAAATCAAATGAAATTTTTTCCCATCTCTATTTTGCCCGCGTAGCTACACCTCACAATTATAACTAGAGATGGTTCAACCGAATCCTTGAATCCTCAGGAAGGATTCGAGATTCACAAATCTGAATTCCTGTGCAAAAATAGGTGAACTGAATCTTTCAAATCCACCAATCAGAAAGAGTTTTTTAAAAAAGAAGTTCCATTTGAAAAAAGTTTTAAAAAGTTTTTTTAAAATTTAAAAGTTGCTTTTTAAACCCTTTTTAAAAAAAAAGATTCAAAAGATTCAAGATTCACAAGATTCACGGATTCCCAGAACCATCCAGGGATTCAGATCCAGATTCCGATTCAGAAAATTCTGGATTTGTCCCATCCCTAAATATAACAATTTGATACTATTCTAACTTTGTAGTTTTGTGAGACACTTAGAAGTCTGTAGTTTCTGTCATCCAACTACACTATTACAACTCTCTGACAAAATATTCTATGCACTTCACAAAACTACAAAGTCCCGTATTCCATAGGATGGAGCCAAAGCAGTTAAAGTGAGATCATAGCACTATAAATGTGTAATGTGGATACACCCAGGATAAGCCGCTAGGATTGAACCTTACTACTGACATAATCTTTGTCCCCTGCACTGTCCTGTAATGTCTATAGGGAAATACATGTCAGAAAGTAAGGTCAAGTAAGATCCCAAAGGCCCCAAAAGAGAAAGTTTTAACTGGCTAGTGTTTGACATCCAGAAGGCTCTGAAATCTGCCATGTCTCATAATACTCTGAGATACTATAGCTATGCTAAAGCAAAGGTTTAGCATTGATGGAGGTAGGCATTATTACTTTAGTCTGGATGATCCATTGCACTGGTCCACTAATCTATCCATGGATATCCAAGTCTACCATTTATATCTGGGTGTTCTTTGCCCACCTGATCAACAAATTTTCTGTGCTTCATCTGACCTGTACACACAGTACAATCACCAAACACAAGCACTACTTTAAAATAAATGAAACAAAGCCCACACACCCTCCTCATCTCCTCAGCAATTCAACAGTAACTTCCTGGGGTAATCTCCCTGGCTATATTCTTCTTCACTTTAATTTCCATCTCATTTTAATTCTCTCATATACTTTAATTAAGCCAGCTCTGGGTGTCTTGTGCATTTTTCTATTCAGGAAAAGAGCGTTCTTGCTCACCAGGTGGGCATCTCTGCACACTCTTAGCTCTATTCTCAGTGGTGAATTTTTCATAGTAGTGTGCCTGCTTCTGGCACCACAGGGGTGGGGAAACACATCATTAGAGAATATTTGAATTCAAAAGATGCATTAGAGGAAGCAAGACAGCTGCATTTTACTGATTATTTTGGAGGTGAAAACAACTCTGATGATACCATTGCTGTAATTTGTTGCACAACACAGAACGAGGAAGAAAGACACCAACTAAAATACGTGACATATTGCTATAGAAATATAGGGTGTTTTTGTTTTTTTTTCTTATGTTGCTCTTCTAAGACTGACACATTATTCTCCACATCTACATTTTCCTGCCTGGTAAACAGGTGCCTAGTAATGTCTTTTCCCACTGATGCTTGGCTATATCCTTTCCTGGAGACGCACACTCCCCTGACTTTCTGATGGGAGTAGTTTTGCCCTCCCAAAGCTACTAGCCAAACAGCATGACAGAGTACACAGTTACATTAAGGTTAGCATTAACAAATTGATTTTCAAGCCTAATGTTCTGTTGTGCTGGAGGGGCTACATAGGAATTGCAGCAGAAAGAGAAGAGTTAAGCCTTCAACAACCACCATCACACACTTCTTCCTAGAAAATCTCATTTCTTTCCCTGTTGGAAGGAAACATGAGGCTCAGGATTCCATATATTTCTCTGAGCAGCTACTCTCCCTCATGCATTGAGAGATCTTCATAAATCACAGCAAATTATAAAAGGCACAACACTAGTATGTACAACCCAGGCACTGCAGTTCAAAGCACCCATGCCTTCACATCAACTTTTGGCAAAGGTATGTTTTCACAAGTCTTCTAACAGTGCATTGGTACTGAAACAGCCAGACTTAATGCTACTTTAGATGTAACAATCCTCTTAAGCAGGGAGTTGTGTCTTTATGATTCCATGGGAAAGAAAAAAGGCACAGATTATGGAACTTGCCACAGAGTGTAGCACACTAGGAATGTTAAAATTTATTCCAATTTGATTTAGATCACTTTTTCCTTTCAAAATTTAAAAGTTTGTGTATAAGCAAATATGACTTCAGCAGAATCAAAAGACTGCAGATGATCACCTTAGCACCTTATGTAAAGTCAAGAGAAATAGTTTCCCATCTATTACTGAAGACACTGGAAATGGGTATAGTGCCATTGTAAGCAAAGTCATACTTTTGTTGTAGTATTTAATTTCAAAATCAAATAGTTCATCCCCTGCCATGCTGTCTCAGAGCATCAACCCATTGAATGATCCCTCTTGTACCTCAGTTTCCACGTCATTTAACAGGGTTTACTCCCTCATGTGGAAAAGAAAAAGATGGGGAAAAATCTTGTGCTGGATTCACAGAACAGTCAAAAGCATGCTAAAATTAAAATTAAAATCACAATCATATACTACTGTAACCATCCCAGAGTAACGGTCTTTCTTTTTCCCAGGAGATCCTTCAACAAAACTGCCTGGAACAAAAGCTGGGTCTCTATTAGTGCCATATTACAGATGTTACCAGTGAACTGTGTCCAGTTATCTTGAGGACATACACTTTCAGACCTTTTGCTGCTGCCCAGATGCTCTGATCCATTATATCTTATTCCTTCAAGCTGCTAAAGTTTGCCAACACTGACAAAGAAGAACACATGGCCTCAGAAGACACATCACTAGACTGATTCTTCGGCATTTGGCCACACTCCCTTTCTTGGGCAGATGGTTACTCTATTGTAAAAGCTTCATGCTTTCCTCAAATGACTCACAGAGATGGTGCCACTCAATGCACTAGACTTCAGTACCCTAGCTGGAACTAACAGTTATATTTACAGCCAAGAATTTACATTCTAAACCAGTGGGAGCCCTCCCAATATTTTGGCCTATAATTCCTAAAATCCATTTCCACAGGCCATGGTGCATGGAGCTGATGAGCGCTTTAGGCCAAAAGGACTGGAGGGCCACATCTGCTTTAAACCATGCAAAAAAGCCAGCTCCAGAAATCATAAAAACAACTAAGAAGAAAGGATGTGATGACCATTCATAGTGTTCTTTCTCCAGTATGAAAATTGCATAGTTGTATAGGCAGGTAAGTGTTCTGAATGCAAAGGTGTATGTCTGTATTGATGAAGCCAGTAGAATTATACTGATAGACCAATGGAAGAAAGACATTCAGCACAGAATAGCATTACTCTGGCCCTTTCCGCATCTTACTTTTTCGCGGAGGTGGGGGGTGGCGTTCGTGCGAGCAGCCTCTGGCGCAAGGTGCTCACTTCGTTTCTCCTTCCTTACCGCAGCTGGCTTGCCAGTCGTGCGAGCGCCACACGAACACCCCGCCCCTTCCTACTGTAGTGCAACCTGGGAATTGCTGGCTAGTGCTGAGGCAGGAAGCATGACCAGCCCGGCTCCCAACGCACCTCAGGGCAGGTAAGTGCGCGAGGGCCCCGGGAGCCTTACGTGACCGCGCAGCATTTTCGGCTTGAAGCCGAAAAAAAAAAATGCGTGCGTGGTTCGTGTTAGGCTCATAAATGGGAGTGCATCATATGGATTGCCACTCCCATTTGCGTGACGCTCAAGGGGCCCTCTCACAAAAGAAACTGCGTGCGAAAAGGACCTCTGTTAAGTCTTTGCTTTTGAATGGGAATGATATGCATTTATATAGTTGTTGGACCTAGTGTTCATATTCATTGCAAAAATGTGTTGATATGCATTAACTTCCTCGTTGAGTGAAAGTGTTTTAAACATATTGTTCTTTTAGGAGGAAGACACTGAAATATGAGTTGAAACTAATAGAATTGTTCTACATATCCCTATTCAAAACAGAGAAAAGATTACATGATGTGAGCCTTTTCTGCCTCACATTAGCTTTGTGCATCCTCTGCTCTCTCTGCAGGCTTGCCAAATCCAGGATCTGGCATCTGGGCCCCATGAGATGCTCAAGACAAAGAAATTAAATATGGATAAAATGACAACTCTGTGTGTCATCTTCAAAATTCCATTGCTGCAACCAGCTATTAATTAGCTAATCCTGAATGTCACAATAGAAAGACCAATTTTTTTTTCAAATTTCACAAACATAATCCAGCTCCTATTATATTATCTACTCCAACACACACGGGGGATTGGATGGATTTTCTGTCAATGAATAAGTCCCCATAGTCAAAGCTTTTAACAATGGCTCATCTCTCCACTAAATGCCAGTTGTTGCAGGTTAATCTTAAGGTTTCTTCTCTCCGTTTAAAGGTCAGGACTGTTGCATCCCTACCCTAACTCCCTTTAGTCCTGAATGCAGTGCTGGCAAACTCTCTCTGAACAAATCTTGCCAGGGAAACCCCATGATAGGGTCTCCTTTGGATTGCCATAAGTCAGAAATGAATTGAAGGCACCCAACAACAAATTCAAGGTGTGCAACCTGTTTGAGGGACAGGATTCAGCACCTTAGATACTTCCTTTAAAATTAGTATCCAATGGCCAGGCATCACTTCCTGTAATTTATCTGATGAACATAGACCTGACACATTCAGAGGTCTCAAAGTGTAATTACTAGAATAAAGGTGATGGTCGTAAAAGTAAAGGGGAAGTGAACCATATACAACGTCTTGAGAAATGTTGGCACAAAACTGAAATAGATAGATGCACAATTTAAATTCCATTCTGTATTGTAGTGTTGGCATATTAATTGGTTCACTAAGTTTTCTTAACAGGTTGATTTTTTCAGTTTGACCTTGTAAAGCAAGATTAACTCAGAACATTTGGGAATCCTAGCAAAGCATGCGTCTTCACCACAGACACATATCCTTCATATATCTGAGACTGAATAAAAATATTAACTTAATGGGTAGCTTTCTGCCTCTTAAAAATAGCCCACTCTAAATGGTGATTCAGGCATTTCTTCTCATTAATCAATTTGAAATAACAACGGCCTAGTTCATAATCAACCATATGGATTTTTTTTTTTAAAAAAAAGCAAGTGAGAAAAGAGCTCCTTTAACCATCTCAAAAAAGAAATATAGTCAGAGTTTAATGCAGAGCTCTAAGAGAAACATTGCAGATGTTCAAAACTAGATGACAGATCAGATGACATTTGTTTCAAGGTGAATGCGAGCCATGGCAAGAGGCATCTGAGCTTAAGGAAACTCAAACAAGAAGAAAAACTTCTGAGACTATCCAAGCAAAACTGTTATAACAGTGTCATACCATTTTAGCTACCATGGCTCCATCTTACCGAATCCAGGATTCCTCTGCTAAAGAGTCATAGTGCTGTAGTTTATGGGAATATACTAGAGCTCTGGTATCAAGCAGATGTGTGATATCTCTGCATGGATGCAAGCACAAAGGAGGAAGGAGAAAGATCAGAACTAGAACAAGTGAGAACATACTAAAGAAGCATCAAGCAGTTTGTTAATGGAATATGAATCAGAATCCTGGTCATGAATGGTGATTAATGTACATGAGAGCCAGAATAATGAATCAAAACTACACTGGGAAAACAACAGCAACAACCTCCAAACCTACTAAAAGTGGGTAAAGTCACAGAGCATTGCCATGCCTACTAATTATTCATGAAATGAGTACCTATTAGCATGGAGACAAAATAGAACCGTTAAAAAAATTAAACACACACACACACACACATACACAAACACACTGGAATGGTTTCTACATACACAAGGGATTCCTTAAGTATCCAAAAGTACATGTTTGTGAATTAAAACAATATTCCTTTTTTATTTTTTAAATACCAAATAGCCCTGTAAACTTCTAGCATCACAGCATAGTACTGAAAACACAATTAATTCATTTCATGGTCTGGAGTGGAAACTTCCAGATTCACAATGAAAACAGAGAGAGAGAGAATGAGAGAAAAGAAAGAGAAGAATTCTTGGCACTTTCACTACTTTAATGTTGGGGTGGGGCACACTGCAGTCCAAATACAGCTATGTTGAAATTCAGGATTTCTTAATTATTTTAAATAGGAAGCTTCTATTTCTGATTGTGGTTGTTTTTCTTCTCATTTCGTTTCATTTTTTGAAGGCATAATATAAAAAGGCCCAGAAGTGAGGCAGTCCACATGAGATAGAAACTGTTAAAACAAGTTCAGACAGATATTGTACATTCCCAGGAACAGACAGTAAAGGATTTGTGTATCTCTCTGGAAGGTAACAGCAAAATTAATCTATAGCTTAAAAGAAGGTTTAAGGAGGTGTTATTTGAAGACTGTTTCCCTGTATCTTTTATCCTGATCTTACAGAAATAGGCACCTTGCTTCTAGCTCTGCTTTGCACTGTGCCATCTTAACTTCAATGCAGGTACCTTATAAGGGACTTGAAAAGCTGCAACTTCAATACTACCACCTTTAATCAGGAAGGAAAGAATATTCACCATTATTCATTTCTTTGCCAAAAATTGGCTTTGCTGTCTTTTGGGAAACCCAGTCAGGAAGAATAATACAGCTGTGAGAATTTTGCATGGTTTGCACCTTCTATTTTTAAATTCTGAAGTATTTTGTGAAATTATCCAACACAGAAATACATATGAAGGTGCAAAGAAAATTATGGGGATTTTGTGTAAAAGAAGATACTTCTTGTGAGAAAAAAAGCCACATATTTCAATAAAAAAGCCAGTTTACAGATAGCCCCATGGGTTTTTATGTGCCCTTTGAACAGCCCCCCAAACACAAACATACATACACAGATACACTTTCTGGAAGCCATGCGGTTTTTTTGCATGAAAAATATGTTTTTGTGCAAAATTCCAGATTTTTTATGCAAACAAAGAGGCTCACATGTTTTATGGGGAGTCAAGACCCCATAAGTTTTGCATACAACATATGGGTTTTTGGAAACAGGATTTTTGGTGAAAATTGTGAGCTTTTGTTTTAGAACATAGTTCTGGTGTAAAAAATTACTGTTAAATGTGTATCTACCATTCTTGTGAATATTCATTTGTAAAAAAAAACCACAGAAGAAAAGAACATGTGGGTGTTTGGAAAGTGTTTTTAATCTGAAAAATCTGTTTTTTTCACAGAACAAAGCTACACTTTTTAAGAACATCATTTTGGCAAAACAAAGTTGGGAATTTTTAATTTTTCCCCCTCAAAACCACTATTTCCTGATAGCCATGTGTACTGCAAAATCACTCTTTTTGCACACACACAAAATGCAATTTTGCTAGCTCCTCAAATCTGGCTCATAGGAACAGGCAGTTTTTGTACACAAGCTGCTAATTTTGCACAAACATCCCTTCATCTTCATGCAGAAAAAAAAAATCCAATGGTATCTCTCTGTGGAATAGTTTTTCAAAATACTGGGCAAGGACTATGCAGAAATGTGCATTTTCTCTTTCAGCAAAGAGAAAACTGCAAAAATTATTTGCCCTTGCACATGAGGATGAAATGGTACATTTAAATTCCTAACCCCTAACTTGCAAACTGACTTTATTTGCACACTTGTCCTGAAAATGATCTCAGTCATCAGGGCTTGTGCCAAGAAAGTTCAGCTCATTCTTGGGAATCTCCTATTCCCACCCTTCGAATGCACTTTGAGTTTTCTGCCATTATTTATTATTGTAGTATACAGTCAACACCATTTGCCTTCAGGCAGTACACATGTTTCATATCCTTTGATACCTAAAGTGGTCTTTAATGGGTTTTCTAGTCACAGACAGCATATTGCAATGCAAGTATCAAATGTCAGGATCTGTGATCTCAGATTTAATTTTTTATACAGTTTAAAGTATTCCAGATGCATGGGTTGATAGACCTATAAAAATGCACCCTGTCAGTATCATGCCAGATTATGGGTAAAGAGGATGCAGACCACTTACCTCTTCTTCTATATTACAAGTTGTCTCCAGGTCTTGAGAGTCAGATGTAGCCCGCCCCCCAAAAAAAAAATCAAACATAAGAGAAAAGTGGGAACCTGAGATTTGAAGAAGTACAAACAAATAAAGAGTGAGAGATAAAACTCTTAAGAGTGAAGGGAAAATCTCAAGGATACAATAAGGACTAACCAAGCTTGGTGGACACAAAATACTAGGGCTGGGGATGCAGAAAACTGGATTGGGAGATGGAATGCAGTTAACTGAACATTTTTTCCAGGTCCCAATTTTGAATTCTATAACAAACTGAAAGCAACTAGAGCAGGGATAGGCACCTGTTGGACACTGTGGGATTGCATTGCTCCCCCCAGAAGAGCTTGGGGGCGCATACTCCCCTGCACACCACCTGTTAAAAAAATCCAAAACTGAAAAATGTCCTGATTCCTGCCGCTCACTTCCTGTCTTAAAAATGCCCCTCCTTGGCCTACAATGGCTGAGAAGGCCCACACCAGACGGTGTTTGGTGGTAATTTTTTTTGTTTTTGTTTACCATCAGGGCGCCCTCAGAACCATAAAAATTTTGCCCTTCCCAGAATTAGAGCATGCATGCAATAATTCTTCATCCATTGGGAATAAAATTTTTCAGTAACTTTTGCCTTCAAAGAAGAAATACGTAATTATAGTATGTTTCTTTTTTTCTGTGAAAAAAACTTCAAAAACTGTGCAGCTTTTGAAGACTGAATAGTCTGAACTCATTCTGCATAAATTCCTATTTGATTGGTTTCACAGAAAACACCATATTCCTTATAGGAAACAGCTTTTTTCTGCATACGAAATTACACAGAAATATAATTATTTTCTATGAAGAAAAGGGTCTTTCCTACACAGAGAATTTTATGCAGAATTAGTCTCAAACTGTGAAGATTCCCATTAATCTAGTATCCTTCTTCCCAGGGTTTCACAAGATTTTTTTTTTAGTTTTTCAAAATGCTTAAATATTCTTTCCAACCTTATTCTCCATCATGTGATATCTACAGTGAACCGAATCTTGCTTCTTTTCCTCCCTAAAAAGTTTCCCTAAAACCTTTAACACAACTCCCTGGTCCTTTTAGTACACCATAGCTGAGCCAGAATAGCTGTAACTAAATACTGCTGACTACCTCCACTTACATTCTCTCCCCCTTCTCTGACATCTCTCTGTTTTCATCAATAGAATATAATAACCTGGGGTAAGACTCCATCCATTTATACTTTGAATAAATAGCACATCTATAGTAGCAAAAAAAAGTAATTACAAGCTTATCTTTAAACAATCAACCCCTTTAATGCCATCTCAAATCAGACTTACATATTTGTCTTTAAGGAAAACTCCATGTATAAGAAGTATGTGTGTACCTTTGTACATTTTTCACTGATCTATTTGGCCCTAAAACATTAATAAAAATGATAAAGATTTCAAGAAATGTCCCAGAATCAGACTACGGGCAAATATCTTAATTTCAGCAACCTTTGGAGCACAACCTAAACAATCTTCTACAGACAGCATTAAAAACTTTCATATCCTTGTTCTGTCTTTTATCTTGATTTGGCAGTACATTCAATGGTGTATTGGTTTCTTTCCATGCCATATTTGTCTCCCAAGGTTTGTTTCCCTTTGATTTGTATTTGAATTTTAGTGTCCTATACCCAAGGTACTGGCCGAGTGAGAAAGCAATTTTCTCCAGAGCTGGAATTAGTGTTGCATGATGAATTATTTCATCAGAGAAGCTGCCTAGTGATGCACTATATACTTTCCCTTCCCAAAAGACTGCATAGATTCCCTTTTACAGTGCCCTAGTTTCCCCATATGTTAGCACAGTATGCTGTCATCACACCATCTGATTGGCTCTGATGTCCTCATACAACTTGCTCTACAAACTTCCTTAACTGGCACAGACAGCTTTAATCATGGGAGCACATCTTTTGGGTCTGCAGCAGGAAAAAAAAAAAATAGTTGAGAACATGTTCTGGTGTTTTCTTGCCTAACAAATAATAGTTTCATGTGCAAGGCTGCTAACAGATTAAATAATGTTATGGATTAATCACCTGCCTCTTATCCAATTCATCTGTCAATTCAAATGTGAATAGATCTGCATAAAGCTAGAACATCAAGGCAAGTAAATTCCTCAAACACCAAACATAAAAGAAAAAAGAGCAAAACATATCAATTGGCCATTTTATCTGCACTTTTACCATAGGTTGATTACAGGTCAGGACTGCTGTATCTTTAATAGATAACAGATCCTATAGCAGGAAGATGTAGCTTAAAGTGTCAGCAGGTGCAACCACTCCATATCTCCCCTTCACTATCCAAATTCCACCTTCTACTTCCCCTCCCCATCTTAATTATGATTCAAGATGAGCACTAATATTCATGTTGTAAATATCACCCATTTATTTCTACTGACTTTACTACTTTTATGCCCTATGGAAGGTCCATGGAGTGTCCAAGGATCTTGCTTCTTAATAACCAAAATAAATGGGAAGGCAGAAATCCTCTAGCCACTCAATTTTATTGAAGAAATTGGAATGAGCTTTGCCATTTCAATTCCTCACTGTTCAAACGTCTTGTGTAAGAATTTGCAAAATCTTTCCCATCTACCATCTGAAAGAACATAAATCAGAGAGTATTAAAGAGACATAAAGGGGTTCATGTGAACTAAGCACACCAGTTGGAGTACCATAGCTGTGCTTGAAACCAAACTATTAGGTTACTATAGAAACTATTAAGCACATAAAAACTAAGTTGACTGATTTATGAATTCTGTGTGCCTTCAAGTCATTTCCAACTTATGAAAACTCTATCTGGTTTGAGAATGTGTGATGCACCCAAGTCTCCTGGCAGGTTTCCATGAACGAGCAGGGAATCAAACCCTTGTATCCAGGGATGTATTGTAATATTCTAGCAACCACACCATGCTAACCTCTGCTGGCTATTAACTCAAAAGGTGATCAAAAGGCAAGACCATGTTATTTCTATTCTTATAAGCACTTTGCAGTATTCCGTGAAATAATTCTATTAGCTCAAGAACACTTGCCACAGTCATAGACTCCACAGGCAACTGAAGGAACTCCGTACCACCTCTTTCCTAGATAGCCAGGTCAATCCACCTCCATGCTTTATAAGCTATGTGCTATTAAGCTGCCACTATGGGTATACAAGAATCTGAATTCAGGACACTACATACAAAGCATTATTTGTCTTCTAGAATGACTGTTCTCAGCCTTGGGTCCTCAGATCATGTTGGACTTGCAACTACTCAAGACCTCCATTAGCATGGCTTATAGGAATTCTTGGAGTTGCAATTCAACAAATGGGCATTCAAGGTTACCATGTCACTGTCCTCAACCACTTGATTGATGGATGTGACTGATTCCTTTCAGTCTGTCACAGATAGCCCTTGAGCTGCAATACCATTTGACTCAGCTTTTGTTACCTATGGGAGGAATCTCTTCCTCCTCTCAATGTCATGTAGCTGTAAGAATAGAGATTTTGGTGCAATCCCCTGAGGCTAGCTGATGAGAACTCACCATATGTTTCTTGACTTCCTCTGCTATTGCTGCACGTTACATTTATAGAGCATTTTCTGAAAACCATGTCAGACTTCTTCAAATTACATTAGCAGATTGCTAATGGCCCATTGTGGCAGTTGCCATATTTTAGCAATATTTATTAAATTGTTAAGAGGCATAAAGTAGCTCTGCTTCATCTCTAAACTGATTAATTGGAAGTGGGAAGATAGATGGATTTGTTACTCTGTGCAAGCATCTTGTAATTTGCTAATTTGTATTGTTCATGCCTCTTTTTTTTGGTCTGCAAAAATTCTTTAAAAAGTAGATTCCTACAACATTTCTGAAATTGCATGTTTAATGCACCCTGCAGAATTTATCCTTTTCCCTTGCCCTCCAAAAAAAAAAAAGAAAGAAAGAAAGAAAGAAAGAAAGAAAGAAAGAAAGAAAGAAAGAAAAGAAAAGAGAAAAAGAAAGAAAAGAAAGAAAGCGAAGCAAAGAAAAGAAATTCAATTCAGGCCAGTTCTGAAGAGAGGAGGAAGGTGCTGGAAGAAAATAAAAATCCATGCTTTTTTTTTACCTTGATAATAAAACAACGCCCTTCCCCTTTTTTGGACATACCCTTGAAGTCTGCTAGAAGGAAAGCTGCTGTTTCTATACAAAGTATCAGTGCACTCCAGATGGAAGTACATTGCCAGAAGGAGTTCAAATCAGCTCCAATTTCCTGTCTAGGCGTATTCAAAATCTGCCACTTGGACATGTAGGGCTTACAAAAGTTTGGATGCTATGTAGCCCAAAGACCATCTTTTTTTTTCTTTAACGTTATCATTATTATTTAAATTCTCTGAGAAATTCATTCCAAGTGCACTTCCTATATATGAAAAAGAGATGGTGACTCTATGTCTGCACCATAATCTAGACATCTATCACAAGGTGATGTCATACCCAATAATTATTTGCAGAAGTAATATTACCTTCCATATGTCTGGTCTATCTTGTCTGTCTTGTTTCCTGCAGCAACTGAATCTCTGAGCACTGACAGGAAGATTTTATCCTATTTCAGCAGAGGGTCACTAAATTATGACGATTGTATAAATGTGAACCTGGTGCTTTGAGAAATGGTTAACTTTGCAAAATTACTCAAAATTACTCAATTCAAAAGAGAAACAGAGTCAGTTCTGTGCACATACAACACTTATATACAGTGATGTAGACTTAAGTTGATAGACTCGGATGCAAGTCAGACTTAAGTTACTTCAATGATTAAACTCAGACTCAATTTGACAATAAATGATGCACTCGACTCGACTCTTGTATATTTTTAATAACTGACTTGTTGCCCTTGGTTCAGTAATATAACACATTCCTCCAGAAACCTTATGACTTTGAACAACACCTCCATCTTTTTTTGCCTATTGGTTGCATGGCAATTTCTCTCAAGCCCAAAATGTGGGCAAATTTCTCAGAGGGAAACAGCAAATGGGTTAGCCAATGGGCTTGAGGTCTCTGCAGCCGTCTGTCCCTGCTGCATATCAGAAGAGCCTTCTAAAACTTTTCCTAAGAGCAGAAGGCAAGACTCGGCCCCGGAGTTCAGGGTGCATTTTTCAGAAGGGAACAGCAAATGTGTTAGACAACAGGCCTGAAAGGAAGGATTCTTCCTTCTAAAGCTTTTGAAGCTTCAGTAAAGGGGAATAATAAGGATCCTATTCCTCATGTCTGAAGCTGCAAATGGCAAAATCACAGATGTGGAGGTGTGATGAACGAATGGGTTCCAGATGGAAAAGTACGGCCCTGAACCAAACTGAAATGGCCACGCGCAGTGCATTGTTGTAAGGAGGAATTTGGATTGTGAGGCGAGGATTCTTTGAACTGTGGAACTGAGAACTCACGGAATGCTGATTTGACTTGAGAAGAAAGTTTGCAAAACAATAAGGACTTAATAAGGACTTGGCACAAACAGGGCGTACTCCTGAGCTGCACCAACCCAGAAGTGTGGCTTGATTAATTGATATTTGATGTTGCCTACAATGCATACCCTCTTTGACTGCCTTTATGTTTTATCCACCTTCACGAATTCACGATATTCAATGGTGATCAATACCTTTATTAAGAAAACAGTTAAGTTCTTATGTGTAAAGGCAGAAGAAACAAGGAGCCGTGAAAGCCTGACACACCCTCAGACGGGCAAGCAGTGATGTTTTTCTGACCCTACCCTACCCCGCATGGCCGAGAACCACTGAGGCATTTGATACATTTCCTGACAACATGATATATGACCAATTCTTCTGCAAGCAACCTTTTATTAGGACAGCACAAAATGATATGAACTATTCTTTTAATTGCTTGATTGCCTTTATACAATGAAAGTCCTGGAACCCTGGCAACCGGCAAAACATGTCCTTTTCTCAAGAGGTGAGAGACATGACTATAAAGAGGGGAAGATTTTCAACTCACTTTCATGACCCTTGGCTGCAGCAGAGGGCATCCATACCTTCGAGGACATCTGGCCAATGTTCGGCGAAGGACCGTCTTGTGAGTATGTAGAATGAATGTGAAATGTGAAATGTGAATGTGTGAGTGAAAGAGAGCTCTTGATACAGAAATGTGATTTTTGTATTTCATGTCTTAATAAATGTTACATGAATAGTGGTTAAACCCAGATCTGGTTTCCTATGTGTCTTCTGTTGGGATCCTACAGTCTAAGGTGGCTGAATTTCTGTCTGGGTCAAACGTACCAACAATCTCGGTCCATGACAGAGGGCCAACTCTGCTTAAATTGTTAAAACTGACTTTATTTGGCTCTGTTCAATAATGCTGAAATTTTGATTAGGGTATAAAGTTGACTTCCAGACTTGAGACTTGACTTGAAAGTATCTTAAAGGACTTGAGACTAGAAGGTAGAGGCTTAAGACTTGGTGGCTCAGTGGTTAAATGCCAGTACTGCAGCCACAAGGTAGTGAGTTGGATCAAGCTGGGCTCCAGGTTGACTCAGCCTTCCATCCTTCCACAGGTCAGTAAAATGAGTACCCAGCTTGTTGGGGGCAATTAGCTAAGACATTGTAAACTGCTTAGAGAGCACTTAGCTGATAAGTGGTACAGAAAGACACATACTATTGCTATTAAGACTTGACTTGAGACCTGGAGTAAAAGACTTAAATACATCACTGGTTATATGTACATTTTTTAAAAGTAGAGGTAGAATACAGTGTGAAATAGCCATAATATCTGGCTTCCTGAAAGACACACTTTCTAAATAAATATATGTTTCTTGTTCTCGATAACGTGTAAATATGACTTAATGCATGTGAGGAAAAAAGCCTATACAAATCTCAAAAACCAGAATATTGACTTAATCCACTGTACCCAAAGTGGTCACATGGTTGAAAATAAAAAATCTGCCTAGCTCTCCACTCTAGAGCTAGGCAATTTATCCAAAGTACGAGAAATTGTGCAATTTGCAGTTTATGCAAGTAAACAAGCTAATTTCTTTTTGGAACATCTCTCTCTCTCTCTCTCTCTCTCTCTCTGTATGTGTGTGTGTGAGAGAGAGTATGAATATGCACACTGAGGATATGCTGTGCTGGACATATTGCTCAATTTTGTACCTTTGTGCAAAAAAAATACCACATTCTTCATATAGAAATCCCACTTATAAAGTTCTCACTGATGGTGTCTTCAACTTAAATAACCTCCTTTTTCCAATGTGTCTGTTGCTAACTAGGAAAGGAAAGCATATTAGAAAATATTTGAGAAATGGTAAAAAAAAAAAATGTTTTTCAAGTGTTGAGAAAAAATGCTAGGTTGATACGAATCTTCACAGTTTAGAACTTAGGCCCTTTCCACACCTTACCTTCTTCCAGCGCTGGGGTGATCATGCAAGCAGCCTCTGGCAAGAGGCTCTCGCATCTGGGGTCCTTCGGCTCCGCACGAGCTGCCTGCTTGTGCGAGAGCCCCACCTCTTCCTTCCGCAGTGCAGCCTGAGACCTTCCCAGGCTGCACTGGGGCAGGAAGCAGCTCCAGAGGCTCTGCACACCAGGTAAGTTCGCTCGGGGCCCAGGAGCAATGTGCGATCGCGCACCATTTTCAGCTTCTAGCCAAAAATGAAAAAGTGTGCTATCAGTGCCTGCCGGCCCCTGGAGCGTCGCACATTGTGAGTGTGTTGTGCAGATCACTCCTATAATCATGTGAC
Source organism: Iguana delicatissima (assembly GCA_948472985.1). Lineage (NCBI taxonomy): Eukaryota > Metazoa > Chordata > Lepidosauria > Squamata > Iguanidae > Iguana > Iguana delicatissima. Next base: position 149,407 of record CAOKZL010003012.1, read on the forward strand.
GCTCCAGGGGCCCTTTCACATGGGAAATGCCGTGTGAAAAGACTCTTCTTTTGTGCAAAATTTGCATGTGCTTATTTTATGTAGATAATAGCATTTTCTGTGCAGAAAACAGTATTTTCTCTAAGCAAAATATTTCTGCATTGATATTGGAGATTTATTCAATTGTACATGGTTGATTTCCATAGAAAACAGCATTTACTGTGCAGGAAATGATATTTTTGTGTTGAAATATTATTTTCTACATATTCAATGCTGTTTTTCCATGCAAAACCATGTGAATTTTGTACAGAATAAGTCCTATGGGAATAACTGTGACTATCATTCAAAAACTGTGTGGTTTTTGAAGACTTGCTCACAGTGGGAAGAAAACTGATACTTGTTGATTTGAGAAGATATTTAGTGAGGAATTACACCCCTATTGCTGCCCAGTCTCTAGGGCATGTATGATATGCTCAAAGGGACAAAAAGTGAGAGAAATGTACATTAATAAATAATAATTTTTGTGATTTGGGTGACATTGCTAAAACAGTCTTATGGGATGGATTACATCTTGCCATGGGCCAATCTGTAAACACTTCCAGACTCTGTTTTAATGTATATCCATAGAAAGTTGGCATGCCTATATTTTCTATAAGCCTGTGTTTTAAAACGGGGATAACAACAACTAAATTAACATTACATTAAAAGAAATAATTTACAGGAAGACAAAGTGATAAAGACAGTATCATTCACAGAATGGGTGATCAGGCTATGTAAAATAATATAGAAAGAAGAAACAGCAGTTATGCCAAACATGCTTACTGGTATTAACAAGGACAAAGTTTCTATTTGTTTACTCCCAACTAATTGGAAACTAATTGCATGTTGGTGCAATGGATTTTACAATTGGTGTAATAGATTGAAACATACACCATCATATTCAAGTGTACACAAAAATGGCTCTCATTAATGTAAACTAGAAACAATTTCTTCACAGTATGGGGTAATGTATTAGCTCTTCCACACACACCCCAACGCATATGTCTTAGATGCAATGACAATTGAGAGAATATAGACTTTTCTACTGGCAAAAGAAATTGACTGGGTCTTAATATTTACAGCATCTGCCACAGAAAGTCAATTGTAAATGAACCATCAAGTGGGCAGAGGAGAAGAATATTGCTTTCCAATAGCCATCTGATACTTAAAACTTAGCAGAGATCATTAGACAGGGATACCTAGAATTCTCAGACAGCGTAGCATAATGTCATTTCATGGCTGGCTATATATGGTTGGATAAGCTACTACTGATGGACTGAAGACACCATAATATCTATATCAGTCAGGCAAATAACTAGATATAAAATTGGATGAAAAGAGAGGAAAAAGGTAAGCATGAAGCATGAAGATGGATAAATCTGTTAATACTTTTTCCATGTCACTAATGTGAGTTTTTAACCATAATTCTATCCTGTTTTATTTCCTCCCAAAATACAGGTATAATACCTATTTAAATGTGCATTTTCTCTCAAAATTCTTTTGGATTGTTTGAAAAATTTAAGCTAGCAAGATATGAGCAACATTTGGTGAAGTGTAAAACTTGACAGCTTGGTAAGTTCCAGTGTGCATATTAATTGTGAAGTGTGATCAATTTGTCCAGTTGCAGTCAATTCATGCGGGCATCCTCAAAGATTAAATTTCTCAAACATCCTTGTACAAAGTTCAGAGGCAGGTAGGATACTAAACAGACACTGAAAGTGGGAATGATACAATTATTGTTCTTCCTGTTGTTGTTGTGTGCCTTCAAGTTGTTTCCAATTTGTAGTGATCCTAAGGCAAACCTTATCACAGGGTTTTCTGGATCTGATAATATGTGACACACCCAAGGTGATTGACTGGGTTTCCACAGCTGAGAAGGAATCAAATCCTGGTCTCTAGGGTACACCACAGTGGCTATGAAACAACTCTAATAGATCTTTAGTCAAGAGAGTTACTGAGGTCAAGGAATGTGTTCAAACATCACTATCAGCAAGGCTTAACCTAGCAGATAGACATGAAAGGCTTTCCATGTAGCCAGAAAAGTTGACGGGGACTCTCATATTTGAAGTCTCTTGGTTTGTAAAAGTACAAAGCTGAATGCACTGTGTGAAATAATATCATATCAGAGTTTGAAGGGCTTTATACTGTATGTAGAGTTAATGTGGCTGTGTTTATCTTGGCAAAAGGTGGGCATTCAAGATAATACTATAGGAACAGACAGGAGCTTGTTAGTGTTAGTCCAAGGACATTTTTACTCAAGAAGAATGAACTAATGGAGAGTACTACAAGACTATAAGAGGTTATTCTAGTGTCGTTAATGACTATGTGTTTTGGAGAGCAGTAATTTATTTTTTGCCCTATAGAAGCAAAAGGACTGGCTGGGCCAAGGGATGATTTGTTCATCATGAAGCTGAGAGAACAGTCCTGAAGGAGCCAGATTTTTATAGATCAGTACTGTATGGTTTCTGCAGAGCTGGAATGCAGAGGCTGGTTGCCTCTAAGCCAGTGGTTCTCAACCTGTGGGTCCTCAGATGCTTGTGGACTTCAGCTCCCAGAAGCCCCAGCCACTATGGTCAATGCTCAGGGCTTCTGGGAGCTGAAGTCCAAAAACATCTGGGGACCCACAGGTTGAGAACCACTGCTCTAAACCAATGATGGGAATGATTATCCTTTGATTATTTATTTATTTATGAAACTATGAGAACTGGGCTTCTGTTTGGAACTTTTGCAAAATAAACATCTGAGGAATTTTATTAATCTAATCAGTTGTGTTTCTTTACAGTACCTTGTAAAGGATTCATTTAGATTGTTTCCCTGCGATATTCTGCTGGGTTGGATTATTTATACATACATTTCAATATACATTTCAATAAACCTTTTGTTAATCAACTTGATGTTTTCCAGATGTGTCAGGAGGGTTGTCTACCTTGTTTCAAGTGCTGCGCTAGAAACTGCTCTTCATTTTCTTATTTGTTTCACCTTCTTATGTGCACTCAAAAAACCGAGGATACATGAACCAAATTTAAATGTTGGCTAAACTGATTCTGGCTTCTTAACTTCATTCCCACCATTGTATAATTTAAGCATAGAGGTATATTCAGATCAACAAAAAGCTGTCCCAGAAAGAGACAGGAAGAGAAGAGCAAACTGGTGGTATCACCAGCATTCTGCTTTTTTTTTTAATGTTTTGTTAAAAAAGGATTCCTGACTTAGTGTGACAATCAACTGACACTGTCAGCCAAAAATAATAATTTGATCACTAGAAACTGAACTGCAGTTTTTATAACAGTGAATCACAGCCAAGTAAAGTTAAAGAATACAATTTTATGATGTGTAAAAGAAAGAAAAACACATACTGTGGTTAACATGAACTCCTTCTCTTATGTGATTTATACATTTTATCAGTGGTATCAGACCACTGAATTACAGTTTTATAATATGGCAAACTCCATTAACTAATTCAACATGATTACTAAGTAAATAAATAAATAAAGATTGGTGAAGCCCTGTTGAATATGAATTGAATTGAATAATCCCTACCCAACACTTCTACAACTTGGAATACTGTGCCCCAAAATAACTACTTATCATCCATTGGTCTTGAAGCCTCTGTCATTTTGAGAAGTGGACAAATGACAAACAAGAATATGATTTCCACCAGGGATTCCACCCCCTTCAAAAAGTAGGAGAACAACTTCCAAACCTCTAGACACCTGACAATACCATTCAATCATACTGGTTCTGTGCATAATTCTATGGTATATTCTAAATCTAATTCCTATCTTTACTAATGTAAGAAATACCTTTTTTCCCCCTTGGCAGATTCTACCAATTACTTTTTTTTTTCACATTTCCAAAGAAAGTTCTTCTGTCTCCTTCCCAGTTGCAATAGCCTTCTGTGTCAACTGGGCTTCTTTCAACAAGATACAATTGAACCTTATACATCTGCAAAAATTTTCCTCCATCTGCAGTGGACATGACAACTTTGCTTATTTCATTCTCTACTTCAAGAAAACCTTTCTTCCCTGCGACAAAATTACCATATTTTAGTGTATTTTAAAATGATTTTAAGACTTTTTAAACAAAGACTGTTTTGAGTCTCCCAAGAGCCCCATCTACTCAAGCACACACCAAAAATATTGATAAGCTCTTTTTGATATTTTTAAACAAAAAATGCCCCCATAAAACCCTAGTGGTGGTGGTGTAATTTTGATATGTTTTTCATTCCCCAGCCTGTGTTGTTTTTGTGTGCTTCCAACCTACACTTCCAATTTAGGTGACACTAAGATGAACCTATTATGGGGTTTTCTGGGAGTGAGAGTTTGTGATGGGCCAAAGGTCATTCTGTGGGTTTCTGTGACTGAGCAGGGAATCAAACCTGATCTCCAGGGCTGTAGGCCAACATGTCAAATCACTAAACCATGCCAGATTTCTCCAGCCTGTTTTAGGCCTTCTAAACCGCCCCCCACCCTCCTTTTGCCAAACAGGAAAGATTTAGATTTCCCCAAATCTAAAGAGATATTTCTTGAAGTAAAAAATTCCTCCACCACTTATGGGCCTACAGTGAAGGGCATGATTCCACATCACTCCATTGGGGTGTAATGCAGCCCCATACACCCAACAGTTGCCCACTCCTGGTTTAAAGGAACCACTCCTCAGCATTTGCTTTCATAGTAAGCTTCAAATAACAACTAGAATTGACCTGCCTGTCTCCCATAAAAACTTCACAGCTGACTGGTCATATAGATTTGAATCAGTTAGGCCTGCATAAGGGTGTCATGAGAAAAAGTAATAATTGCAAAGTGCACAGCATGTGGGATTAAAGGCCTTTCTTCACTACACTGTTATAGTGTAATTATTCCATTTTCAACAGCCTGTGGAATCCTGGGGTTTGCAGTTTAGAATTCTCAGCCAGAGAGCTCTTGGGCCTCAAGAAACTACCAACCCCAGAATTCCACAGGATGTTGAAAGTGGAATAAAAGCACTCTAACAGTGTGGTGCAGAAAGGCCCCTCTCTCCCCACATCATATACTGAGGCCAGCCAAAATGGAAGATGCATCTAGCAATGGAATTGTGTTCTGCTGCATCTAAAGCAGTGGTTCTCAACCTGTGGGTCCCCAGATGTTTGTAGACTTCAGCTCCCAGAAGCCCCAGCCACTATGGTCAATGCTCAGGGCTTCTGGGAGCTGAAGTCCAAAAACATCTGGGGACCCACAGGTTGAGAACCACTGATCTAAAGGGAGCAGGCTATCTTACAGAGACAGGGCAGCATATATGTTACACACAGCTCCCTTGTGAAATTTCTGCCCCAGCATACATTTCCAGAAATAGCTCTCTTGCTCTCCCTAATGGTAGGTACACAACCCTAAGTCACCATGATTTGTTTTCAGATGAGGAAAAAGTGTGTCACAACAAGAATATTTACAGGAAAAGCACTTCCTCCACTTCCTGCAAAAGAAGAGGGGATACACTTCCAAGTTGACACCTTTTATTTGTAGTTTGTTTAAAATATGTTTTTAAAAGTAATATTTAAAAACGTTTCTGAATCAATTAGAACTAACTTTTTAGCAAGGCCCCCAAATTTTGCAGTTCCAATAATTAAGGAATAATTATCTCCAGTGTCGCATCTTACCTGCAAAACTTTTACCAGAAATATCTAAACTGCACTTTAATTATGCATATACTCACAAGAAATAAATTGAGACCTAAAATTGTGAACAGGCATGTGGATAATTTCACGATCTGAGTATTTTACTTCCCACGCATCTCTATTCCATAAATTCTTTTCATTTTGTTTTTAAAGTGCTACTTATACAGCAGTATAATACTTATCTGAAGGGGAGAAACATACTGGAAACCAATGAAAATGACACTTAATGACTTCCAGTGCTGCAGAGATTACTTCTTTGAGATGTAATTAGAGCATATAAAGGATTACATAAATATTTCACTGCGGCTAAAGTGATAAATACTAGATACACTTCAACAAATCCAAAACACATTATAAAGAGGTACAATCTTTTACAAGCTAAGAACCTTAATGCTACTGGATGAGTGCATTTGCCTAATATTGCAAATAACTACATGCATTTCAAATTAATATTCATAAAACATTTGCAAAACATCTAAGTATTATCCCCAGTGACATCCAAGCTGAACTTATCTTCATGTTCAATAACAAGAACAACATTGGTGATTATATACACACCAAACTTTGTGGAAGACACTAACCCCTATTTTCTGTACCTCCGTGAATTCATTTATTATACAGTTACCGCATTTTATCTTAGAGGAACACAGGAAAGATTGCATAGGGTTATCCCAGTGTATGTGAGAATGTGTGTATGCATGTGCCTTCTGTTGGAAAATTATAGCATTCTCTCCAACCCCTCCATGGATCCCCATGTTGCTCTGTTGCTATGGTATCCAGACCATGTGACCCAGGATACATTCTGATGTCAGTTACTGGCCATACTTAGAAGGCAACGGCTCTCCTTATAGCAATCTTCCTTCCAGCACTCTCTCTCCACGCTAATCTATTCACCAAGAAATTGGTGAGTTTAAAATGAAGATATTCTCTTCAAAAATCCTTTTATTATTTAGTTAGGATATAGCTTATCTAATGGATATGTAATTATAAAGTAAATATTTTGAGTTTGGAACCTGAAGCTGCATGTCTTGTTTTTGCTTTCAAGTCAGCCTCCTGTTCAGCGAAGACAACACAGAAATTGGGACATTGCTTTCTCTGCAACTCCGTTAAAAGAAGTCTCATTCCTAACAGTTTTAGCTCTCATAAAAGAGTTCCCCAAGGGCTCTGGAAAACTCTAATCAAGTCAATTGTCTACTATTCATGGCCCCATAACTTTCATAGGGTTTTCTCATGAAAACTCTGGGATATTAGGTTGAAACAAAATGATATTTAAGGTTCTCGTGTAGTTTCCACGGTTGAGGATAGCTTAGAACCTGTTTAGATCCAGAATGAATAGATAAAAGGTTGGACGTAAGCAGGTGTGGCCTAGCTTCACATCTCCATTCAATCACTGCAGTCAATGGATCATGAAGACATTGAGGCAGAGGAACAAATAATCAGATTAAACCTTCCCATTCCAAGAATACAGCACTGATGTTCATCACAAATAGCAAAAGGATTAGGAAACTGACTTCACTGATTTAAAAAATCCAGGGATGTTATCCCAGATTTTCCAAATGATGAGTTGTAAGTAAAATTGTTACTAGAAATTGGTTATGTAGGTAATCATGATGTAAAACATCAGACGATGGTACTTTTGTAAGCAAGTATTCTCTTTCTGTTGGTTTTAAAAACATTTTACAGGCATTTTGAGCAGGATTTTTAAAGGATCTTTGCAATTCACTTATCAGTCCTAAGGTTCTTCTTTACAAAAGTTGCTGATATTTTGAAATGTAATAATTAACTCAGTGAGCAACAAATTTTTTTTGTAATGTTTACAAAATTACTGTAACAAATTAATTTTGGAGGAGACAAAATCAGTGTTTAAAAGTGATCAGAGATCAAAAGTGATGATCGCTTTTTAAAAATAACTTTCCTAATTATTTATTAACCACTTTTGGTTAGTCTGTTGTGGAACAAACCCACATAGACAAATTTGGGCAGCATTATCATCTGACACTGAAAGTATGGGGCCAACATTCTTTTTATTGAATCAGCCAGTTTATTTTTGGTTCCTGAATCTTGAATAAAAGTGGTAAGCAAACATCCAGAATTTTCTAAGATCTCAGTAGTGGAATTAATTTTCTGGCACTACACTTGATTCTTTCGTTGTAACTTTTTTTTTTTAATATTGAAAAAGATCAAATTGCCTTTCTGGCCCCAGCACCACACACTAAATTATAATCTTGTCACAGACAATCCTTCACAACCTTGTTTGTTGGTTTTTTTCCAAAATCAACATTTATAAGTTATTGCTTTTTATGATTTCAAATGAAATATCTTAGCAAAGTCCCACTGATTTAACATTCTCCTTGTCAGGCACATTTATTTTCCACTTTTAGAGTCCATATTTTGGGGCCTCCAAAGCAGCTCAGATACAATATCAGAATAATATGATTTTTTAAAAGAAAATAAATAATTGAAAACAATGAGCAGGGATACCAAGAACATCTGTGACACAAAAGTAAAAGATTGTGCCTATCAGTCCTATAAACAGCACTTATTGGGACAATCAAGCTTTTTATACGACTGTGTTTCTGCTTTATGAGGTGAATGAGACTTAATTTCTGCTTCTAACAACCATTTCTGGTCAAATACAAACTCACTCCACAAAGTAGGTGAGCTTAGGTCCAGCTTATCAGCAGGACATGACCCACTAAAGTTTTCCATTTGCCTTGCTAGAACTGAACTACGTGTTATAGGCACAGAAGTTCTTACACATTTTTTTTTTAAAGGAAAGCAAGCAAGCAAGAAAAGCTTTCTGGTTTGGAAATAACATTTCATGGAATTGACTCATGCTTTGCAGACAAGAAAGGTAGAGCAGGCTTTTTCCTGAGCAGATAAGTATAAATGCTGAGCTGTGCTTTGTACGCCCTGAAATTTGATTCCACTGTCTATAGTTTAAAAGCAATGTGCACAAGGGCAACTTCTCAGTAACTTTAATCACACTGCTAGTGTAGTTAGGCATGCCAATCGTAGTTTACATGTCCAGAGCAACTTTAGGACTCAGTTGGAGGCAAATTGCTAAACATTACCTTACACACTTCGTCAGAATCCATACCATGTCTGAAACAAACTTCTTTTTTCAGTCAACCCAGAACTAAGTGGATTTTGATCTAAGTAGTTACTGGTTCTCTATATTAGCATGAGGGGGTGAGGGGTGGACCCTCTTCTGGCCAGGAAATTTCAAAAGTACATATGAACAGTAGAACCATTTTGATAATTTTCACAAAATGTTTAAAGGGAAGGGGCAAGAAGGAATTCCACAAGCATCATCCTTGAGAAGGATAAACCATGTTTCCAATAAATGCACAATGTAGGTGGTGAAGCTGTTTTCTGTGCATTTTATTTCCGTGTGTGTGTGTGTATGTGTGTGTGTCTATTCAACAAATATAACAACAATAATGAAATCAGCATATTGAGGACTGTGTTATAAACCACTTTTTAGTTTGTATTAAATAGGAATGCAAAGAATATCCAAAAACATTCTTTCTCTCAATGTAAACGTGTGTCAACATGTCAAGCCATTCCAATCTAAGGCCATTTCTTCCCTACACTGTTACAGTGCTATTATATCATTTTCAACATCATGTGGAATTTGGGGGTCTGAGGCCCAAGAGCTCTCTGGCTGAGAATTCTAAAGGCCTGTCCTAAACTGCAATCTCCCAAGATTCAATAGCATGTCAAAAGTGGAATAATAGCACTGTAACACTGTAGGGCAGAATGGCCTAGAATTTATCAAATTCTGAGTTCTTTTTTTCCTTTTGCACAAAAGTGAAAAGATTATGCTCACTTTCATTGTATTCTGTGGAAGAAGTTATTTTGCTCAAAAATACCTTGCTGAAATGTCCACACTATCAGTCCCAACATGAGATGAAGCATCAAAAATGTACAAAAACTTTCATTATTGTGTCCATCAGGGAGAAAGCTTTAGAATTTTTCATTTTCAAACATAAGGATGAAATGAGGAAAGACCGACATCCTTAGTCATGACAGTGACTTTGGCTATTACGGGGGGCCTTACTGCACTACATAACTATTGCAGTATGATTCTGTTTTAACTGCCATGGTTCTGTTCTGTGGAATCATGGGATTTGCAGTTTAGGGAGGGATATTTAGAATTCTCAGCCAGAGAGCTCCAGTACCTCCCAAGTCTACAAACCCCAGGATTCTATAGAAGGCTGCCATGGTAGCTAAAGTGGAATCATAATGCAATAGTTATGTAGTGTGGAAAAGCCCTCAGTGTAGAAGTAACTGCAGCATGGTTCCCTGTTATACTATTAATGCAAATATTGGAAGGAGAGAGGTAATTCTTTGCTAGCTTCATTGTTGAAGGAAGCATGCAATTTAGAAATTTTCTTCCCACCCTGAGAGCATCTTTGAAAATTGCAATTTTTAGAGCCTATTCATATTCAGGACTAATTCTGCACCAAATTCACATGTAATTCCCCTCACCCACCAGAAAATAGATTTCTGGCTGAGAGAAAAATGCAAATTTTGTGCAGAAAAAGTCCCAAAGTATGAATATTCTTGTCCGTTCATGATTCACCTAACGGTTTCCTGCCACTTGAAAAAAAACATGTTTTTGTAATTTTTGAAAAAGATTTTCAAATATTCTTTCCATTTCTATCAGTAACTGACACTTTGTTGAAAAGAGTCAGATCCACAGCCTCACCTGGGGAATTGCCCAAGTAACAGTGGCAGAGGATAAGCAGTACTGGCAGTGCCTCCTGAGACATCAGCTTTTGGTGCCACTGTTTTAGTATTGGTTTAAAGGTTCCATGCTATTTCAGGATGCTTCCAAATTCAGCTTCTAACCAACATCTGGACTCCAGCATGACCATCACAATTTACTTTTAGGAAAGATGGGGCAGCTTTGCAATCCCTTCCTTCCTTCCTTCCTTCCTTCTTTCTTAAATCTCTTCCAGTAGTACAACAAGAGAAGAAAGCTTCCAATCTCCGCAGAACTAAAATGACTATAGAAATGGTCACAAAAATGGCAAAGTCAGGTAGTCATGGTTGTATTGTATCGCTATGGCCCTTATGGCACAACACACCATCCCAGCATGGGGACAAGTTGCTGCTAGTCTGCAATGCATGCCATCATACACCACCATTGCTGTCCTACTGCTGTTGGATCCCCAGCCGTCACAATTGTGCTATATATGAGACCGGAAAAAATCCAGTAATGACCTCCCTTCATGCAATAATCCTGTTGACTGTGGGTGTGTGGGAAGGGTGGAAGTGCTTTCAAGTACTTGTTTCCTCAGTACAGTGCAGGAAGAGGCTGTGTCCCAAATGCTACCCATCCACTGGCAGCCAACTAGTGAGGTGGTGAGCATTCAAGTCCGATCCCATGCCGGGATTGTGATGGGACAACATGAGATTGTGGCATAGTGTGGCAAGGGCCTATGTCATTCACACAGTCAAATGAACATATGGTAGGTAAAGTGGGATGTACATATTTGTTCCAGCCATACTGCTTTTGCAAAAGCATGTTTGGTTTTCTCCACAGAAAAATGGTGACGATGTGAAAGGTTTCTCCCCCCCCACACACACACACACTCACTTTTCTGATTGGTTCTTATTCCAGAGCAGTTTATTAAATGGTCTTTCAAGTTGGATGCATCTGGATACAAGAGAGCCTCCTTTGTCAGGCCTTTTGCTACAGTTTCCAGGCTTAAATATATATAATACTACTCTTATAATGCTGCTTTTATTTGGTATATTACACGAAAAGCTCTGCACAGCTCACCTCTTCAGGCTCCCCTATTGAAGTGACGCTTGAAGGAAAGGTGGTCTGGATAAAAAATCAATGCTTTTTGCTTGCAGCCAAATTTACTGCAGTGAATGAAAGCCAACACCTATTGACATTTCTGGCAGAGAATTTAACAAAAGAGCAGCTCAGGAAAATAGAGATTTTTTTTTTCCTTACAGCCTGAGCTTAACTGCTGAGCACAGCACATAACAGTAGCAAGGAAATCATTACCAGCCTGAAATGGAGTGGAGGTGACTTGGGGATATTAATTTCAAGCAGGTGCTTTATTGTTACCTTTTTCTTTAAGCTGGGCAGGTGGAAGTAGCATGCTCTTAAATTGGATATTAAACATTTTTCAAAATTGGAAGCCACACAATGTACAGCAGTGGTGTTATACAAGTTAGGTTAGATGAGGTATGAACAACTAGTAGTTTGTAGGAAAGTTTTGCACCAGGAAAAAATCTGCTCTCCACACCCAATCTGCCAGTTGTCCCATCGAATTTTAACTTAGATATAATTGCCATTTTGTCAAGTTTTGCTGAGTACCACAAGGTACTGCACCTTTCAGTTCAACATCAGCCAGGTAACATCGGGGTACCAACAGGGACCTAACGCTAAGCTGGTTCCTCTGTACGAGCCATTTATCATACAAATGAAGATCAAATGGCTTTCAGAGTATTCATAAGTGCATACAGAATTGATATCTGCTTTGACTCCAAACTTGCTAATCCTGGCATGTGTTTCACAACTATAGCACCTGAAAATCTCTTTCGAAAACTAACTTGAGTTGGTTTGGATCCAAACAAAAAGTGACTTTTCAAGAAGTTGTAGGTGGACCAACACAGAATTAGAAAAAATGACTCTCCTGACTAATGCCCCCCACTCCTTCTCACTCACACATATTTATTCTTTACTTTTTTCTTGATTCAGAATGACATTTACAGACAGAGATTTGTCCATGCCTACGAATAAATTGCTGTATTTATACTACAGTGAATCTGGTAGGTGATTTTAAAAAAAAAAATCCATGCCATACTTACTATAGTTGTAATAGCACTTACACATACTCTGATATTGCTGATTAAAAGTGCTTTGCCTTCATGCTTCTGCACTTTAGGGCCTTATCACCTGACACCAAAATATTAGTGTGAAAGATTCAGAATCCTGTTAATGGCCCACTCTCACTCTAAAACATGATTCTGAATTTTTGGAAGCAATGTTCTTTGCTATGTTTGTGACCCTTCAATGAGTAAATGCTAGTGAGAGAACTTCTAGATTATATACTATGATATATATGGCCACACATACACACCGATCCAGATTTTCTACTTTCAAAATGTATTAATGTGGGATTACCAGCCTTCAGGTGATATACAATTGGGGCAAATAATCTTGGATTTTAACAAACACAGTCCAAGTACAGTGTGTGAGGAAGCATACATAAGAATGCTGTTCCTCACCTCAACACACACACACACACACAGTGGATACAGAATAAAATTAATCTTATTTTGATTTCTTGGTTTTGTCATTAATTCCCAAATGGACACTGATTAAAAAACATGATAAGATCATGGAATAAGCAACTGTTCTCAAGACAAAGGCAGAAACAGAAAATTTTGCATTATGTTGCAATGATACTGGACAAGTGGCTTTTTTTTTATTGGCATCAATACTTTAACTATCAGGCGTTATGTCACATATGCAGCGCTAAGCACTTGTTTCACACTCATAAAATTAAAAAGAAATGAACATAATGATCCATTCCTATAATATTATCTGACACCTGTTTTTACTGCATTAGAGCTCTTTTAATTATGTGCTTATTAAAATAAATTATTACTTCTTAAGAAAAGTAACAAGGAATTTCGATAGGGAGGCTTTAACTTACCAAAGCATTCCATTACAAGCAAGTAAGAACACACACAGTCCAAGCTTATGATGCCTGTGATGCAACTGTACTGCTACTGAATAATCAGACACAAAAACTCAGAACTACCCAGGTTGTTCCCTCTCCATGAGATGAAATCTGCCACTGGGTTTCTCCCTTCCAGAACCAGAACTGTTCATGGCAGTTCTCTGTCTTTAAGTAAAGTGTCATTGCCATTGTTCTTGTAAATTATCTCAGACTAAATATATAAAGCACACCTAAAGTGGGCTGATCTGACACCTCTATACATTTTCTATCCATCTTTACATCTTTTTATACTGAGTGTGTTCAGATTTTTTTTAATAACAGAAATATCTGGAAATATTTATTGGCAGGTTTTTAAAATAGATGCATTGATCTATAAACACATGCCTCCATTTGTGTACAATTTGTGTAAACTGTACACACTGATTGCTGTGCATTTGTCAAATGTGTGCATGTTATCATCACAAGCTTAGAAAACACAGCTTTCCAACTGCAAATTACATGTGTTTCTGTGTTTCATGTAGGAGGTCCAGATTTTTTTTTTAACTTTTTTTTTAAAAAATGACAAAGTGCATTTCTTATACATCTCTAGCAATGGAGAGAAGCCTCCAGCTATGTATAACAGAGACAAGGTTAGTTTTGGAAAGGAAAACAAAAAACAAAAAAGCAGAGAAATTTTGCTTGGTAATGGAGTCCTTACTGCTGAATGAGACAATCTGTATGGTTCTGTTTGTTGCATGTGACAAGTGGGCAGGGCCATAAATATTCTGAAGAGACCAGAGACTTGATACTGAAAGGATAAGGCCAGCCATACAGTTGTCAGAAATGAGTCGCATAAATTTGGAATGTTTTTCAGGACTGTGATTCTTTCCTTTGAGCCAGTGGCAATTGTGCTCTGCTCTATCTCACGCACACAGTGATGTTGTATTCCAATTTTTGGAATCCTATGCATAGAATCAATTAAGTATGCTAACATCACTCTATCCCATCTCTGCAGATCTTTCTCAGGCAGTAGTGGCTAGAAAAATTCCACTGTTCTTAGGTGTGCATTTTAATTAATACTACAAAGTTCACAAGATAACATTCATACAGAGCCTAGGAAAGTTTCTTCCTTGGAGTTCATTCTTTTTGGACTTCATGCTGACTGGCAGATTCTAGAAATTTAACCCCAAAAATAACTTTTCTGGGCTCTGGATCCAATATAGCTATTTTGTCATCTGCATGAATATTCTATGTGCCTCCATGTTCATTTCTCAAAATGTAGACATAATTTACACACAATTCTTAATTGCACACACTTTTTGTGCCCATTTTCATCTGTCCACATTTTCCCAAATATATGTCTTTTTTTGAAAGCAAATTTAAAAATGTAAAATTTGTGAGTACAGTCCTCCCTGGAAAAAAAAAAAAGCACATTACAAGGTGGGAAATGTGTGGATTTTATCAATGGGATGCATTCTTTTCCATATTTTGTCTTGGGAAACACAACTTTGATATTGTCACTTTAAAACATGAAGCCAACAAATTTCTTGCCCAAGCCGGTGTATCTTACAAGTTATTGAGTCCATATACTGCACTGCATAAACTCAACCTGCTATGTTTGTCTTCTCATGATTTTCTCCCAAAATGAAACTATTACTGGTTAATGGGTGGTGGTGGTGGAAAGTTCTGGGGTAATTCTGGCTTCACCAGAGGGAAAGCTTGACTTCAGGATATTCTCAAGAAGTCTATATCCCTCTGGCTATTCATTGCAATAATTGTGTCATGATATCATAAAAGAGATATCATATAACCACCAGCTGAGCCAAAGACTGAGACTGTATCTCACCCAACTCAAAATATGGGGAGATAAACTGTTCAGAGTGATTTTGTTCATATGTTCTACCGTAAGAGGATCTATTATGCTCTGTCTTTCACATTTCACCTCAGCAGTGCTATATTTGTGTCTTGCTGAAGAACAAGGGCACCTTACCAAATAAACCCTTCTGAGCCAACTAATAGGTTTTCTTTAAGCATCCAGTATTCAACATCTTCAACAAGAGAGAAACAAAATTGGGGAGGGGGACATAAATATTCTCTTAAAACTCTAATTTAAATCCCATGTTTGTTGGGGTGACAGATATGCAAGGGAGCAGTTCCAGGGGAGAAGCAGTGAATCCACCTCCCCATCTGCTGTATACCCCCAGAAAATGCCTGAATGAAGCCAACCCATCTGCATACCATCTCAGTTCACATCCAGTTTGAGAGCATGATGAGGGGAGGTGAAAAAAAATGGAGGGAGTTTTTCCAGGAGGATAGTAACACAGTTCTTCTACCCACTGATTTTCCTCTACAAACATCCTCCCCACCTCACACACAGACATGAGCATTATGCAGGAAGCATGGGGTAGAGAACTTTGTACTTTGCTTTTCTTTAATGCACGCCAGTAGAGACTGCATGCCCTCACTTTCAGATTTATTTTAAAATTCACTTGTTACAAATCGGCTACAATGCTCTCAATCCACTTGTGCTTTTTTAAAGTGCTTGCATATTGGCACATAAACAAAGTAGTGTCATTCATGCATACACATTACTTGATTTCTCTATACTTGGTGGCTGGCAGCTGAATGTGTGATCTGACCTTGTTGAGGGAGGGGGGAAGATTGCATCTAAAGTGATATGAAAGTTCCTGTTCAGCCAAGTGCAGATGCAAGGCATCAAGTAATGAGCACACACCATGAACCAGCAATTTGCCTACCATAAAAGGAGTGAGTTACAGAAAAATGGAACCTGTCTGTGGATGGAGCTTTGTGTGCTTTGGTGTGCATGTGACTATATTTATCAGATGTCAAATAAGGCAACACTCATGAGAAAAAACTCTACATTTTTCCCACTAAAACAGGGATTGCAAATCTTTTCCCCTCCAGATGTTTAGATGCATCCCAAGAACCCTATGCCTAGATGGCAAATGGCAAGGATGCTTTCTGATTGTGGTCTAATGATAGCTGTAGGACTGGCATACTAAAAAAAAAAGTTTGTAATGACTGAGGGAAAGAAATCAGATACATTACTGCAACAGCTAATATAGTTTTTCCTTGGCTGCTCTGGTTGGGGAGGGACATTCCCCCAAGGGTGGGGCGGGGAGTACATGCAGTAAGCTTTATATTATCAGAGGAGTTTCTTTTTGTGATACACTGGCTTCAAACTGGTCTTTTGAGATTCTTACTGCTAGTTTCTTTTTTTAAGTGTCTTAAATAAGAGAGACAAACATAGGAAAAGAAAACATACACATACACACATATATAGACAGTTGTTTGTACGATAGAATATAGGACCGTAGACACACAAATGTCCATATGACCATATTATAGGACTGCACACATTTTCAAACATGAGATGAAATACAGCCAAAGTTAAGCATTTCTAAGTCATGTTCTGCAATTCCCAGGCCTTATGTCTTTCCCAGTGGCAGAGCTAAGTGATCGCTAAAACCTTTACAGTTCAGCCCTATCCACATCTACTCAGAATCAAATTCTAGTGAATTGAATGGGAATTGCTCCTGTGTTAAACTGTGTACAGCAACAGCAGGAATTGTGCGGTCTTCCAGATCTTGCTGGCTTGCAGCGTCCAGCAATCCCAGCTAGCATGGTCAATGGTGACAAATGCTGGAAATCGCAGCCACATGTTCCTTACACTAGTAGATAAGATTACAATCTTAGAGATGTTCCTGAAATTCCTTCTCTCTACATCTCCAAATGGACAGGTCTTGAGGGAAAACAAACAAACAAGCAAACAACCAGTATCAGTGTACACCTTATCTGTCATTTTTTTGGTGGGGTGGGTAGGAGGAGGACTTGAATTTCCAGATTCAAAGAAGGCCTGTATATATACAGCTTTCTGTTTTATCTATTATATTGTGTGGATCCTTTCCTTTCAGTTATATTAAGCGTATGAGTGATTGTGGACAATGAAACAAACAATGCTCTACATTCTGGGCATACATCAAAATCCTTTCTCTTTTTACCCCTTTGCCCTCTGGCATGGATTCTGTTGACCTGTTTTAATAATTCCAGTTACATTTGTAGTGTCTTCTGTATGCGTTGTGTATAGAGTCCGTGCTGTTACCATGTGATAGCATACCCATGGGAAGTGGATCCATTTCAAGCTCTGCTTTGCTATAGCTGATTCCCTCTTTAATAAGAAGAGTATCTGTGTGCATAATTGGAGCAGCTTAATAAGCTTAGAGCAGGGACAGCAGGGACTGGAAATTTTTGTCCCTCTTGATATTTTGGTCCAGCAGCAACCTCCTGCTTACTCAACAGTAAAGGATTATAAGAATAGTAGCCACTAAAGAGTCAAAGACTTCCTATCCTGGTTGACCTGAGAATCTAGTCTTAAACTTGTCGGAGTTTTATGAAACTAATTCATTTATTTTTACTGAGAAGAAAGGACACTCAGATTTGTTTCAAGTGTCACTTCAGTTTTCATAGCTATTCTAGTCATGCACGCAAGACAAAATAAAATAAATAGTTGGTTTGGTAAAGGGAATGATTGTTCAATAATTTCCTTTGCTTTATTAGTCCTCTTAAAGTATTGTTAGTGTTAGCACTCTTAATGTCAGGACTTATGTCTTTCTCAGTTACCAAAGCACATAAAATGTAATGCTGTCTCATATCCCAGTAAATGTTTACTACATCCCACGATCAAGGACTAGGGAATATATAGCAGAAATAAGATCCCTGAAGATCTGACATACAGGTTTTAGTACCACTGTATATTACTGGAAATGCATTTTCGACACAAAATGTAAAAAGTAGAGGGATATATTTTTAATATTGGAAGGTGCACATATTTGTATGATGCCGTATCCAGAATGGAGAATCCTCCAACAGCTAGCTTTTATCACTTTTTCATTAATAAAAAGGAGGAGGAGGGGCAGGAGGAGGAGAGGTAGTAGCAATGCTAGTAGTAATACATGGGGAAAACATGAGAAATTACTTACACTGGAAACTCTAGATTACTCTGGACAGCATCGGTAAGTGCCAACTATCTGAGGCCAATTGAAATATACAAAAATAGCAAATGCTACACAGTCTCTTGCAGAAATAAATATTCATGCTTTTTGCCTTTCCTATGTTTTGGTGTGTTGCAGCTTTGAACTGAAATGGATTTAATTGATATTGTTACCATTCAGTGTACACAAGGTACTTGGTTCTATGAAGGAGCAAAATATTTCTTACTGTGGCACAAAAGTTAAATAAACAAAGCAATCTGAGAAGTGTTGGGCTTACACATTCCTAGTGTTGAGTATGTTCTGTTACTGAGTGCTAACAATGCCATTAAAGCTAGGTTGTAAAACAGCAAAATGTGATTTGAGTCAAGAGTGTATGTGAATACTTCTGCAAGACAGTTTAGACCTTTCTGGATGTTGAAGTAGTGAAATTTGAAATGTTGGCTGGCTTCAGTGTCCATTCACTTTGTGCAATGTATCAATCAGAGCACTTAGGGTGGGGAGAAGAAAACCCCTAAAGTCTCCTGGGAGACTTCCAAAAAATAAACATGAAAAACAAGTGGATAACCTACCTCATTACCTCCCTTCCATAAATCCATAGGTGATCCTTTTTTGCTGTGTCATTTGCTCTTCCCACTTAGAAAACTGCAACTTTAGTATCCAAAGTGCAAGACATGCAGGGCTCCTTGCCTCTTGAATGCTTTGCTGGTATCCTTCTAGGTGCCCCAATTGGGATGAAGGATAAGTAGGTGGAAGAAATGTCATCACTTGTCACGCGTGACTGCCAGTATAATTGGGAAAAATGGAAATGTGATTTTGGGAGAGAAAGGAAGGGTATATGACTGGTAGTGATGGTAATGAAATGTAAAACCTACTATGAGGCAGATTGAGCCAAGGGCCATATTTGGAGAACCTCTGGCTATTTCCTGAATTGCAACGAGGACCTTCCAATTTGGAAGACATACCTTCCAACATTCCTGATTTTGCAGGGACAGTCTCAATTAATCCTTTCTTCTCCTATGTCTCTATCTGCTTGTAAAATAGCCCAGTTTTTCCTCTCTCTTCTTCCCACTTTTTCCCTTCATTCTGAGCTTACCTCAATGGCTGCAAACTGAGTAGTAAGTACAAAAGTATAGCTTGTACTTAATTAAGTGAGGGTGTGGGGAGAAAGCAGAAGAGGAGTTAGAATCTTGCCTTTTCAGAAAAAAAAGACTCAGAAGAGCAAACTGTTGCAGCTTCTCCTGGCTTGTGTGTTTTGCCATCTTGATCACACTCTGATGTTCCTCAACTATACATGTCTTGGTTTTCATCTGTGAAATGTTTGAAGATATGAGCAGGTTGAGAAAGTTCACCAGGCAACAGAGTTGGTCTAACATTTGTATGTCATTCTTCACTAAACATCTCCTCAAAGATAGCAATGAGCAATTTCAGAGATTTTCTTTCCTCTGCAAAAAAAAGTCTTTGAAAACCAAACCATATTCAAAGGCTATTTGCATTTCAGGACTTATTTTTTATACAACATTTGTATATGGTTATTTTGCACAGAAAACAGCATTTTCTGCATGGAAAATAATATTTGAGTACAGAAATATTAATTCCTTCATGGAGAATGCTATTCTCTATGAGAATCTACCATGTGAGAATTTTACTCAGAATAAATCACCAATTACAGCATTTTCAGCACAGAAAACAGCATTTTCCATACAAGAAATAATTTTTGTGCATCAAAATTTTATTCTCCATGCAGAAAGTGTTGTTTCTTTCACAGAAAATTCTGTTTTTTGCATAAAACAACCATGTGCAAATTTTGTTCAGCATAAATCCTGAACTGTGAAGATCCTTGTCAGTCTAAGATCCTTCTCATCAGGGTTTCTCAACACTCAAAAACATGTTTTCAAACCATTTTTCAAACATTTTCAAATATTCTTTCCATTTAGCAATAAGGGCAGAATCATAGATTATTATTTTGAACTTGGAGCAGGACAGGATCTAAGTGAAAAAAATGCATGCACGTTCCACCTAGTGTAAATGGCAGGGCCCTATTTTCCCATTAAAAACTGGGGGATGATACTCTCTCAATCTCTTCTTTTGTATTTATTTCAAGAAAGCACAGTTGCACATAGTCACATGGCACCCCAACACAATTTAACCATTAGGAATAATCAGAAAAGAATTCCAGATAAACCCATGTCTCTGGTACACATATCTTTATGATCACCTAGTATTTAATTGCTTTTTTGTTGCATTCATATTTGATTTTCAGGTATATATCTAAAAATGTAATTTATAAAAAAAAATATACTTGGTATGATCCTCTACAATCAATAGCACCATGAGTTGAGAATGAGAATAATTCTGGCCAGATTTTTTGTTTGTTTGTTTGTTTTGTTTTCAAAACAAGATAGCCCATCAAGAAATTGCTGTCTGACTTCCAGCATAAGAAGAAAACAAGTAGTCCTCATCTGCTGAGGTATCCCCAATGTGTGCAAAAATCTTTGTGCAAAACTAGTGTCTTTTTTTTTCCTTTGCAAAACAAAAGCTGATTAAAAAGAGAGCCAAACAACTGAGCTGATGATTCTAGTTTTTTAAAATCCACACAAGAAGGCAGTTGCTATTGTCATTTTATAGAATTTTCACAACTCCAGCAAAAAAAACAGACAAACAAACAACTCTCAGCTATAAGCATTCTCAATGATACCAGCAGAAAAATATCTCACTAGCTTACAGGCAAGAAAAACTATTTTTCTGTTCTTTCTTGTTCTTACATATGAGAATGAGAAAAGCAGAGATCCACATCCCTGCCATGACTATATTTTGGCCTGTAACAATTTGGTCACTTCAGTGTTAGTGGAGCAGTGATTCCAATCTGTTTTTCCATTCAAATTTGAAAGGTGTTATCTCAGAGAAAGTATTCAGTACCCTGGATGGTTCTCTTAACCATTATGGACTAAGACTGGGTTTAGCCACCATCCCACCAAAATGGAAGCAAACAGCTATCATGAATGCTGGCTTTGGTCCCCTCTCCTCCATCCCCTCCATCTTTAAACTCAGATTGCAAAGAATAAATTAGCTTTCATTTCACTCTTATTTGGAATAGACTTATTTTCATTTCTTCAATAGCGTTTCATGATTCTTTCAAGTCACTTGCATATTAATTGAAAGCAGGAGTTATCACAGTGTTCAGCATACCTATATCAGGATAGTGTACTACCAGCCGTAGAAACATTCAATGTGCAATTGAAGTGGCAAAAATACTTAACCTGGGCCTAGCCTACTGCTCTGTATAAATCCCACTATAATATTTTGGGAAGCCTACCTCAATAAAGTCCCCTTGCAATTAATTCTGGTTAGATAAAGGAAAATGCACCAGTTTTAGCAAGACATTTAAACAGAGCAAAGGAGAGCCAAAAGGACGAGATAAGAATTAAAATGTCCTTGTACAGCTAACTGTATACACTTCAATGGATCAGTGACCACAAATTTATGATCACTCAAGTAGAAAAGTGAAAAATGTGACAGTGCAGTCAGGGTTATTGGGATCAGAACAGAACAGGATGGGTTATTTTACCTTCTCACATATAGCCTTAAGCAAAAAAAGGACTGTTAGAGCTGAATGCATATACATGTACTTCTATCTAGATTAATGTTACATTAGCAGATTTAAGAAATTATTGATAAACATAAGGAAAGTTAAATATCAGTAAACACCCAGCAATTTTACAAGCTCATGATGAGCCTATATATCTGATAGTTGTATCTCAAATTTATACCAGTAGTGACCCACCAAGCTGAACAGAACCCATCAGCCATGTTTTGCAATTCAGCAGGGGTTTGCAATAATGTTCTGATTTTTCTGCCTGGTTGGGCCTATGGATGCACAGATCTGCCAGTTTCACTTTTTCTCACATCAATTCTAGCTAGCTAGCTAGCTAGCTATCCTTTTAGGAAGAAATGTGCAAATTTTGATATATTCCCATTGAAAAGAAAACCAAATAAAAATTCTCACATATTCCTAACTGGGGCCCTTTTCACATGGCGTTTTTAAAGCATATTAGGCACGCTCCCTCCCCCCTTCACGAGCTGCCGTACGCATGATGTTCTGGTGAACCAGGTACTATCACAGCCACGGATAGTGCTGATAGAGCGTTTTCTTATTTTTGCCTGAAATAACCTCCCTTTCACACATCGGTCATGCGACCAGAGAGCCTGCAGAGACATCATCCAGTATGCTTTCAGGAAGGACCCGGGAGTGGGTAGGGTGTGGGCAGTCCCTGCTGCCTGTCCCTCATGCAGCAACTCCCAGGGGACGCTCTGCCTAGCAGCAGGGAACATTGCACGACACGTCGCTGTGAGAGGCTGTCCCGGGGCTCCGTCACCACTCACACTTGAGACGACAGCAGCCCCCGGGGTCCAGGTGACCGTGTTTTTTTTTTAAAAAAAACCGGTGCTAACATTATCACGTTAGCACATTACCAGCATAGTATGAAACAGCCTGTTGGCAGGATCTATCATGCTAACATTAGCATGATAGTCGACGAAACAATAAAAGAAAAAAAAAAGAAAAACCACCGACCAATCAGGGATGGTGGGGTGGGGCAGGGCAGGACCTAGGCATGGCCCAGGATGCTGACATGCGGAGAAGGCACCGGGTGGGAACTGGTGCTCTCTCACGAAGGCCCTACCGTGTATGGACTGCAAGGGGCTCTCTACTGGGACTCTTGCGATATTGGCAATATCGTGAGGGCTCTAGTTTGTCATGCTATCAAGGTAAGGTGCGAAAAGGGCCTGTGACTGCCAAAACAAAATTATCAAAGAGCCTGGCAGGCCACAGTGCAATGGCTTGTCATGGTGAGAGTATTAAATATAGGCTGGAGAGACCTCAGCTTAAAACTACACTTAGGGGTCAGGTTTACTGGCAGGAATTATGGTGTCTGATTCTGCTATTGCATACCCTAGCAAGCAGTAGGATACTGAATCCGCTCCAGGTGTTACCCCAAAACTTGGTTGCAATTCAGGTGTTCATCCAGGTGTTTAGAGACCAGGGTTGAAACAATCACAATTTGGTGGGAATTTCCCCATTTAACTCTGAGGAGTCTGGCTTGTTAGTATAAACCTATTGTCTCAAAAGTGACTGTGCTATTCGCCTGACAGTGACTTGGCTTCTGCCTAAGAGGTGAGTATGGTTGACCTGCCTTGCAATCTCACGTATACAATCAGTAATTTGCCTCTTCCAATGTACTTTTTCCATCACTTCAGGTATCATTTATATCAATGCTAACTGATATAATGCCAATTTAAAAATATTTGCCAATTAAACCATGCCAATCATGAGGGGTGCGTGGTGCTGTAACACAGGTTTCAATCAAAACATGAAAGAAGCTACCCAAGGAACTCAACCTATTTTGGGGTATAGGGTTCAATACCTTGGATGTCTCCTTTAGAGTTCAAACTGAAACCCAGAATGGATTCACTCTGGCTTCCACCAGACTATGGATTATCTGAAATCTACAAAGAAATCAACCATTTTTTAAAACAAAAAAACAAAAAACACACAGCTGTTTTAAGCACAGCACAGAAACAGCTGGAAAGTGTCAGTATGCATTCTAGTCTATTTATTCAAATGAACACCAGCAACTCACACTAGCAGTAAGTCTTCTGACTCATTGCTTTGTGAGAAGTAAGTGCTGGAACAACAGGTTAATGCACTGATGTTGTTGAAATGTCTAGGCAGTTGTGTATTCTGCCCTGGGAATTGTAACAAATATTTGCATCATCCCATATTATATCTATTGAAAGAATTTTTTTATTTTTTTTTTAAAAAGAGAGGTTTTGACATGCTGCTCTCCGGCTATTTCTCCAGAGATCTTTCCAGTGTTTTCTTTCTTTCTTTCTTTCTTTCTTTCTTTCTTTCTTTCTTTCTTTCTTTCTTTCTTTTTTTCTCTCTCTCTTTTTGGCAGCACTGAAATCACCTGTTCACTTTCAAACATATGAATGCCATATCCAAAATACATCTGCAATAAAGAAGGCACCAGAGAACCCATCAAGTACCTCAGATGTGGCAAAACTACATTGCAAGGATGTGGGTCTGGACAGGAAGGCCCACCAATATTTGCAAAATGGTGAGAACAGCTACGGATGCCCTGGAAGCTAAATAGCAGGAGAATACATTTCTAATAGTACTGACTATCGTTGTAGGAAAAGTTGGGGAGGGGAGCCTAGGAGCAACTGCGCACATACTTTGGGAATTTTACAGGCTTGCCACTTGCATCCTCACAACACAAGAGAGGTACAGTGGGCTTAGAGGACCTCTGAACCACATTAAAAGAAGGACAGTTAGAATGTACACCAAAGATCAGGAATATATTATCAAATTCAGGAAGTCACCCACAGAACTAATTAATGAAGGCTTAGTGGGAAGAATTACTTCAGAAAATGAGAGTGGTACCCAAATATGAAAACAAAATGCAACTCAAGTTTGCACAGAATCATAGAAACAGAGTGGGAAGAGAAGTCAACGGCCATCTGGCTTTAACTCCATGTTAATGCATGGATCAACAGCTAAAGCTATGATAGGCCATAGCTCTCTGTTTACATACTTCTAAATATTTCTAATCAAGGGGAGTCTACTATGTTCTTAGACAGCCTGTTCTATCGTCAAACAGATCTTATCATCAGTTAGTTCTTCCTATTACTTAGTAGGAATGTCCTTCTCTGTAATTTGAATGTATTGGTTCAGGTCCTCTTCTCTGGAGCAGCAAAAAAGTTCACCTCCTGTTCCACATGACAACCACTCAAAGATGGCTATTGAATCATCTCTTAGCCTTCCATTTCCAGGCTAAATGTATCTGGGCTAGTTCCTTCACATTCCTCACAAAATTTGGTTTCCAGATCCTTCACTAACTTGGTCATTTTCATCTGAATACAGGAAACTATATAGGGAGGGTTGAACAGCTAGAAGACAATGGAGATAGTATACATACAATCAGCCCTCCACATTTGTGGGTTTGACTTTCATGGATTTGATTATTTGCAAGATTCTTCAGTCCTTGCTTCCTCACCTCTGGTACTTCTTTTCTGGGGAAACCTTCCCTTTTGGTGGCTCTGATCAGGCTGTGCAGCCCTGCCTTTGGTCATCCTTCTCCTCCTCCAGATGCTGCCTGGCCAGCTAAGGTCCTGAACTCCAATCCTACTGAATGTGAAGGGCCAGTTGTATTAATAAAACTAGGCATGTAAAAGCATCTGTGAGGAAAATTCCATAAAACTGAGACAACAATTGAAAAGGCCCTGGGTCCAACTTCACCGTAAGCCACCTTGTAGGGTAGAGCAATTCAGATCAGGAACTCCACTGTTGACCTGGACATAGATCATGTCAGATTTAAATGGTCAAAACTAATGCATTTTAGTGTGCCTGGAAATTAATTTGCCAATGAAAGGCATGAAAAACTGGAACTATTTTATATCCATTTCAGAGCATACTATCTGGTAATGGAAGGTTCTGAATACACCTGAAGAACAGCCCTGTGAAGTCACAGTTGCCAACTGGTAAATCTTGATAGTCTGGATATTTCTGAGACAATTTAATTTGTACACAGAAAAAAAAATCTTGAACATTAATTTATAATCTTGTTAAGTATATAGGAACCTTGACTAATACCTTTTTTGCATCTTACCTTTTAACGCTGCTGGGTTGGGGTCCTCACGCGAGAAGCCTAGGCAGGAAGGCTCTCACAAGCCCCTTGCTTCAGCTTTGCAGCTCTTTCCTGCTCGCGCGAGCGCCACACCCCTTCCTTCTGCAGTGCAGCCTGGGAGTTGGAGGCTGCACTGAGGAGAGGATGCGCAACCAGCCCAGCTCCAGAGGCTTCACACGGCAAGTGAGTGCAGCCCAGGCCCATGAGCATTGCGCAAGCACGGGTCATTTTCGGCTAAAAGCCAAAAATAAAAAAATGTGTGTTCACTGTGCGTGAGGGCCTTGAGCACTGCGTAAATGGGAGTGTGCCATGCAGACCGCTCCTCACTTTTACGCGATGCTCGAGGGGCCCTTTTGCTTGTAAACTGCTGTGCAAAAAGGACCTAAGAAAGCCTGACATAAAGCTGTACAGATATTCTCAAGAAGGAATCCTTAAGAAGCAGAGTGGTCAGTGTGAGTTTAGAAGAAAATTCACTGGGCAGGTGAAAGCTAAAAGGACAGATTTCAACAGTTGTTATGGCTACCTGTATGTCTGAGAGACTATATATTTGAAGTTCAGAGAAATGTACTCAATATAGATTGCTAAGGATCACAATTTCAATCCCAATACAAAAGCTTAGTATTGCAGCAACCCATTGATTCTGCAACTTGCTACTTGCCATCTCTTCATCTCTAAAGTAATATAACAGACATAACTGTATAATCCAATGTGGTGTCTAAGTACTTCTGTCTTCATTAGCACTTTCAAACAGCAAATGGAAACCCAGAAACAGCTTCATTATGCTTGCATATCAACTATGACAGAGACAGCAACTGAAATCATAATTCCCAGCAACTGGAACAGTCTAAAAACATTCAGATTATTAGAACACTGACTGAATAACAAAACATAAGCCAGAAAAGTAACCTTGGGAATTGGCCCTGAGTCTGTCCTACAGATCAGAGGCATAGTCATCAAAAACTTTTGAGATGTAGCATACAGGGATGTAATTCTTCTGTAATTTTTTTTCTCAGAAAACAGTAATTTTAGCAATCGCATGCCCCCTGCAAGAAAATACAAACTTTGAAAACTGTGGTTGGGACTTCTTCTACACAAATTCACACTGTTCTGCAAAGCCCCTTCCCCCAGTATTTTCTGCACAGATTATAATGTGCATAAATATTTTCTCTATAGAAATTACTGTTTTCGATGCAGAAAATGCTGGTGTTGTAAAATTTGTTTTTCAAAAATTCATAGTTCTCTGGCATAGGGACCATCATTGCCTAGAAAAAAAATATTTCTGTGAAGAAGTATTATTTCTTTGCAAAAAAAAAAAAAAAAAAAAGAGGACAGAAGAAGCTGCTTTCTGTGCAAGAATCCCATGTGCAAATTTTTTACACAATAACTCCTGATCTGAGACGCTTCCCATCAGTCCAGTATCTTCCTCCTCAGGTTTTTTTCCATTATTTTTATTAAAATAAAATAAACAAATGATAAAAAAGAAAATTATATAAATTTACAGACTTGTTTACATAATATAGAATTTTCATATGTATATATATTCCTCTTTAGTTAAATTTCACTTAAAAATTTATAAAATTGAATTTTTGACCTCCTTTGCCAAACCCTGGTCTAATATCTTCCTGCTATCATTTCAGAAATGAAATTCCCGTATATTCAACCTTTTCTATGTTGAGTACTCCTTATTTTGCACCTTCTTGGCTTCTAAAGAAAGCTTATTTAATCAAGAAATCTTTCTTTAGTAAAGAAATGCAATAATGTGGTTTAACCTTGGAACTTTACCCACTTTTCCATAATCTTTTAAATTACTATATTTGTTTCCTCTAGAGTCTGAAAATTATACTAATTTTTTTTAACACTTGAGACATGCATTTTTTAACCATTTTTTTTTTACCATTTCAAACATTCTTTCTATTCCTAGTAGTGTATTGCTCTGAAATATACAAAAATAGGCATGATAACAACCACTTTTAGAAAACATGCTTCTTATGTTTCTTCATAGCTACCTGTAATAGTAACAGATTTTTAATATGTGAAATAGAAGACATATACAAAATTAAAATATCCAGGCTTTGAAAACAAATGTAAAGTGTGACCAGTGATACAGTCATACCCAAGTGAACTTTGCTTCAATTAACAAGCCATTATTACACTTTGGATCTATAGATTATGATAATTCAGTAGAAAGAGGTTCTGCAAAAAGAACCAACATGCAACAAAATCATTTGCTGGACTCAACAGATCCTCTACACAATCTAGCCTTACTAGATTTCTATTGCTTGTCATCTTAAATGTGGAAGAATTTTTACTTATTTATTCTCCTGGAGTGACCTTTAGATTCCTAGAAGCTAGGTGAGAAGCACCTGCCATAACACCTGCTTTGGGTTACAGCTGCGATAATCTGTTACTATGGGCCATACTGACTGGACTTCTGGAAGTTGAAGTCCAAATCCTCTGGAGATCCAAACTGTCTACCAATCCCTGCTCAAAAGTATGATATTTTAACAGTTGAAAGAGCCAAGATGCAACAAGAACAATATCTTATTTAGAACCAGTCTACTGTTGATTATAAAATGTCATCCCAGCCATTCAATGTAATTTTGAGTAAACGATGCCCAGTTTAATGTGGATTTGAAGTTTTGGTATGCAAACTATATTAAAAATATTGAAATCTGCAGAGACTGCGAGAATATGTGCAATAATTAAATTGCCCTTTTTATTCTGTTCATATTATTTGTATATAGAGCTAGTGTATTTACCCAGCACTGCATGGGATTTTATTTTCTCATAGGTAACACTTGTTAGAAATACCTTAGGAATTACCCTACCTTACTTTAGGAGTTAGATGCAGTTGAAATACACAGATTTGAGATCTTGTGTATCTAATTCCTCAAAGCTACATTACCTGTAACTTTTGCCCATATTCCCCAATCCAGCCTGTATCCAGAGTTGTCAATATACAGAGATTGGGTTCATGAGGGGACTTGCTGCTAGGCCTCATCTCCGTAGCAATCAGCCTATTCAGAGCTCTCTGTCTGAGAATTCTAAAGGCCCCTCTCTGAACTGCCAACCCCAGGACTCCATAAAGTCTTCACAGCCAGCCAATCATATGAGGTCTTCTTGCCTCACACAGCCAATCATAAGAGGTCTGTACCTGCCTGACGCAGACAAACAGACAAGATCATTCACAAACTTTGACTTTTACATAGTAGCTGAAACAATTTCTGGTCATCCTTTCACCACTTTGGGCTTCTAGTGCAACATGACCTCTCCCACCTTGTGGGAAGCTTAGTGTGGGTGATCAGAAAGGCCCTGTATGAGAAAGGAGGGAAGCAAAGTATTACAGTACACTATAGGGATAAGGACACCTTCATTTGGGCAAGCCCAAATGAACTATTGCATTTCTGGTGTTATTTTGGCTGCAGGGCAATTCCCACTACTGTTTTATATATAGGCTTCAAATCTGAAGGATGACCACAGGAGTAAGGGCTCTAACTCAGTTTACACATGGAGCTATGCTCTCTGACTCACAAAACCCAAGGACAGTTGCTAGAACTGGGACATAAGCAACTGGTAAGAACTGAAGGCTAGGCTCTTCATATTTCTGTGAGACATATCCAGTACATCTGCCTCATACTGTCCCCTTCACTCAGAGTGGCTGCCATTAAACAATCTTGTTTCTTGCATACTCGACAAGGGCTGTATGGCTTTAGCCTGCTATTCCCTGGTAGCGCTCTAAAGCCACTTACTAGCCTCATCAATAAGGCTCCTGAGGGGCATTGAAAATGAGAAGGATAGATTGGGAGAAACTGAGAGTTCAGTGTTGGAGCAGGGAGCCTGCATGGAATGAAAAGCAGCTGTGGTTTTAATCTGGACACAACTGAACGGATGAGTGTTTTGCTACATGTCAGTAGTGTTCCTTATGAGTAGGTGGTATTTTTCCCCCCAAAGAACTGTGAGTTCCAATACTGTCAGTGTTCTTAGGGCTTGTAGATAGGACTGTGTTTCAAGCAGCTCCATCATAAACAGGAAGTCAAATTAACAGGAACTCGTTAGCCTTGAGTTATGCAGTTCTTTATTGCAATATATTTTTAATTAGCATTTACAAGACAAGCTTATGAGATGTAGTGAAGCATGGGGCACCAAAGATAGGTGCTTATGGCATTCACTTCTGTCTGTTTGATAATTACAGTGATATATTGCACACTAAGCAGGTTATTAGAGCCGTTCAGAAGGGATATTATCTTCACTCTCCAGGAGGGAGTTTATTTTTGTATGTTGCTTGGAAGAAACATGTAATTATATAATTCCATATTTTACTGGCTTGGGAAACAATCCACCACATCCTGTACATATTAAACTGTTCCACACTGAACCAAGCCATTGATCCTTAAGTTCCTTGAAGAACTGCTATCAGTCCAAGGTCTTTCCCAGCTGTGTTTCCTGACATCCTTTGAAAGTATAGATGCCAAGGACTGAACTGGAGACTTTGCATATCCAAGCATGTGCCATACCACACAATAGTCACATGCGAGTTTCTTCATATCTCATTGATCTATGTTGAACTGGGTTAGGGAAACTGTGGCCCATCAGATGTTGTTGCACATGTATGTCCACTCTTGTACAGAAAACAGCATTTTCTGTGCTGGAAACATCACGTTGTTTCCTGCAGATAATATTGTTTTTTAGGGTGGGGAAGTGCCTAGGCATCTTTCACAGGATAAGTCCTAAACTATGAATAGTGTTCCAAAAAATTTTCAAAAATTTTCTCACAGTGAATGAAAATTGCTAAAAGTACTTATTGTTTTCTTTGAGAACAAAATCAGCTAAGAATTATGTCATAAGGAAAATCCCAAAATGAAGTCCTCTATTTTGGCATTAGATTCTGGAAGAGAGGGGAAAAAAATGGGGGTGATGCTCTGATACTGTCTGCAGCAGCTATAACTACAGTGGCATCTTTCATAGCATCTAATTCCAAAAGAGGCGTAGAAAAGAATTTTGATGGTTTAAAGATTCTTGCTGAAATTACCCATTTTGCAGCTCTTTTCATTTGCTATGAGACATTTTCCTCCTTTGTGATACATTTGCATGCACAAAAGCATAAAAACATTTAAGAAAAAATCAGAAAAAAACCTTATTTTTGTACACATTTTCTCATTAGATGAAATATGTCCTAGGCATGGAAAGAATATTCATAACTATTTGTTCCTAGCTTGAAAAAAGGTTGAAAAATGGTTTTCCTGGCAATCAGGAAACTTTGTCAGCAAGAATAAAAATATCAGTGAGGATTTTGTACATTTTCTTCAACTATTTGAGCATTGTGAAGAAAAAGATTATTCTGGCTAGAAAAAATAATTTTGACATAAAAACATGTTTTCTGTAAAGGAAATGTACAGGCAGCCCATTTTCTGCAGATTTTTTTTATTCATTAAAAAGAAAAGTCACATGCTTTTCTCCACAGAATAGTTTCTTCATGACACAAGGATTGTGAAATCTGTGGAGAATATTACAGAGATCCATTTTCTCACACAGTGGGAAGAAAGCTACCATAATTATTCATATATGAGGGTACAAAAGTCAAGGATTTACATCTCTAATGTGTACATTAGGGAGAGTGAATATGTAATTTTGTACATGTTGGAAATGACATATGGAAAATGAACACAAATTTCCAGGTAAAAAATTAAGTAAAAACACCACCAGACACAAACCAAAGATGGGATGGGAAACCAAGTGGGATATTAATAAATGCAACAGATTAACTCTGAGTCTCCAGCTTTTGTTGGGTCCTCTCCAGGCAGGGATCCCTCTCTGGGCAAAGTAAAAGGTTCTATGGAAATGTGTCAGACAGTTAGGAGATCAACTGCTCACTGCAATTTGCAAGGTTTAATTGATTTATTGCTGCAACTTGTAAAGACACCCCAGTAAGGGTAGGATCTATGTACTTATTTAGTTAGCTTTCCTCCTAGTCATTACTGTGCCAGGACTCAGTCTTCATTTCTCTCTACACCTGCCTTCTGGCTAAAAGCAAATAGGCTGGATTGCATGTCCCTTACCCCATTTCTCTAAATAGGTGAGCATGAATAACCTCCCCTCATTTCACCTTGGTCTGGAAACAGCCTCTTTAGCTAGGATTTCCAAACAGGAAAATCTGTTTATGCTCTCTCTCTCTCTATGTGTGTGTGTGTTTTGTTTGAAGGACAAACTCTGAGCAACTATGGCCAGTATTTAAAGCATAACATTTAGGAACATCACCAGGGGCCATCCCTAAGTCTCAGGCCTCAGTCCAGAAACCTCAGGGCTTCGATGATATTGAACTGGCATTCCTATTCCAGCTTTGTTCTTCCTTATGAAAGAATGCAAAGATTTCTTCCTCTTCAGGTTAGTGATGTAAACAGACCCACAAGACCGACACTTCTCTGCCTTCAAGGCAGTGGCAGAAGAGTGCCAAATTTTGTACCTTGCTTTTTTTCCCAACCCTTTCAATTAATATTTGGGATGAACACTTGAGGGACATTTTGCTCTTCAGTCAAAGTAAATGACAAGCCCAGCAGAGTCAGGGAAGCTGCTGGATTTTCAATTGCCGTCTCCCAGAAAAGAATTAATTGACACAATTGTCTCTTGAAGATGAATCATTCATAGAATGATTAAATTATCAAAGCCCTCAAATAAGAAGATAATATCTAGGTTTCCATGGCAAATCATTAGATCTGGGAAATAGCAGCAACAAAAGTTATCTGTGGTCTGCCATTCTAAGCAGGATGAGCCTATATCTGAGAATAATTGTGGAGTGGAGATTTAAGCAATTTGGCAGTGCACATTTGAAGGACAAATGAAGCTTAGCTATGAGGCATGTCTGCAGGCACTAGTTAGAGTTCTACTGCCTGAGGACAGCTTACAAAGCGATGAGTGTCATTTGAATAGAACAAAATTACTTTAGAAGTACTTGTGTAGGTTTTCTTCAATTATTGCTATTACTATTACTTCTATTGCTCCTGCCAGTACTATTATTGTGGCTCTTGTCACAATTGCTGTTTTCTCTGCTTCTTCTGCTACTGCCTGTCAGCCCCTAACAGAGAGCAGAAGAGCAATGTATGGACAAACTTGTTTGCTCTGGTTCCTTACTGCCATTTGTGCAATCATATTTCTGCATATACCCAGCTGCTTTCCTACTCATGGAAGATATGGGGTCCTGTATCTTTTCTTCCAGTAAGCCAGTGAGGTGGAATGGTTTGAGCATTGGACTATGACTCTAGAGACCAGGATCTGAGTTCCCACTCCGCCATGGAAACCAACATTCCCTCAGCCTCAGAGGAAGTCAAAGGCAAACCTCCTCTAAACAAATCTTGCCAAGAAAAACTCATGAGGGTGATCAAAATGGTGAAGGGTCTGGAAGACATGCCCTATGAGGAACAGCTGAGGGAGCTGGGGATGTTTAGTCTGCAGAAGAGAAGGTTAAGAGAGGACATGGTAGCCATGTTTAAATATTTGAAGGGATGTTATGTCGAGGAGGAAGTAGAGTTGTTTTCCACTGCTCCAGAGACTAGGTCAAAGAGCAATGGATTCAAGCTGCAGGAAAGATTCCACCTGAACCTCAAGAGGAACTTCCTGATGGTCAGAGCTGTCCAGCAGTGGAATATGCTGCTTCAGAGTGTGGTGGAATCTCCTTCTTTGGAGGTTTTTAAACAGAGGCTGAATGGCCATCTGTTGGGAGCGCACTGATGTGTGTTCCTGCATAGCAGGCGGTTGGACTGGATGGTCCCTGTGGTCTCTTCCAACTCTATGATTTTATGATTCTATGATAGGTTCAACTTTATCATCATCATGAGTTGGAAATGACTTGAAGGATACAACATATCTTTTTCCCTGTGGGAGGAAAACAGCTTGTGCAGTGATCACAAAAGAGCCAATGTGGTGTAGTGACTGAGCACTGGACAATGAACCGGGAGACCATGGTTCAGTTCCTTCCTTAGCCATGGAAACCCACTCAGTGCAGCTCACACTCTCAGTCCCTAGGAAAACCTATGATAGGCTTGTCTTAACAACAGGTGAAGACAAATAGATTAACTGCATACAATATGCAGTTTGACCCACAGGTAGGTAAAAAGTCAAGCAATCAGGTTTTGGTACAATATAGTAGACATTCCACTAATTTAAGAACAATGCTGATAGAACTATGTATTTGAATTGTACCGAGTGCTGGTATATTTTGGCAGGCTTAAGAAATATGTTTGCCTTTCCTTTACAGTAAGGTTGTGCAAAAAGTAGCCCACAAGCTTTATGTGGCCCTTAGGGATTTTTTTGTGCCTCAGGGATCAATTTGTTTTCATTTTTTCTCCAAAATGTTCTCAAAATGGTCTATAAGGATATGGATGACCTTTGCACCATGTTAGAAGTCCCCCAGACTGCCTAGAGGTCAAAACAAAATTTGGCAAAATTTTTCAAAAAAAAAAAATGAAAAAAATGAAAATGGCCTCTGGTGGCCCATGAAGGCCTGAAAACATGGTGAGAATGCCCCTATCTCCCCCATAGGGCATTTGGGGTCAGTTTTTGCTAAAGTGTCTGTGGCCCTCCAAGGTCTCCTGGGGCACTAATGCAGCTCCCCAGTCTTTCACAGTTAACTACAACTGCTTTAAATTATTACAATGTTTCATCTGAGTAGAGGTGGAAAGAATATTCCAAGCTGGTTGATTTTTTAAAAAAATATATTGAGAAACCCTGATGGGAGGAATTCTGTACTGACAAGAATCTTCATACTTTGTGACTTATTCTGGGCAAAACTTCAATGTGCTTGTTCTCTCCAGTAAACTGAATTTTCTGCATGGGAAGTAGCATTTTCTGCATGGAAAATATTCCCTGCACAGAAAACACTGTTTTCTGGGGGAAACAACCATCTGTAAATTTTGTACAGAATAAGGCCCAAATTGTGAATAGCTTGTGTGGCTTTCTAAAACTTTCTTACAGCAGAAAGAAAATTACTGAAATTACTGATTGCTGTCTTCAAGAAGAAACTTAGGCAAAGAGAAAACAAGTCTCATCTCCAGAACATAAGGATATGCACAAAGGTGAATATCACATGCCATTTTCCCTTCCTTCCATGCACCCAATTTAGACAGATTTGTATAGACCTCTTCACAATGGATTTTATTAACCTGGACAATCAGCTGCATCTTAAGTCCCAGTTATTTAGGACAGCTCGGGTAATGCCAGCTGTTTATGCTTGCTGCTTGCAAATTCCAAACTATCTGCCCCAGAGTTTATTTCTCTGTACTTATCGCCACCTTTCCATCTCTTAAAAACTTTTCTGATCTACAAGGGGAACTTCTTCTTCTTTCATGACTGCTTTCATGACCTAACTTGTACACCAAGCAACTTCCATTTTCTCAAGAGAAAGTATATATAGTCATATCTCCATATTTGTGGGTTTGACCTTTCTGAATTTGATTAGTTACAGATTATTTGCTGCAACCTCTGCTTCCCTTGTGTACTCATTCACATACAGAGTGGGCAGGGGAGTGGAAGGAGGGAGGGTCCACGTGCACATTCCATTGCTCAGTCACTCAAGCAGGCAAGGAGGTCAGGATGGAATGGGGAACATATGGAGGGAGTGTGCACACATATGTTTTCTTCCTTACATGCTTGGTCAAGTGGGTGGGAGGAAGGGAAAGGGAAGGGGAAATGGGAGGAAGGAGGGTGTGCACATGCATTCTCTCACTCATTTACTTAAAATGAGGATGGATGAGAGGAAGATAATAGGATAGAGAGCAGGAGGAGAGAGGGAAAGTGCACAAATACATTCCCTCACTCACTCACATGTGGAGGTGGGTAGGGAGGAAGGAGAAGGAATAAGGTGAGTGGGGGGAGGGAGGGCATAATGTATATATTCTCTTGCTCACTTACTCATGCAGGTACATGGGTGGGGGAACCAAATGGGACAGGGAAATGAGGGGAGGGAGAGTACGCATGCGTGTTCCCTTGCTAACTTACTCAGATGAGGAAGGGCAAGAGATAGCCATGTGCAATTGGCCTCTGTGAAAAGAAAGTATAACTTCCTCATGGAAAAGACAAGTGGTTTTCTTTTACTTCATCTTGCTTTGCATATCCATTCCTTCGACATTGTTGCACAGTTTCCTCTTTTTTTTTTTTCAGGTCACTAAGCAGCTGCTGAACTTGGTTCAAATCTATTAGTAGCACTAAGCTCGTTTGAGCTCACCTACTCACCTTAAAGGATCTTGGATGTGACCTTGAGGCTCACAGTATAGATACTTGCTACATAGGCTCATGTTCTTGTCTTAGACACTGTAGCCTTGATATGATTGCCTCTTCCATCTTCATTATCTTATGACATAGGCTAATAAAAATGGTGTTATTGGCCAGACATCAGGATGTCTACACCACACCAAACCCTGATCTGTAACCAAGAACTATTGTGAACCTTTGCAACCTCAGTTTGACCTTAGTGTAATAATTCATCCAATATATCGTTCCCCACTTTGTGTTGCTGAGACAATAAATTCTGTAAGTTAATTACACAAACTGTGAGGAAGTGTTCCTATCTGCATGCTTATTGACACTCTCCATGGTGAGACAAGTCTTGCCTGTGTAGAAATCACACTGATTCTTACTCAGCAAGGTTTCCTAATAGCCAGGGATTATTATTTTTTTCAAAAAAAAAAAATCCATCTGTGTAAGACTAAGCTGTCACAAAATAGTAAAATATGTACTCAGAAGTCCCATTAAGTTCAAGTTAGAGTCACATTGAATACTTTGTACTTCAATATGAAGGAGGCATACTTTTATTGATGGCTTACATATTTCAACTGGGTATCTAATTTGAATTCTTCAAGAAATCTTGGATAAGTGTCCTCTGTTTCCAGTAGCAGTGCTAGCTTACCCAGACAGTGAGGGCACAATGGTGGAATGCACACCAGGACTCTTCCTCTTCAGAGGACTAAGTCATATTTCTACTATGCAAAGCAGCTCAGCAAGAGGGAGCGGAGGAACTGCTGTGCACTCTCATTTTCTCCTTTGTTAACAACCTTAGCTGAAGAGAATGACCAGCTTCTTAAATTTTCCTCTGCCCCAGGAAGTCTGAAGGAGAAAGAAAAGGAACAACAGGGCTATGCTTTTATCTAATGCAACAGTCTGAGATTTGTGCAAAATCACTGGACCAGGATTAGAACAGCTATGTTTCAAACACCAAACCCCTGATCCTCTCTCTGAACACAATGTGTGAAGGAGGTATCAAGGCTTGAATGGTTAGCCTTACCCTGCTGCTGATGCATGCTGGAGCCATGCCACCTGCTTTTCCTAACAATGGTGGAAATACTTATCCTACAACCATGGATTAAGATGTCTTGGGAAAAGGCTCTTCCTGCACAGTGGTGTACATTCATTCATTCATTCATTTATATCCCACCTTTCTCCTAATAATGGGAATCAAGGCAACTAAAAATATATTTAAAAACAATACAGATTAAAACTATACAGTATCATTAATAAAGTTCAGAATACAAGAGTGATTTAAAAGTTAAAACATTAACAATGTTGCTTTTAAGCTTTGTATATGATCTTTTAATGAATTATAATGTTTTTAAATTCATTAAAAGACCATATACAACCCCTAGAAACAACACCTACATCACCTACATCAATTTTTAAAAGCCTGACAACATAAAAATGTTTTGACTTGCTGACAGAAGGAGAGCAGGGATGGGAGCAGCCTGGCCTCCCAAGAAAAGGAGTTCCAAAGTCTGGGAGCAGCCATCAAGAAGGCCTTCTCCTTTGTTCCGAAGAAACAAGCTGTCAAGGTCAGAGAACTGGGCGGTAAGCCAGCCCAGAGAAGAAAGTGGAAGAGCCAGCAAAGTCCAGCCAGAAGGAGACAAGCAAGCATTTACTCAAGGAAGTTCATTTACCAGAGTGCCAAGCAAAGCCATAGTCCAGTGGTTCTCAACCTGTGGGTCCCCAGATGTTTTTGGACTTCAGCTCCCAGAAGCCCCAGCCACTATGGTCAATGCTCAGGGCTTCTGGGAGCTGAAGTCCACAAACATCTGGGGACCCACAGGTTGAGAACCACTGCCATAGTCAGATTTCCAAAGCCAAAGGTCAAGAGTCCAGAGATCTATTGCTGGGAGCAAGGCACAGGCAAGAGGAGGGCTTGTAAGAAGTTTTCCACAAGCAAAGGGAAGCTTCCAGGCAGGCAGTTATATAGCCTGAGGCACAGGTGTGTCTGGTCACCGCTTCTTAAACTTAGCCAAGAAAGCTTCCTTTTGCGCAGCCCTCTTGGGTCTCCGCCTTGACTGGGGGCTTATTGAACCAGGCTCCAGAGCCTCTTCAGAATCGGATCCCTGTTGCTCTAAAGGAGCAAGCAGAGGGATGTCCGCGCCTGCTTGTCCATGGCAGCAGGAGGAGCTCTTGAGCTGCAGGATTCATCTCCAGCCAGAGCTACAGGGACCAAGAGCTGCTGCTCGTCATCAGCAGCTCTGACAGGAGCTTCAGTTATCACACAAGCCTAGTATGGTGGTGGGACAGAAAGAAGGCCCTCTCTAGATGACTTCAAAGCTCTCAGGGGCTCTTAAAAGGAGATAAGGTCCTCCAAATAACCCGGACAGAAGCCATATATTGAGACAGCTTCTCCATGCAAGATGGAATTATGGTGCACTCACGGAGATTCTATTATGAAAAAGCTGTACTTGACGTATCAGATACATGTCACAGCCCTTTCCCATAATATCTGAACACAGAAGCTGCTACATGTGATGAGAGATGCAGCCATATCACTGTAATACAAATGTGAAGGATGGAAGTCAGTGCATGAAGAGAGACACAGGGAACCTACCTATAAATATGTCTGTGGAAGGCCCAAACAAGTAAAATGGCCTGTTTTCTGAATGGCTCAAAGTAGAGGAAAGTGAAACCAATGGAAAGACAATGTAACACATCTAGAGAGGAGCTGTAGCTCAGCCTACCAAAATATTCCTCTTGTTTCCATTTGCACAGACTAAAGGGAAGCTCTAGCAAAAACAAACAAGGAAGTTAGACTGAATTCAGGTATGTTTATCATGCAAACATCAGGCAAATTCTGACTTCTTCTTCTGCCCTATATGCACACTCATGAATACATACACATACATATAATTTCAAATAATTGTACCCCATCCCACAAACTCCTTAGTCATCACTGTTCCTCCTGCAAATGCTACTAAAAAAACCTGTTTTAAGACTAACAGAATTAAACATCAGATCCACAGTCTGAGTAACACTTGGCATATATAGTACTTCAAAGTGTCAGTGCTGTGCACTGCATACAGTTTCACAGTAATTCTTATAACACTGCCAGATAAGAAAACTATTATTTTCCCATATTTTAGATGAGACCATGAGAAAACAATCTGCCCAAAGCAGCAACTTAATTCAAGTCAGTGGCAAATTTGAATTGTGGATTTCAACACTGTGCCTGTCTCAAAAAGAGTTATCCATGTATACAGCAGATTGCTGTCTTTATTTTCTTTCTGGCAAGGACACTTGCTTTCAACAAGTATCAACAAGACAATCAAAGTCTTTGTACTCCTGAAAAGAGAAAACCTAGTTGCTA
This sequence comes from Iguana delicatissima, assembly GCA_948472985.1. Taxonomy (NCBI): domain Eukaryota; kingdom Metazoa; phylum Chordata; class Lepidosauria; order Squamata; family Iguanidae; genus Iguana; species Iguana delicatissima. Next base: position 189,060 of record CAOKZL010003012.1, read on the forward strand.
ATTAATATCAAGCCAGAACCCTGCAGAAAAATTCACACCTTTCATATCCAGACTGAGAATGACTTTGGCTTCAGTATTTTTAGTAGAACTAAATTCTTAGTTCAAGTAGGGTAGTAAAACTACTATGTATACAAAGTAGTAGAAGTTGCAAATCGCAACCACAATAAGCCAAGAATGTATTTAACAAATAAATTGAAGATTAAAAATTATTCTTGACACTCTTTAGAATATTTGAATAAGGCAGAAGTTGGTAATGGAATAACATTAAGGAAACTGAGTATTGGATATATGATAATAGGTGACCTATCTGATAATTTAGGTAAACAGATAGAAATAAAAGAAATACTAGATTTAGTAGGTAATTTAATAGGTAATCAATATTGGCTTCAATTAAATGGTATATGTAACAGTTTACAGGAAATAATATCTACAGAAGATAGCCAAACTCCATTAGACGAAATATTGAAGAAAAGACAGGAAGGCAGAAAAGGGTTAGGTGGTAGGGTATATAGGATGATATTGAATAATCAATATAAACTTATAGAAGGTTTGTTAGGAGTTTGGGGTAAGGACATCCAGCTCAATAAGAAAGGAATGGAACGATGGTGACAGGAAATCAAAATTATCAAAAATAACAAGGTTAGAGAACAACAGATGAAAATCATAGCAAGATGGTATAGAACATGACAACAGTTATCATATATCATTAAAAATGTGTCACCTGTTTGTTGGCATGAGTGTGGGAGTAAAGGAACATATATCCATATGTGGTGGGAGTGTCCCAAGGTGGAAAGTTTTTGGAAGGAAATAGAACAAGAAATACATAAAATAATCGGGAGGGGGGTGAAATTCAATTAAATAAAGAAATATGTATAACTTGTAGGAATACAGAATTAAAGAAGGAACAAAAGTATTTAATTAAACAATTAATTATAGCAGCACAAGCAGTAATTGCATATGCAAGGAAAGATAAAGAAAGATGGAATTGTAATGGATGGGTGCAATACATATTGGAATATATGATGTTTGATGTTTGATTATATAATGGAAAAAAAGGAGGGTATATTTTGGTCAAAGGAAAGAGGAGGTCTGGTTTAGTAATTAGAGATTAATGATTGAGTTTGTTCAGGAAAGGGAGGGGTATGAGAAAGTAAAGGAAACAGTTAAAATGATTTTTCACATGAGAAAAAAAAAAGGAAACTACAGTTACACTGTTCCCTGGGTGGGTGGGGTGTGGGAGGAGGAGGAGGCGGCAAAAAAAAAAGGAAATATTGTATGTATATGAGTGGTTTGTTAATTGTTGGGTATACTATTATTATACAGTCTGTATAACTTATTGTTTTGTAAGATAGTTTACATTAATAAACTCGTGTGTGTGTGTGTGTGTGTGTATAAACAAAAAAAGCATAAAATGTATTTAACAAATATTAGACATATGAATGCCACTTAATAGGCCAATAGAGAGTTTGACATAAGTGATGAAAATATATAGGTGTATGGACAGATATATATATATATATGATATTCTTCATAAGGTACAAACTTTTCATAGAATATAGATATCTTCCTATATTTCTGAAATAGCACCTATTACAAAGAGACATTAAGATTACTTTTTCACACTTGTATCTAACTGAACCTAAAGTCAGTGGGATGTAGCACTCTGAGTGGACTATGCCCCTGGAGATCAGGGTTCAATTCCTCACTTGGCCATGGAAACCTACTGGATGACCTTGGGTGCATCACACACTCTCAGCCTCAGAAAATCCTGTGAGAGGGTCATCATAAGTTGGAAATGACTTGAAGGTACAAAACAACAGTGTAACCATCAGATGGTGTAGCTGGGGGCAAAACTAGATGTTATTACATCTTTAAGAGTCCTATTCATAAACAAAAGTAATAATAGGCACAAGAATATTTTCATCACTACCATTCCATCTGAGGAGATTCAAACCTCTCCTACATCCGCTATGGTTTGAAAGAAAAAGAGTTTCCACTTACAAGCCATAAGGAACAAGCTCCTACTACTCTCAATAGGGTGTAATAGCACCATATGATGTGAAGATTTTCAACAATATAATGGCTAGAAAGGGGAGTATTGAATTTCCTCTCCCCATGAGCAGCACTCTGAGTGAATATTGCCCCTCAAGAAGTAGCAGCCTTGTATTAAGTTGTACAGTAACACCATTTCTGCAGGATGTAGTGGGTTGTTTCCAGTCCAGGAGCTGCGCTACCACACAAATGCCCTTTCCGCATCTTACCTTTTCGCGGAGGTGGGGGGTGGCGTTCGCGCGAGCAGCCTCTTGTGCGAGGTGCTCACTTTGTTTCTCCTTCCTTACCGCAGCTGGCTTGCCGGTCACGCGAGCGCCGTGCGAACGCCCCGCCCCTTCCTACTGCAGGCCCCAAGAGCCTTGCGCAACTGCGCACCATTTTCGGCTTGAAGCCGAAAATGAAAATGAAAAGCGTTAGGCTCATGAACGTTGCGTAAATGGGAGTGCACCGTACAGACCGCCGCTCCCATTTACGTGACAGTCAAGGTGCCCTCTCGCAAAAGAAACTGCGTGTGAAAAGGGCCAATGTCATTACTATCAAGACGCTATCCCATCCCCAAGCATTGCAAAACCACTTTACACCATTTCCAGAAAGAATCTATTAAGAGCCCCTTCTGTGCTTCAATCTTGTCAGCTGGCTCAGTGTGGTACCTTAATAGCATTTGATAGTGCTTCCTGTCCTCCTGGATCTAGGACTGGGTGGGTTGTGAGTGTGCCCAGCTTGTCCCTCCCTCAGCTACTCCCATGACATGGTTACTTCAAAATCTATCATCTCTCCATGTTTATTTTAAATGTCTCCTTTAAAACTTCTTTTAAAATGCATTTTTAAGGATTATTGCACAAAAGTGCAACAGTGTACTGATGTGTCATGCTATTACAACATTGCTGCATTAGTATAGCTTAAAAAAAAAAAAAAGGTCAATCAGTGGTGGCGAGGTGAGGTGAAGGCAGGGAAGGGGGGTGGCCAAGAATGCTGTAGTGTGGTAGGAACGCTGATGGCAATACCACTACTCATCTGCTTAAGGCAAAAACATGTGAAAGATAGTATTTATAAGCTGCTACCATCACATGAATGGCAATGCTGGGATTGCCACAGAACACACTACTGGGGTATGGTGTGGAAAGGGCCTAAGTCTGCATAACTAATAATACATCCCAATTGGGTATGGTTTTCCAAGGCCTAAATAAAGCTCTTATTTTTCTTACTTGCTGAGAACCGGATTGTGCCACCTGGGCAGAATATGGATGAGTGCTGAATATGTTGCAAGACCTCATGAACACCTGGCTGAGTTGCATGCAAGTGGAAGAAAGGCCAGCTATAAAAAGTGGCACATAACCTGCATCTGAAACATGTGTTGAGCCTTAAAGAAAAGTACAATCCTAGGTCAAGGAGAGATTGCATTATTTGCTGGTGACTAGAAAGGTGTGCAGCCTGCAGTGGTCACCTGCAGTCAATCAGTCATCCACCTACCAAGTACATACTGAAATTGGATTGTTAGTTCCCCTATGGGGAATAAGCAATTCCTTTCTTTGTTGACTGCAATGCTGTTCCACAGCTGGATGAGTAAATAGCCTTTGATGAATGCTGCCACCAGATATGAAAGAAAGCAATATTGCTTGCCTTGGGAACAATAACTGTGTACTGTCACCCTATAAACACTGATTTACTATCAGGTGTCTTTGACACTTTGTGTGTCATCATGGTTTAGTGGATAATGTGCTAACTATTTTACAATACTTCTACACTTTGGAGCTTATTTCAAGACTATGAAATCAAACTCTGATCATTTATCAGGCACAATAATACCTCTCTTAAAGTCCCATACATTGCACCACATACAAAATGTCAATGTTTCAAGAGACTCAGACAAAATGTCAGTCTCTTTGTGTGTGCGTGTGTTTGTGTAACTGTAGGCTTTTTGATGGCTTCATGGAATCATTGAAAGTACACCCCGATTATTGTTGTTGTTGTTGAGAAAATTAAAGTAATATTGTGTATTTCAGGGTTGAATTATGAATTATCTCCTAGGCGTTGGTGGATTGGAACTCCCAGCAGCACTAGATTAGTACAGTCAGTGGTGAGGGCTGCTGTGCGTTATAGTCCAACAACATTTGTTGGGTTAATGAGTCCTATCTCTGATGCATCTGGAGTCCTATTCTTGTGCCTGCTACAAACTAGATCAAATTTCTAAATTGCCATAGCATTATGACAAGTAGACTTATGTGGAGAAAAAAAAACAAAGAGTGGTGACAGAAATACAGAATTTTATATCTTATTTGAACTAAGCAGTCAAATTCTCAGTTATTTGACTATGGAGATCCTAGTCTTCAGTTTCCTCTATTTCTCACACAGAAGAGGGCAGTCACAAAAGTGTGTCTACAGACAGAGCTGTATAGAAGGAAACTAAGTTCTCTTCTCACTGATTTCCATGAAATTCTATGAGGGAAAAATAATAGCCTACATAGGAAAACAGGGAGCACAGTGGGTTTGCCCCCCCTCATAATAGTGCCCCTGCGTATACCAATTTACCATAATTACATAACTCAATGTCTGCTATTTTTTCTTATGGAGAAGACCAAAACATTAACATTTGGCATAACACTGCAGGGGGGACAACACGTGGTGGCCAACTCATCCATGAATGGGGATCCAGAAAATATTTCTGCAAGAGGCCAGTGAAATATATAAGAATTTCTTTTGGAGTTCAGAAAAGAAAAGAAAAGAAAAGAAAAGAAAAGAAAAGAAAAGGGCATAATATTTCAACCAGACTTTACTGTCCTCTGGGGGGTGGGGTGGCAAACCATATAAAGCATCGTTGAGAATGAGAAAAATACATTTCTAGCATCAGCTTTTGCAGGATCCAGTCCACTTCATCATATGCAACTGTCTCAAAGGGGATACAAGATTTTTTTGTATCTTTTTATGCTGAGATAGACTAACACAGCTAGGTCTTTGAAAGTCCTCTGAACAGTAAAAGAATGCTGCTGTTTTACACACAGACACAAACTGTTAATTGTCTCATACTTCTGAACATACAGTGCTTAAGCAGATAACAGAACACATCTCAGCAGCAGCATCATCATCATCATCATCTATATAAGTGCCATGACTATACATGGTGCTTTAAAGAAAAGGAACAGTAATATACTTCCTTGTCCTCAGGCTTACAATCTAATTTAGACATGAAACAAAAGGAAAAGAGGGTGGCAGTGCGGGAGGGCATTACATCCAGCAGACACTTTCTCTTCTTCTCTCCCTCAGAGACCAAAGCAATGGCAGTTGGGATGGATGGATGGCCTATTGTGTAGCTGAAGCTTCATTCCACAAAAGTTTAATTCAGTTCAAAGGAAGTTGGTGAAAATGTTGATTTACGGGTATGGTTTTTTTTCTGGGTTTATTACATATCTTCCTTATTGCCATCCCTCATAAAAGAAAGGAGTAAATTTAAACTAGGAACCTTGCTTCAGTAGCTTTTATGCTCAAGAAAAGAAGTTCTTCAGATGTGACTGGACAGCAAGTAAAAATCTGTTATATGGGAGCCTTCTGAAGTTTGAGCATCTCCTGAGACTTTAACAATGTGTAGGAAACATTCCAAATAAATATATTTTGGCACTCAGTAAAGCAGAAGCCTTAAAAGTAGAGAGTGTCTCTCTGAACCACCATCATCATCCTAGTCTCTATCCCTTTCTCCCCACCCCCACAAAAAAAAGTTTCCTGAAAGAACTCTTTATGTCACACAGAAGTCGGATATAAAAATATCTTAGACTTTACAAAAAACAAGACACACTAATAAGTTATTGATCATGAAACTTGCCACTGTTCCAACTGGCTAGTCAACCTCCGTTTACAATTACTTTCAACATCCCCATATAGATTCATTATTGAACTGTTTTATGCCCATGCTAGAGCCCAATCAGCTTCATTTCTAAATTCAAACTATTATGTTGGGAAATACAATTTTTCCAAGAGTTGATAGCAACAGTTATATTGTTTTTATTCCATCTGTAGACGCCTTTTAGCTCAGATAGTTCCCTTGGTATCTTCTGTTATTTTGGTATCAACACCCATGGCCTGGTATGTGTCTAGCTGGATTACTAAACTCACACCCAACCAATTTGAAATAAGTAAAATATCTATACTACAGGTTAGAGAACAAATAGAGGGATTTGCAATTTAGGTAGGAGTATTTATAATTCTCTACCAGTAAGCTCTAGTGGTCAACCAAACGACAAATCCCAAGCTTCCATAGGATGCAGCCACAGCAGCTGAAGTAGAATATAGCACTGTCCCTATGTAGGGTAAGAAGGTCACAATTAGCTACTAAAAGATTACTACAAGACGAGCAGCATAGTTGTAATTATAAACTTAGGGGAATAGGACATAGAACTGAAGGTCCAGCTGGGGCACAACACTAATGTAAACACAGATGAGGATGAAACAATGGTCACTTGAACAATCTAAATCAAAATATATCACATGTCTTAAAATCTTTGTGGTGTCCCCATGTCCAAACAGCTTAGGGGGGCTTAAGTTGACTTTGTCAGCCCTGTTGTGTTAATTTGTGCTGGAAAAACTGCTCAAAATGGTTTTGGTTGGGGGTTGGGTGGGTAGGTAAATTCTAGAAAACAACAACAACAATTAATAGTAAATGGCAAAATCAGCAGAATTATAAACAGGTAAATAGACTCTAGATAGCTGATAATCACGTTCCTTAAATAGATTTATACTGAAACTATGAACAGCCTCCTGTGGTGTGTATGCATTTTAAATGAATGCTCAACTCCAGCTGCAGCCCAGAAAATTCAAAAGGCCCAATATGGCAACGCTGACATATTCATTACGCTGGTATTCCTTTGCCTTTCAACTGGGAAGAGTGCAATTCAGCATTTCATATACCACAACAGTGCTTTCTTGACTATTTCTTGACCTCTTTAATTGCAAAAAAATAAAAAATAAAAAGATGGGATACAAGAGCCATTCCAAATAAAAACAAACAAGTAAAATAGATAAAAGGGCTATTTCATTGCTTAAACTTACCTCGTTTTCATTTGGTACATGCAAATTAGAGAGTGGATACTATGGATAACTTCTGCACTTTTCCTAGAAGCAAAATACCAGATGTTGTGTAGGCTATATTTCAGAGGTGACAAAACCACCTCTGAGTATTTCTTGCCTAAGCAAACCGTATGAAATTCATGGGATTGCCATAACTCAACAGATGACTTGAATGCGCACACACACACACACACAGACAAACAAAATAAGTTTTCAGTGGCTTTACATGCCTGTCTTTCTTCCCTGTATGCAGCTGGCAATTTGGAGGCCATAGAACTAACTGGATATGATTTTCCCCATTCGAAGCATCTAAAGGTAAGTGCAACAAACTCTATTACTTAACCAGCAAAGACAGAAACTTACAAACAGAGAGAAGTAAGGGCAGCACAAAGACTGACGGGGCAAGTAGAGGTGTCAAGAAGGGAGGGGCAGAACAAAAGTGGCCTGGTCAATGTAGAAAGGAAATAAGCAGGAAGACTCTAAGTCATAAGAGTCGCATAGGTTCCTGTAGCACCTACTGAAATGTGGAGTAGGAATGTGTGATTTTCTAGATGTTATTGAACTATAACCAGGAGTGTACCCCAGACGTGTAAAATAACTGCATTCCTCCTCACTTAATAGAACCTCTGCCACCCCATAACAGAATTTTCCTTCAGCCCTCAGCTTTCTAGCATTGGATAGAGTGAGACACTGAAAATCATTCTTGCCCAGAACTCTTACATTTTCTGTGTTTTCATACTATTGATCATTTTGCCTTCCCCTTTTCGTGGCTACCTAAATTCTGTTTCTAAATGCTTGGGTGAAGTTTTACATTACTATAATTCAGGAAAATTGGGGGCAGAATTTTTATTTTGGGGCAATTTGCCCCACTCAGCTACGTCCCTGACTATAACTCCTACCATATAACTAATCAGAATTTTGACTGGTGAGGAGTTAAGAGAGTTGGAATCCAACATCAACTACAGGGCTACACATTTCCTACCCCCGACCCATTGCTTCATCAAATACATAATTTAGTGGAGAAAAACACAGAGTTTTATTACAAAAACTGTTTTTAGTGTAGCAAATGGGTTTACTGTAGAGAAAATATTGTTTGCTGTGCAGAAAGTCTGTTTTCTGTCTGGGGAGTCAGATTATTGTGTATGTGTGGGGAAACCTATGTGTTTTCTCTGCAGAACATTTTTATTTGTGACACTTCAGGATATTCAAATATAGGGAGAATGCTGTAGGGGAACAGCTGTTTTAATCTGTGATAGGAAAAAAGCTACTGTAATTATTTTTCCTCACATTCTTACTGGGTTTTGTGTTGTTTCTTTCATTCAAAGTCATTGTTGATACAGACTGTGTGACTATTCAAACACAAGGCTGGAAATGATGCAAACAATCACAAAATTTGACCATAGGAATGCTGCAAAAGGGTCACATATTACAGGAGCCGTTCCTTCTGGGGACTTCAGAGGCCAAACATGTACTGGTTGTCCCTGCTGAAGATGACATCCCTCAAGATGTTTTAAACCCGTTTGCTTTCACATAGCCCTCTCTGCACAGTGTCTTCCTGGGATCAAAAGCAATTCTGCATAAGGCAGAAGCAATGTTACTATGATTTAGAGAAACAGGTTTTTTCAGCCAGGGCCTTTTCTGTGCTGTTAACTTATGGTAAGGCCTAGGACACAGAGAGTGAATGGCTGAACTGTCTGTCAACTATGAGCAGATGCCCATTAGAACAGAGCTTCCGGAACACTCAACTATGACGGGATACTATATGGGCCAGTGGTATTGTTGGACTTCAGTTTTTATCTGCTCTAGCCAGCAATGATGAGGGCTGATGGGAGTTGCAGTACAACAACTGGAGGGCCAGACTTTCCCAGGCCGGCTCTGAATATTTTATAAAAGAGAGATGCAGTATGCTAACTGGACTTCCCTCGATCTCCTTTTACAGTTGGCCCTCCATATTTGTAGGCTTGACTTTCACAGATTTTATTATTTGCAAGTTTCTTCAAACTCTGCCCTTCTCCACCTCAAGTGCTTCTTTTCCGGGGTTACCTTTCCTCTTGGCAGTTCTAGGGGAACCTTTCCTCTTGGTAGTTCTGATCAGGCTATGCAGCCCTTTAGAAATCTACCTCTGGTTCTCTTCCTCCTCTACCACCAGCCACTGCCTGGCCAGCACCCCAATTTTTCAACACCACAAATCCTCTCCCAATACCCTCCCACATACCCAGGAAAGGAGAAAGGTGAGAAAGGAAGTATACAGCCACTATGCTTACCCACTCCTCTTCCCTCTCCCTTCCCTGACCTGGTTTGAACCCTGGATGCCTGTTCTCCCCACCATGCCTTGACTCATTCCCACAGACACACACAAATTTTGATATTTTCAATTTTTCCACCTTTGTGAAGGTCCTGCACCCCAACCCTAGAAAGTGTGGAAGACCAACTGTATATACACAAAAAAGGTAGAAAAATCCTGTCCTTTACCTCTGGTGATTTTATGAAATCAAAGCTAGTGACCAATGTACATTTTTAAATCATTTCTGGAATAAGCCCCCAGCATCTTCTGCATCAATCAGCTTGGCAAGTTGTTTGTTATAATAGCCTGGTCAAGAATTTTTTGATGACAAAGATTTACATATTCACAGTTGAGACTCCTTATCTCTTTTTGGATTGAAAGGAGGTTGCACCTGTTTATTTCAATAAGCAGCAATCAACCACAGTGGGAAAAAGAAATAAATCATTGCACAGACTGAGACACTGAAAATTGTTCACACCTAGAACTTTTATAGTCATTGTATTTACATTCATTTGGTAAGTTTCCCTACCTCTTCTCTTGGAATGCCTAAGTTCTATTTCTAAATGTTCAATAGAAAAATTTAGGTTTTAAGTTTTTGCAATGCTAGAAATTTCATTTTGTCCTTCCCCAGCTACACTCCCCAGTTGCATGGTTTGCTAACCCTTACAGTACAGAGAGAGAGACAGAGAGAGAGAGAGTGAGCGAGTGCACAGTGGCGGAGGCTGTGGAGAGGAGGTGGAAGGGGAGGGGCTGTGGCATGAGGGGCGTGGTCACTGCGTGTGGGAGTGTGGCTGCAGTGCATGGAGGCATGGCCAGAGAGAGAGACAGAGAGAGAGAGACAGAGAGATGTTTTGACTATATTAAAGCCATAGTCAGGGTCAGCTTTAAGGTAGTTTTGGTGAATACAAAGTTGAAAACAGAATGAGCTCAAGGCTACACTGAGCAGATTCTATGTGAGAGCAACCTCTCTTCCTGTTGAAGTGGGCAGCTGGAGTGTATTCAATGCGCAATAGTCAACATCATGTCTTTCTCAATAAAAGCAATAACTACAAAATAACTAGAATCTGCTCAGTGTAGCCTTGGACTGATGTTTTCTACTTGGAGTGGCTGTTGTGGCCTTAGGTAGATGCTCCCTGCCTGAGGGAGCATCTGGCCTGTGATACTGAGCTGGTGCTACCTCCTAAGGGAGAGATTAGCCATTGTGTCCCTCAGCTGATGCTGCCTGATGGACGGAAAGACTGAGCATTATGATGCTGGACTGATGCTACCTATCTGAAAGAGAGAGATTGACCATTAGGATCTTGAACTGATGTTATTTGCTTAAAGGTAAGCGACTGGTCATCAGAATCTTGTGTTGATGCTGCTTCAAAAAGAAGAAAAGAGGAGAAGAATAGATGTTTTGACTAAGTTGTCTGTTTGATAGAGAGACTGGCCATTGCAACTTTGTATTGATGTTATCTTCAGGGGGGTGGGAGGAGACCAGCCACTGTATAGAAACAACTCTGTGATTGTTTATAACTGATTTTTCTTTTGTCCAAAATCTGTGTTTGGTTGCTACATAATAAACTGGATTGAATGTAGAGGGATGCTGCTTCTCTTAATGTTTACTGAGAAAACAATTAAATAATAAATAAATAACCAACCAACCAATCAGTACACCCACCACCCACTCACCCACTATGGAAATCAAGACATCATTTGAGATAGTCACTTGTTAAACCTATTCATACACCAACAACAAAACAAAACAAAAATTCTAGCTGACTTTCATTTTTCAAGTGCAAAGCAAATACAGGGACATTCATTTGCAATGAACATAAGTGTGTTTTCACTTTTTCAATTGCAAGTTCTACCCTCTCTTCATTTTGCTGTCCTCATGTGGCCTCTCTTGGTGATGCCTTACTGAGGCTTCACAGTGTTCCAATGACTTTTAGTTTATTGTTCAATCCTATTTGCTTGATAAAGTGATATTGCAAAATTTTGTTAAATCACAGGACTTCAGCAGGGCCAGGCTACTTGCTATAATGAGACATATAAACTATTCTGGTCAACATACCCATTTGGGCTAATTTAGCCCAAAATAGTAAGGAAAAATGATGAATTAGCCCTAAGAGTTAAACAACTTGTACTCAATCTTGGCATCTTTTCTGTTTCTTAAAAAACCTTATACATTAGTTTAAGTTATCTGAATACCTTTGAGAAAAATCAACAATAAAATCTAAGGTTCTAATGTTTTCTAAGCATATACACAATTTCTTTCCTTTGTGATAGAAAGCAGCTTTTTCAAAAATCAATAAAAATGCTTTTAAGCATGTGCAGAGTGCTTTTCTCTTTGAACACCACTATATTTTCTTTTAAACAACAAACACCACATTTCTCAGAAAGCAGATAAAAGAACACATACTCTTTTTCTTTCTTTCTTTGAATGCTCCTGTTTTGCCAGCTGTCCGGGAGGGTGACAGTTCAATTCAATTCTAGCCAGGTAGAACCTTGAGAGCAGCAGCCTAAGGCAGGGACAGGTATTTCTAAGGTTGAGCTCCTTATAGGACCTACTCCTGAACAGAATGGGCAATTGGACACTCTTTCCAGAGAGCAGAGATGAATACCAATGAGTAAGACTGAGCTGTACATTTTATATGAGTGTCTTTAGCAAGTGACCTGCTCTGGCCTTCTCCTATTCCAGGGATTTTGAGAACTGAGGTGAAATGTGTGGTTTCCCAACCCTATCTCTTTATATTGAAGGATTAACGGTTCTTTGCTATTTGCCAGCTGATCTGTTGGAGTCCCTTCTGGTCATGTTTTGGTTATCTGGGCTCCCAACTCGTGATCAATGGCATAGTCCAAATACGCAGATTTAACATCAACATTCTACTTAAGTACTCTTAAGTATGGCAATTTGAGGATTCTTAATATGAGAAAATGAGCAGGATGCTTAAGAAACTTTTAGGCTAATACACACTGAGAAACACTGGGAAGGACACAGACATTTCATTGCCTAAGCACATAACTTATATACTTTACATTTCATACAAGGCACCATACACCTTAAATCATATTAACAAACATCATTTAACAAACATCATTATGAGGCAGCCATAGTCTTACATTTGTAAGGAATTACAAATATTACATGTCACCATAACCAAATCACCCGCTTCACCTTAATCAGGCATCCATAGACAGATAATATTCTTTTACAGACATTGCAGTGCATTGCAGCATTTATGATATATTCCTCTAGTAGGCATTAATCTATCCACGTAGCTAGTATCTATTTACTATACTCTTTAATACTGAGACCATTTCCGCACTGGACTGTTACAGTGCTATTATTCCACTTTCAACATCCTATGGAATCCTGGGGTTTGTAGTTTACTGAGGACAAAGGGCACTCTGGCTGAGAATTCGAAGTGTCCCTCCCAAAACTGCAAACCCCAGGATTCCATAGGATGTTGAAAGTGGAATAATAGCACTATATCAGTCCAGTGCGGAAATGGCCTGAGATCAGAGGTTCTCTCTCCCTCTCTGTTACCTGCGTTTTAAGGATCTTTACCAGTCCAGAATGGTATCAGTATCATAGAAGTAGCCAGAGACAGCTAGGTCTCACCATGATGGAGGCTGTGTAAATAGCCTACCTTTTGTCTCTCAGAAAGGAATTTTTATACAATCTCTAGCATCTACTTGTCCTATTAGAGATGACTTCAACTAATCTCCACCAATGTCAACAAAGTTTTTTCCCATCCAATGGGAAATGAGATTTCCTGGGCCTTCTACAAGAGGCCATTAGATGGTCAATCATTGACCATCACTATGCTGGCTATCTGCCAATAGATGATTGTATCACCCTGATCTACACTATTTTACAAATGTAGTATGGCTTTTTGGTTTCTTCTCCATACTCTGGTTATTTGTTTTTTACTTCCTCAAACAGACTCCCCCCGCTTCTTTGTTTTAGGTAGCTGCATGCTCAGAACTGCATAGTAATATATTTCTTAAAATGTCTTAAATACAAATTTGGCTTTTTCTTTATAAAACTTATGTACTTAATGTTCAGGCTTCAGGGCCACCATGTGTTTTTTTCAGGGAAATGTCAGTTTTAATGAACTCGTATCCTGTTGGTTCTGTCTACTTCCTGGCTATTATTGACTCAGCCAGTTATACTTCTATTTAACACCCATGATTATTTTTGTTTAATGTTTGTCATTGTTGGTGGTAATGCTGTGGCTATTCTCATTACATGTTTGACGCTGAGCTGGCCTCATATGTGCTGAAAGAACCAACTATTTTAACTGCTCATTACTTGGGTACAGAAAAAAGTATAAATTAAGAATGGCAGAAATCTCACAAATCCGATAAAAGTACATCACTAATATTAAGAAGCCAGTTTCTGAACATAAACTCCTTTTCTTTTTAGAAAACTCTGACAATTATATCTCATTTCCTTCTCATATTTCAATTAAAACTGTCACATCAACTGCAATTTAAGAGTTTCTTTTCTTCTTTAGACATGTAATTTGATACACTGGGCTATAATTGTGCTAGAAATGCTGAATGATATTCATTGTAATTCGTAGTAATAAATTCAATGATTAAATCATAACTTTTTTTGTTTTGCATATACCTAATATGTATATGCAGGAAGAAGCTCAAGTTACTCCACTTCTTGAAGTGATAATTATGCCAATCCTACTCACATATCTTATTATACACGGAAGAGAGCTATATTTCCTTTGGAAGAATGGAGGAATATGACAGTTTTGCTCTCTCCTGCCTTCACAAGCTTTCAGATCTTTCCATCCTGAATATGAAGACATTGCAAATTTTGGTTAATTCTTCAAAAATGAAGAATTCTGCATTGGCAGTAGGTATGGTTATGGTCAGCATGCATATAATCATGCCAAATCTGACTTCTATGTTAAAAGAGGAGGAACATCCCAAGGGGAAGAAAATGCTATTTTTAGCACCGATATAGTGAACGTGCAGGATTTCAGAACCAGATTTTTAAGGCTGCACACCAAAACCTGGCCCTTGACAGACAATTCTGTGCCTTTCACTTCAGAATTGTCTACATTTCAAATTATTTTTACTTCCAGTGTGTTGAAATGTCAGAATTTGGGTGAAGTCTTTTAAAAAAATGAATGGAAATTAAATTCTTGCCTGCTTTCTGAGGAATTTTTTTTAGGTGCAGCTCATTTAGAATTGCACACACCCACGGCACCTTGGCTATAGTGTGAATTGGCACATGCCAGACATACACTTTACTTCGGCACTAAGAAACAGTCCTCAGCCATTCTTGCCTTCATTCTCCTATTTTCTAAAACTACAAGAGTATCATTGACTAGGAACAGTGGAACTCTCCTGAAAGAATGCTAGCTGTCAGAATTTTTGACAGCATTCTACATGCCAGCAGGAAGAGACTCATCCATTCCACAACGTTCCTTGTAGATAATTGTCCCATTCCAAGGGCCTCTGTAGCTGATTTAGAAAATTGTAACTTACTTAACCAATGCTAACAGCTAAAGGCATCTGCCCAGAATGTTAACTGTACCAGTTGCTGGGCTGCACTTCACAAGTTTCATGTACTTTCTCATGCTAGAATACCTTCAGCATCCTTCAGGGCTGGCCCACATTATACTAATTGATGTGAGAGAAACATCAATGAACGCCTTGTAATAATTAGCAGCGAAAGCTGAGTTTGACTTCAGTGATGAGCAGCGGGATAGTTTATAGGGTGCCAGACAGACCACTTGGTAGTTCTTGGGCAGGAGAATGGCTAGGAGGTTCAGGAGGAATAACCACAAGCTACCAGTGCCGCCATCCTCAGCTATGGTCTGAAGTGGTTGCCACCCTCTCTGTAATGGTGGACCAGACCTGGCATTCAGGTGCCAGCAATCACGGCCACAAATAATAGCCCTTTTGAAGGTGCTTGATTTGTTGTTTTCTCTTCCAAAGCCATCAATTGAAGACAATACCCTGAGCTTTCTTTTATAAACTGTTTCATTAAAATGATTGCTGCATAAGTGTGAGATACCGAAACCTCATCCCTACTCCCACTGTCTGGGTTAAACTGTGATATTTAACCTTTTTCAGGAGAACTGAATCTATAATCTCTCTCTCTCTCTTTCTTCCAAGAAATGTTTGGTAAAATACTGCACTGATTTATATCCTGATTGCCTCTCCCCCCAAAAAAAAGGGAGGGGAAAAGCCCCCAAACACACAAACACTCTTAGTTTATTTAAGCAGTAAAGGAGGTCACTCCTCACTGAGAGTTGCCATAGTAACCAACCCGGGAATGACTGAAGGAAAAAGGTGTTGCTTGATCTCTTTTCTTAATACATAAGAATCAGTCGCATACTTCCAACACCACCGTCACTGCATTTCCAGCAAGGGGAGCCTTAGAAGACTTTGTTCATTTCATTTGTGATGTTAACAAGCAACTCATGCACAGAGCTAAATGTTAAAAGTAGGCTTAGTGGGAGATAGGAAGAAAAAAAATAACAACCTTGAATATCTTAATAACAACTCTTAGATTTAGGGAAGATCTCCTCCTCAGAAAATCCCACTGTGGCAGTAGAAATCTGATCGTAGCACAACAATCTGTATTTACATTAAGAATGGTGAACATTTAGACTACAACTCCCATCATCCATACTTGCAGATATGCACAAAAACCATGAATAGTCTGCACAGAAGAATACTTCCTCAAGTGTAAAAAATCTCTCAGCAGCCTTGTGACTGTCTATATTCTTTTCAAACATCAGGAAAGTATTTTCTTAGCAGAGAAACTAATAAGGAAAACAAGTATTTCAAATCGGATAATCCAACAAAGCCATGCTACAGAGGAAAACTCTTCTTCTGCAGAATGTGAGGGCAAGAGTCAAGAACTCTTGCCCTCATATCTGCAGATTCTCCAAGAAAACTCAGAACCACCTAATTCCCACTTTTCTTATTGTTCATTGATGGTGATTCATAGGTACATTTTTTAAAAAAAGTTTTATGTGTGCCTCAGCACACTTAGAAATTGCCCTAAATTGCAAAGAGATTTCTAACCAACCTTTGGACAGTTGGAGCAGCAAGCTGTGGGATTCAGCTCCAATCAAGAAAATTCAGTCTAAAGTTTTGAATAAAATACAAATGATTGAAAGTTTTTATAGCATTTGGTCTCTATTTATTGAATATGTCAGTCACAGTTTTGATACTACTTGTCCTCCAAAATTACATGTAAACCTTTGGAATGATCCATTGTCCTCTTAACTGAGGTACAATGGATAGTTTATATAAGTGCTTTCTTTTAATTTTCCTTTTGAATTTAGATGTATTTCCCAAGGTCTTTGTTGTTGTTCTATTTTTTTAATATAATGTTTGTATATTATGTTGGTATTATCTAAATAATTATTTTTTTAAGAACCACTTCACTACTTATTCTACAGTTCACAGTCCCCAAGCCAGAAAAGAGAATTTAGTGCATCTAGAGTACAGCTTTGACATCCTAACAACTTATATATTACTCTTGAATCAACATTTTTCTAATCTCATTCTTGAGCAATCAAACATATACATCAGATAAGATGACCAAACTTGGCTCCAATAAAGGACTGGATGATTAAATGTTCTTTGTATTAAAGGATATTGTGAACATAAAAGCTAGTTTTGTCTGCTTCCTCATATGCTAATTCTGTGCATGCAGAGAATTGTCTTAACTGTGCTGCCTCGGCCTGTAGTCTAAGCCAGTGGTTCTTGATCTTTTCTCTACCAGAGACCTCCTATAAACACAATTTGTTGCCAGGGACCCCAAGAATTAACTGAAGATTTAAATATTTAAATTTATATTTAAATATATTTTTAAATTTATTTATTTATTAAATTATTTCTTTATCAATGACATCTAGAGACTAGGATTGATATCCTAGCTCAGACACTGGGTGACCTTGGACAAGTCATATTTTCTCAGCCTCAGGAGAAGGCAAAGGCAAACACCCTCAGAATGAATTTTGCTAGAACAGACAGACAGACAGACAAAGTGTGATAGGTTCATCTTAGGGTTGCCATAAGTGAGAAGTGACTTGAAGTAATGCAACAACAAATGCCACTGCCAGGAAGGAGCGTTCCTTCTAGGTATAATGCTTTTCCCCTTTGAAAACTGACTTATGGAGACCCAAAGATGACTCTGTCATGGTGTTATTTTTTGGCAAGATTAGTTGCTTTTGCTGTTCTTTGAGGCTGAGACTTCCTTGGCGTCCCTGCTGACTTCCCTGACGTCACCCAATGGTTTTCCATAGCTGAGTGGGCATTCAGACCCTGGTCTCCAAAGTCATAGTTTGGGTGTGTGCCCATGGCTGCTACCACATCTCTTTTGTCAGGGACACAGCAGCAGAGGATGTGTGGGTGCCAAAACTACTCCCTTGTTTGCAAATGAGTGAACAGTTCTAGCACCCTCCCTCCCTGTGCTGCCTTGTCTCTGTTGCTGCTACTGCTGTTGATGTCCAGTAACAGGGCTTTGTGGACTCCTTGTGAGGGATCCATGCATCTCCAAAGGCCATGGACCCCAGGTTAGCAATGACTGGTCTAAGCCTTAAAGTGCAGGAATATTTTTACTGCCTTTTCTATTGCTAATGGGAGCTAATTTTCATATACATTTTTAGGAGTGGAATGGGCAATGCAAATATGTTTTACTCTCAGTTACTAGCCAAGAGACTAGGAAGTACCTAGTGGTTTCCAGGAACATCATAATGACATAGGAGAGATAAACCTGACCCTATCTTTCAGCTGGAAGGAGCAGTGGTAAATGCATTTCCTTCCCTCCTTCCCCAACAGAAAAGTATATTGCCATCTACCAGCTAGATTTCCAGGAACTGAAAAGCAGAAGTGAACAAGATTCCAGTCTCAATCATAAGTATTGTATGGGAGTCTGTGCAAGCATTGTCAATGGAAAATATCACAAGCTACCTTGGTGATCATTTGATCAAGAGGCAATTTTTAGTTATATGTAGTTAGTTTAGAATTTTGTATGTAATTTAGTTTGATTGTTTGTAGTAATTTGTTTTTTGTACTTATGGTTTTGTATGATTTTTTTTATGTTTGTTTTATTGTGATTCTTTTTCTTTTTTACTATTCAATCTAATTCATAAAAGTGAAAAAAAAAGAAGCAGGGTTTTAACAGGTATCTTAATGATGTGTTCTTATTATTGCTGTTCATTAATTCATTTTTTTAACTTTTTTAAAAAGTAGTGCTTATTTTATCTGCTACCTCCCTTGAGTTCCCTCAGTGAGACACAGTTTTCAAATAAAATTTTAAAATCTAAATACCTGTATTCTAAATAAGTAAATAGAAATTCCCCAGATGAAGCTTTTTTTGTCTCCCATATTGATATTGGGGAAGGTAGAGGGGAAGAGAAAAAAATGTGCATGCTTCTCTTAATGACTCAGCTTCTAGAGGAATAGCAGAGTTACTGCTATTCTACTTCCAGGTTAATACCTGAGTTATTAAATAAGAAAAGCAAATACCCTACATAAAATAACTGCTGCCAGGTAATATATGGTATGTGGAAGGGTACAGCTGGATGATTAGATAAAAGAACATTGAAAAAAAAATGAATCATGATTACCAGGAAATATGTTATTGGTGCATTGAACAAGCAGTTCTTTTCTGCTCTGACTTGTTTTACTGAAAGCAAATACAATGTTTAATAGTTTCCCCAAGTTGATATTTTATAGAAGCAATAAAAAGCGAATACCCATCACTCTTCCCTTTGAAGTAAAGCAGAGACATCTTTTTTCACATCCACTGTGTGCTTGCTTTTGAGTCAGGACTCAAGGTGATAAAAATGCTAACCTTCTGTGTCATTCAACCTCTATCAGTTGATAGCTTTATATACATACTTTATTGACTCTTTAGCAAGTTTATTTTTTAATTGAGAGCAGCTTAATGCTATCTCTGCTTTTGGTGGATGCAGCAGAGCTACATTTTTTTTAAAAAAAGTAAAACCATGCTGACAGTGTAATTTTGATTTGCTTCAAGCCAAGACTGAATGTAAATCCTATTTAAAGGGTAGCTGAAATAATGGGTCCTACTTATCTGCCAGTGGATCCAGACTATGGGAGAACTGTCCTATTACTGGAAGAATGTGGAAAATGACTCAGCATTTTAATTTTTTTTTCCAGTGCTATTGAAAGACACTTCCTTCCATTAATAGGTCTCAAACATTTCTTGAAATGTCTGTCTAGAAGCTACTGCTAACAAGACAGTGGTGCTAAGTGGAATTGTCGAAATAATTACTTCTCCAAAGTGAGTTTTCCCACAAGACTGCTATTTTCACATCGCCTGAGTGCAGTCCTCTAGCTAATCTAATATAAGTTCCAGAATAACTGACACAAGTTAAGAGAGATAAAATATGTTTTTGTTGATCTGAAATGTGTTTACGTCCATAGGAATCAGTACTGATAATGTGTGCTGTCAGTGCTGCAAGATAAGGCAAGTGCATACTGATACCCATTGTTTCACTGAATTCATGCCACTTACTGTGTATTAATACTAGAATTGCCACCAAATTTCACCTAAAAAGACATTTCATGATAACATGGAGTTTCCTTGTTAAATCAAAATGGTCTCAAGAAACATTTCAAAGAAAGAAAGAAAAAAGTGTCACTAAAACTACTGAAATACCCTTCAAGGAGTCATTCTATGCATCACTTTCATCACAACACTTCTAAAATGACTCCAGCCAAAGGGAGGATTATTTTCCATTTCTAGTGCGTACAGTGGGCCTGCTAGGGTTTGGTTCCACGACCCCCTCTAGATATCAAAATTTGTGGATGCTCTCGTGCCATTATGTACAATGGAACAGTAAAATGACATTCCTTAGATAGAACTGCAAAATCAAAGTTTGTTTTTTGGATTTTTTGAACCTTTTCAAGTTGTAATTGGTTGAGTCCGTGGATACAGAATCTGTGGATATGGAGGGCCAACAGATGAACTCACCCTTTCCACGGGAGCAAAAAAAAAGTATGCTTCTACTTTGTTTTATGTTTCCACTTTTATTAAGGTCTCATTTCTGAGATAAAATGAGAGAGAAGGCTCTGAATTCCAAGCTTAGACAATACCCTCCCTAAACCTATCCAGTTCTATTTAAAAAGCAATGCCAGTTTCATTATACTTGTTTAATTATCTATTAAGAATGTAAAAGAAGGTTCCAAATTTTCCCAATCACACAGAGAGTTTTTCAACTCATTTAAATATACTGTTAAAATTAAAGATGAAAAGTGCTGGCTAACATTGCACACACCCACTCCTCAAGCTCATTTAAATACACTATAAAAAGTAAACATGAAAAGCACTGGCTACAAAGTAGCAGTGAAAATTTGTATATTCCAACTATATAAATGATCAACCTGCTGTACTTCACCCAAGATGCCTCCCCCTCCAAAGTCTGTAGCTAACTCTCCTTCTGTCTTTGTGCAGATAAAAGCTACTTTCAGATTCACTACAGGCACAAAAGGGGTGTTGTGAGACTAGCCCTGCAATTAAATTATGATATTCTTCCCAGGTCAGCTTTACAGTGATTTGGCCTCTGTCTGAGAAGTAACTATCTGATGGCATGCCATGCATGAAAGCCTTGCTTGAAGTAGGAAGTATGGCACTTGCAGTCTATAATTCACAATAGCAGGAAACCAAAAGGCATTCAGGACAACCAGCAGCAAGTAGTTTCTTCTCTATCTTTAAAACCTCAGTCATGGTGGCTATTCCATTTGTTTTCACTCAGGATTAAGAAACTAGTTCAAGGCCAGATCAATAGGCCTTCTTCCCATGTCTAACAGAGAATTCTTGGTTACAGCAGCCACAAAAAAACATAAAGACATTGATTTCTTATTCTTTCCTTTGCATGTTTTCCCAGTGAGAAATCTGCCACTATATATCTGTTTTATCAAGACGCCTAATATTCACTTCCATGAAAAGAGAAGGACTGGTTTGCTTTCATTGTCCTGTGAGAGATGAAGGAGTTGCCATTGCAGATGCCTAAAGACAGGCTTAGGAATATTTATGGAAATAAACATTAGAAGATTAAATTCTCCTCATCCTTTATCAGCCTGATGCTTTGACTGCTGTTAGGCATTAATTACCAACTTGTTTTATCGCAAGTCAATTGTGGATGATACTTAACCTCTGTTTAACTCTACAAATCAGAATGATCAGCATTACTTTATAACTAGGTTGTCCAAATAGCATTATAGTCCTTGTCTAGCCTTAACATATGCAATAGTATGAGGGAGGGCAATAAGCAGTGAGAAATCTTGATTTACTGGATATCACTGAAGCAATTGACTTCTATCAGTTCTTGGTATCAGAGATATTTTGCACTGTATTCACAGGATCAAATACATCTGTTTCCTATGTTACTTGCGAGTGTAGTCTTTTAATATTTGTGATTGCCGCTACCTTATCTGAGACTTTCAGATCCACCAAGTTACAAGGTCACAACTATCTGAAGAGATAGTAAGTGAGAGATTTACTACCAAATTTCACTCAGAAATATGAAGCCATTTGGTGAAGTCCAGCTGAGGGGAAATGTTTGGTTTTGAGACAAGTTAAAAGATAGTGGGGGGGGGGAGTCCATTAAGATTAGGAAATGGGTCGGGGTGAATGGTTTGGTATCTATCTACCAAGTAAATTGTTTCCTTCTGCAGACTTACAGTACAAATAACGAAGTTGCATTGAGAACTGGAAACTCTTGATATATGTGTGCCAATTAAATGAGACTCAGTGTGGCATAATGGTTTGAGTGCTGGACTAGAACTCTGAGAGACCAGGATTTGAAGCCCAACTTGGCCACAGAAACTTATTGCTTGACTTTGGGCAAGTCACACTTTCTCAGCCTCAGATCAGATAAAGGCAATGGCAAACTGTCTCTGAACAAATCTTGCCAAGAACTGTACAAATAGCTTCGTTAGGATCACCATAATTGAAAAACGACCTGAAGACACACAACAACAACAACAACAACAACAGCAACAACAACAATACTTACTGCTTGCTTACTGAAATTAATACTCAATATGGTTTATATGGGGTGATCCCATTAGTCTTTCACTCAGGTGGTGATTAGGTCCACATTCACTTTAGGAATGAATCTTTCTCTAGTCTGGGATCCCTTCATACTGCACAACACTGTTTAACCCCCATGGCAATATTCCATGAAATTCTATGAAATCCCATGCAGTTAAAAGGAAACAAGCAAACCAAAAATTTAACAGAGTTATGAGTGAACACATATGAAATGACATGGACCAGAAACAGACTGATATGTCCATCTGTGCTCATCTGCTTTGTTATGGCATGAGATAATTTCATACTATTCACTTGATCCTTAACATAATAAACTATACAGAATTAAACTGGGACCTTTGATGTGTTCTCCACACAGACACTGTTGAATATAGCAGTTTTAAGAGGATGATACAGGAAAGTGAGAACTGCTGCCAGAAAAAAAGGCCACAATTTAATTGGACTTTTTAAATTGCTCAACTGCTTTTCTTTTAACTTATCAGTCAATTCAGTGACTAAATTAATTACAATTCTCAGGTGATATTGGGAACATTTAATACAGGTAACAAATCCTCCCAATTAAACTGAAACGGAAACAAGAGGTATACATAGTTTATTTTAATTGCTTTTCCACTGGAGCCTTCCAATTATTATTATATGTAATCCATGATTATTTTTTTTAAAAATTAACTGCATGGACTAATGCTCTCAGCTCCGAGTAAAGCACATACATGCATACACAGAGAACCATTTTGCAGTAATATAATTTCCTACCAATATCTCATCAACCTTTGCTCTTATACCATAATGCATTCAAATTAGAAGGAAAGAGATGCTACCTAAACATCAGAAGAACTCATTTTGTGTATGAGCTGTTCAACAGTGGAATGGACAGCCTTGGTGGAGATGGACTCTCCCCCTTTGGGGATCTTCAAACAGAGGTTGAAGGGCTTTAGTTGTGTATCCCTGCAGCAGGGGGTTACACTGGATGTTTCTTCCAGCAATAAGATTCTATGTATTCATTTGCATGAAACTATTAAGATTTGAAGCTTTGTTTATTCCAGTTCTCATCCAGTGGTGTATCTAGGCTAAACATGGAAGTTGTGCTCCTAGGTGCTGCTGCTGCCCCTGGCACCAAGCCCAGAAGGGCCCCAGTGGGAGCAGGGGGTGGGGGCAGGTAGGAGGACTGCTGGTGCCACCCCCCCTCACCAGGCAAGGAAGGACCCCAGCAGAGGGGTGTCAGCAGGCAAGGGGTGGGCGGGGCGGCAGCAGGCAGGAGGGCTGCTGCCGCCGCCACCATCCCCCACACTGGGCCAGGAAGGACCCTGTCAGGGATGGGCAGGCCCGGGCAGGAGGGTGGGAAGGTTCAGCCTTTTTGCATCCCTTGGCATTGGAACACAGGGCATATACCCAGTTGCCCCATCCTAGATACGCCTCTGTTCTTACCATGATTTGAAGCTCTAAGCAAATAATCAGCAGAATCTACCCTCTCATAAGATGAAATGAATCTCCTGGCTCAGGGATCAGAGTGACGGGGTGAGAAATTTTCTACCCCCCCCCGCCAAGACACTGGAACCTCTCCTGATCTTTCCTCTAGAAAGGTACCAACACAGGATATGTTCCAGAGGGCTCTGCTAGCCCACCCTCCCATAGTAGAAACAAATGCTATCACCAGAGCGATCATTGCCTGCCCTTTAAGCATTCCTTCAGGTGAGGAAGGCAGCAGGTGCACATATTCCCTGGAGCAGCCATTGACTCTCTGTCTTGCTCTCTGGATTTCACAGAGGCTGTGAACAATACGTCCTTGGATTCAGGCTGTGAGTTCTTCTCAGGGAATGACTAGGCAAGAGGTAGGTAGCCTCCAACCCATCAGCTTAAACCAGCGGTTCTCAACCTGTGGGTCCCCAGATGTTTTTGGACTTCAGCTCCCAGAAGCCCTGAGCATTGACCATAGTGGCTGGGACTTCTGGGAGCTGAAGTCCAAAAACATCTGGGGACCCACAGGTTGAGACCACTGGCTTAAACGCTTTCAGAACCTGGACAGATATGGAAAGCTAATAGGGGAGAGGGGATGACATTAAGGACATACTACTCTCAAGAAACTGTGCTTAAGATTCATGAAAGAATGTCATGTCTTTGAATATTCACAATTCAGGATTCATTATCTCTAGTAAATTGGGGATGGGGGATTGACTGGAAATATTTTTTAGATTCTGAGAGCCCTGAGTGCTAAATGTTTATTTTGAGGCCTTCTTTCCTACCCTGTTAATTTAGAGTTGGCAGCAACCTGCCTCAGACATGTTGCCCTTAAAAGGTTTTGGATGACAATTCCCATTTTTCATCAACATTGTCTATGTTAGCTAGGTGTGATGGAAGTTAGAATTCCAAGTATGCAGAGGGCACCAGCCAGAGGAAGGCTGTTTTAGGGTTTTGTTTGTTTTTGTTTCCTTTAATATAGTTGTATAGAGTCCTTTCATAAGCATGGTTAGGGTGGAAATATCAGCGTGTGAGCTGAAGACAATTTCTGCCATTGCCTATTCTAGGTCCTCAGGAATAAGTTTTAGATGGAGCAATTTGGCTTCTCTTTAACTTCTTCCAGGGGTTTGACAGGGAAATGGAAGTCAAATTATGGTAGAAATGCAATTCATCTACAACTTTTGGCAGAAGAGCATAGAAGGGAAATCTTTTCTGCAAGCCTAATTCCATACCACTGGAAGCAATGGTGCAAAAGAGGCTCACTCTCTTGTCTTTAATGTAAGTGGTGGACAACCAACACTAGCATTACATCCTCGGTATGTCCTGGTTAGAAACTGTCCAGCCCTCTTCATGACAGCTGGAGGGAGTTGTAGTTCAAGAACATCTAGAGAGCCACACAGTTTCTTCTCCAATTTAGTGTTTTCTTTTTGCTTCAAAGGAGGGAGGATGACAATGGAGGAGAAGAATTGGCTTGCATAGTTCCACAGAAAGTAGGTCATGTTGCAGACTGGGGTTAAAGGTGGGTCAGGTCTGAAAGGCTTGACAAATACTGAAGCAGTGTTCAAGGAAATGGTTAAGAAATACACATAGCATTTTCTCCATTCTGATGGGATGATTCAGTCACAAATTTACACTGGTGACACTGAGGAAGAATTAATTTTGCATAGAAGAGAAGCAGACAGAGAGATTGAATAGATGTATACTAATTTGTATGCCTTGTCAGAATAACCAGAACAAAACAGATGGTCAAAAAGCAAAGATCTTAACTTCCAGTCTCATGTGAGAGATAGAAACTGAGGATTTACAAGAACAGTTTATTAAGAACCCTGTAAGAAAGAAGCGATGAACCTTTTTGGAAAGGTAATAGAATCTCAGCCACGCAGATAATTATGTCTCCATATAAATTTTAAGTGAAGCCATCACCACCAGCTCCCTATGTGTTCACATAGCTTTTTCTTCAAAGTAAGAAATGAATACTGAAAAGAGATTATTTATAAAACAGAACTTTCCAGTGACAGACTATTTTGGCTTGCAAATGGGTCTTTTCAGATGCAGTGTATATGTTTTCTGAAAGATAATTGCACAGGTAGGCAATCATTTCAACTTCATTCATCCAGCCCATATTAGAAATATATAGTTGCTTTCCTAGAGAATCTAATACAATGTGTGTGTGTGTATGTTAAAAAAAATCCCCATTGAGTTTGATGCCCAAAATGTATCTCTGTTGAATATGACAACAAGTGTTCCCCTTCTGTACTCAGTTTGAAGATGAGTTACAATAACACAAAACAGCCAGGGATTTGATACTAATGAGTCACGCCACAGATTCCAATTCATGTCACAAAACATAAACCACATATATAGCACAGCATGGGAGGTGGACACATTATGCAGAAGTTACAGAGTGACAAAGTGTAAAAGAATGCAAAATAATGGCGAGGAACCTTTTAAAGGTAAAATGTACTTACATCAACAAAATTCAGCACTAAAACATGCATACGCAGAAGCAAAGTAGGTTAGCTCAGCAGCTGGATTTGAACTCTGAACTCCAAAGGTTTTTAAAATAACCCTCAGGGGAATTTCTTAGTTTCTTAGTTTTAAGACAGCAACTTTAATAACATGAATTAAATGCAGATTTCCAGTTAACAGTCCTGCTCCTCCTCTTCAAATATTGCTTTCAACAGAAACCAACCCATGAGCCCTTGACTATGCATTCGGAAGCCCGCAAAGCTTCAGGATGAAGCACCATTTTAAAATGCCAGTTAAGCAAGTTCACTTGGTTGATGGAATGGATTTTTTTTTATTTCATTTTTTAAAAAAATTCATTTATATCCCACCAGGCAACTTATAGTGTAAAATTTAAACAAAATATGGATAAATCAAAATGTAATGCAAATGTAATACAAAGCTTACATAAAGACCCTGAAGGCATCAGATCCTGTCTGACCTTGGAAGCTAAGCAGGATCCGCTCTGGTTTTAATACTTGGATGTGAGACTGCCAATGAATACTAGGTGCTATAGGCTATATTTCCAAGGAAGGAACTGGCAAACCACCACTGAGTACCATAAGTATACAGGATACTTGAAGGCATACACACACGTACAACCATATTAGAATATTTAAAACAGTTTACTGCATATAACATGAGATAAAGCTCAAGTATACATCATTAGAAGAACCTCCTGACACAGTCAGACACCCAAGATCTTTGCCCGCAGGTGAAGCAAGATAAAAAAAGGGGCCAGTCTGGCCTCCCAAGGGAGTTCCACAGCATGGGAGCAGCCAGAAAGAAGTCTCTATCCAGTGTCCTCACCAACCTTACTTTTGATGATGGTGAGAATGAGAGAGAGAGAGAGGGACCTCCCTTGGAGATCCTCAGGTCTAGACAGGGTCATATAGGGAAATACGGCCTTTTAAATAGTCTGGGCTCAAGCCATATGGATCAGAAATGGCTGAAGGAAGGAAACTGAAACTGAAATCCCTACCTTGACCTGTACTCTGGAAGCAATTCTGTTCAGCTTTAACTGATTAAGAGAGTTTCTCATTTAAAAGCTTAGATCAGAATAAACCCATTGTTCCTTAGGTTTTGTTAGGATTCTTTTGTCAGCTAAATGACAGTTGCAGGTATATGCACTATGTAATAGCAAGCTTTTTTTTTAAGGGGGAAAAAACCTTCTAAATTACATATACAAATATTGTTGTTAACCTTCATGTATTATAATAAACACATTTCATTGTGTGAACTGCGGAATATTTTGTGAGTCCCCAAACAAATTTCAGTGTGTTTGGGGGGTACTAAAAACATCATAATGTCCAAAAAAAAGTCTGCATTTGCAAAATCAAGGACTTCAGATGAAATTTCAGGGCTTGTTAAGCCACTTTAACAGGATCCCTGCTTGAAGAAAAAAACAAAAGCATGAAATAGGGTTTTTCAAAGGACTAAAATTGCAACAGATGAGCTAAAATTAAGGGAAAAGGCCATTTTCTGAGTATTTGGAATTTGTTCTTATTATACATGACAGAGTAGACATACTCATACACACACACACACACACGCACACGCACCATGTCCAACAAACTAAATCTTTCAGGTAAGAGAAGAGCTAGACTTTTCCTTTGAACTGCTATGTGACAGTCTCTGCCTTTCCCATGTTGATCTCACTCTCTGGCCTACCAGGAATCATCTTTTACTTTCCAGGAACTATCTTCTGCATGCTAGGTTATCCATTTGGGAAGACTTCTGGGAACCCATACACTGCCGTTTAAATGTAGTAACTGTTGTATTGCAATACATCAATAAAAAGATCAGTGGCATAGTTTGCTGCTAGCGAGGGGGGTGGGCGGGGGTGGAGGGGCAGGGGATGGGTTACGGCAAGCAGGGAGCAGGCAAGAAGCGGCAGCGCCCCCCAAAAAGTGCCGCCCTGGGTGCACCGCCTCCCTAGCCCCCTAGCCCTACACCACTGAAAAAGATTTATCATGAGCATGACCTTTCACTGAAAGTTCCCATCAGCACTAATTCACTGGAAAATTTTAGGGAACGCATTCATCCCTGGGTATCACTAGGGGTATAGTTATAGGGAGGGAGGAATGAGGTATTGCCCCCCCATAAGAATTCTCCTACTCATAAGGAAATGTTCCTTCAGTTACCAAATTGACAGCATTGCAGGAACTTAAAATTTTAGTTGAACGTATAGAAATATAGTTTAGGTATTCAAAGGAAAAGCGCAGGCAAAGTTATCAAGGCAATGTAAAGAAAGCAAATGTAAGTTTTCCGGGTCTCTTGCTTTGCAGTGCTAGAAATTTGGAAACTACAGCAAAATTACACTGGGATACTGAAATCTTATTTTGGGGGGGGGGCAATGGTCTTATTTTTGCCCTTTCCCTATAGCTACATACCTGGTTGGCACCAATACCCCTTAATTCTGAAGATGTAAAAAGGGCAAACAGTAAGGAAAAAAGCGACATTGGCAGACATAGTATTACTGCTACCGTTAATGTATAGTTTATTCTGCCATATTTCTGGTAAAGATGAAAGAATAAAAGAAAAGAAAGCCACACTGAATATCACCATAAATGTGTTGAAAAGGTTGAAACGGTTGAAAAGAGATACGATGCACAAAGTAAATATTCAAGCTTTTAAAACTTCTTACCATGCACATGTGTTTAATCTTTCTATATGAATAACTGCAAATCCACCAAATGAAAGACATTCAAGGGGAATTTAGGTAGGTGCTTTCTGCTACCTCATTAGCATTAACCAAATTCACACTGGTAATCTGGAAAGGAAATTTGATTTCTCCCTCTTATTGTGTTATGTCAGCACTGTCTGCTTCCAGCAAATCAAACTCTCTAAACCCCATGCCATATGTCAAATAGAAAATAAAATAAAGTCACCATGCTAGACAAAAAAAAAAACACAAGCAGTAAATATCTGTAGGAAGGAAGAGGAAAAGAAGCTTCCAAATAAAGCTGTCTGCCTCACACACTATCCAATGGAAGCCTGTAGCTCCAATCTGTTGCCTGAACAATATGTCCTTGGATTCAGCACAGTGACCTCAATAAAGCAATTGAGGTGGCTGGTCACCAGTTCCCTTCTGGGATAGTCTCAATATGATAGAATAGACTTTACATGTGTGTGTCTGTCTGTGAGTGTCGGAAAAAAATCAAATGCAACTCCCTAATGATATGCTGTTGTCTGGGATGATGTCGGATAGATTAAAGGAAGAAGCAGAAATGCTGACAGGCAATTACAATTCCAGAAATCCATTTTGGAAGACTTCATTCACTTGTAATTCTCTGTTCCAGGCATTCAGACAGAATGATGTTTCTTTACACATCCTTAAGCCTTTTTTCTCCAAAATGTACACTTAACAGATCCTTTAATTCAGCAGGCAGGAGTTAGAAATAAACAGCCTTACAAACACACATGGAAATCATCCATATTTCATTTCTGTGTTTTCTTAAGGATTTTGGTTTTTTTAGTCATTTTCATGAAACAGTACAGGCAGCTGAGCATTTCAAGGAGCTAAATATGCAAGTAACTGCTCCTTTGATCTTGTATTTTTTCCCAAAACTGTTTGCACTAACAAGTTTTCATACTTCACTGTTCAGTTACATTTGACATTTTAACACGAGAAACCAGAGCAAGAATATGTTCAAGATATACCCACAGCAGTATGAATCTCTACTAGTATATTGAAATCACTAATGCAATGATTATCTCTTCCTTCTTTTTCTCTTCTCCTTCTCCAATAGTATATACTTCAGTATGCAATGGTAGCAGAACCAGGACTTTCCTCCTCCCCCTTCCAACAGAGTTCTCCAAGGTGCAAGCCCTCCATAGCAGGTTTTCAGACTGCATGCTGGGCTAGTGGAGGAGGGGACAGAACCATCAGTTCTGAGAGAAGGAATGGGATCCAGAATTAGCATATTGTGTATTATATGTTTTGTTTTGTAACATATAGCCTTGATAACAACTATTTGGATTCCTATCTCATTACACAATTCTAGCACTATATAGCACTTCAGCCTCCATGGCTGCAGCCTATGGAATGCTGGAGTCTGTAGTTTGGGGCAGCAGTAGGATTCTCTGGCTGTGAATTCCAAATGTCCCTCACTAAACTGCAAATCCTAGGATTCCACAAGATGGAACTATGGCAGTTAAAGGGTAATCATAGTAATATAACTGTATAGTGGGAAAGGGCTTCAGGATTGGCTTCTTTATTCATGTATTGACTAGGTTTTCACACAATTAATGGAGTGCAACTCTTCTACAACACCATCTTCTTGCCAGTCATCAGCTATGATAAGATAGGAATTAGAATGGTGCATTTTGAGGGTTATAAGAGAAGCAACTAAATTGGTGTAAATAAACATTTTTAGTCTTAACAACATCAGGATTAAGACTATCACGTTGGAATTACTGAGAAAACAGGGGAAAACCATGTACATAATGTGCTCTGGTCAACATAGGCTTACAAAACTCTGTATAGGATTATTAGTTACTTATCTAGAATATAGTTTGTATGTTTCTTGTGAGAAAGGATCATACAGCATCATTTTTGTCTCTTTTCATAAAGATAAATCACTCTCTTTAACATCACCATCAACAATCAATAATCTCAAAATTTTGTAAAGCCAATTTTAAACCAGATGTGTAGATTTACATAAAATTACAGCCATCCTTGTGACCTTGGAAACCTCTTTAATTCAACCACAACTATTAGTACAATTCTAAATTCATATCGAAATACCTTCAGGCAGTGAATTTCACTTGAATGGGTATCCAGATGTAATGAAAATCACTATTCAAACTGTTAGACAATCACTTTTCTCTTTATATAAAAACATCTTAGCAAAATGTATTGTTGAGAGTTGCCTGCAACACTTCTGGAGCACAATGTCACTGCCTTCCTTTGAAACCAATAAATAAAATAATTGAATTTGAGTGTCAACTTCAGCAGATTTGTCAATGTGCCCAATCTGTACAATATGTTTACCAACATGCTCCTCACAACACTTCTTGCCTTATGAGAACATGACGAATGATGAACAATTGGCTCCATATAGAGGACCATGTCCAACTAGGCAAATCCAGAAAGAATGCCATACCATTCTGCATATACTGCAACTTTAAGTCACCTTATGTTTATGACAAGCATATTTGTGAAGAAAATTTGCTTCAGCAGCTTAACTTAAGTTAGACAGAATTGTTCAATTCAGGATAAGTATATAACAGCAGATAACTACTCATCAGTATACCATCGGCCAGGGGATAGCTAAACATTGTCTCTAATCATTGGCTACTGTCTTTCTTGAAGGAAACAAGAATTTTTTATAGCAATTTTGTTTCCACTGTAAACTTTAAAAACTGACATTTTTTAAAGACTATTTTGCAATTTGGGACTTGTTCTGTGCAAAATTCAAAGACGGTAGCTTTCTTCAGTAAATGCCTTAGTTGGGGACTCATCCTGAAATTTGCACATAACATTCTCTGTGTATGAATTAAATTTTCCCAGAATAAGTTCTGAACTGTGAAGATTTTTGTCCTTCCAAGATTCTCCTTGTCAGCATTCATTTCCTAACATACTTCTGGACAATTTTTGCTAACTTTTCTCACATTTTGAACATTCTTTCCATTTCAACTGAATCTGTTTGACGAACTGAGGGGAAAAATAATAGCTAGAAATTCATCCAGATATATCAACAGGAATATTTTTACTTTTCAAGACAATATTCAAATTCTAAGTTATATGCTAAAAAGGAGGAGGAGGAAGAGGGGGAGAAGGAGGAGGAGGTGGTGGAAAGTGAGTCAAAGATACTTGAGAACTGATTGCTTCAACACATTTCTCAGTGCATGATCATATAGCAGCCAATGATGTATACTGACTGTATAAGGTATGTATTGTTTGGATATATATTCTCTGGAAGCTGAACATCCCCATAGTTTTCCTAATACATCCAGCTCTGGAGTTGATCAAATTCAGATTTCAGTCCAAGCATATAATCTTGCTTGCTTCAGATATCACGAGTAGCAGCCTGAGAACTGGTAGGCCTGCCTGTTGACACCAAGAGAAGATACATGTGACATCACAACAGTCAGCAGAATAGAGAAAAACTCACCCAGTGTGTACTCATACAGCTGTGAAATGCAGCAATTGTGCATAAGTGACTTACATAGCGTAAGCTTTGTTATAGCTGGTACTTCACAGTCCATGATTATTGCACTTATACTTGTGCAACTGGTATAACTGTTATATCTATATTATTCACATCAATTTTGTGCCTGTATGAGAACTTTGGAATTGGTTATATTCCACATAAGACGTCTGTACTTTTTTTTGTTTGGTTTTGGTGCTGTGGGATAGGAATTCACATCTTTGTTTATTTCATTCTTGTAGATATGGAAAATTTAATTTAATTGAAAAATAATTTCAAACATTTTGACCCCTGCTGGAAAGAGAACAAGAGCTTTGCACATTTTTGCTGACTTTGTTTGGAGTTATTGGGGGGAAATTGCATAAAACAACTTTTCTTTATACAAAATAGAGTTTTCTGTACATTTTTTTTTTAAATGCAAAAGCAGATTTTGTCCAAAAGAATACATTACTGTAGATATTTTTTTTCTGAAAAAAAAAAACCCCACACAAATTGTGAAAAATTGATCTTTTTTCTTAATGGTGTGTTCTGATGTGTTGAGATACCTTTTCTCATCAAGGATGGCAAAACTCGCAATTGTTCCTTACATTCCTGTTGTTGCAACTATCTTTGATCCTATAGTGCAAGAGTACCTTTAATTTCAAGACACCAGCTGTTAATGATAATAAAAAAGTTTGAAAATGATAATATGTCTTATACTCCCCACTACTTAAAAAAAAACCTGTGTAACTTTCCCAAGCCAGTATTTGATTGGTACAATCATTTCTCATCCATATTTATATATATGCTTAACAGACTGATGCTTAATAAACAAATTAGCCTGCAAAGAACACAGCAAAAATATATCCAATTGAAATAGTACATATTCTTCATATGTTTAGCTCAGCCTCCATTTTTTCACTTTCCTTTATTGTTTCCCTGTGTCTGTTTTTAAACTGTATGCCCCTTTGGGCTTGCCAAAATTTACTGGTCAGACCTTTTGTTTGTAAAACACTGTGTATATAAATAGCACAATGAAGCTGAATGAATAAACAGATCAGGTAAATTAATAGAAGCATAGTTCTGAAAGTGGTAAATAGCAATCTGCTTATCACATTGTCGGCAATAATAATAATAATAATAATAATAATAATAATAATAATAATAATAATAATAGAATTTGTAAGCTGCTTTGTTGTTCAAAAGCACCTACAGCAGTGTGCAACAATTTAAAAAAGACCTCAGTGAAATCATCCCGTGGGGGAGACATGTAGGTTAAGAACAAAATGAAAGTACCATGCTGCCAATGAGAGAAGTATACTAATATTGATTCATGCTATGTTTGTTCCAGAAACATAGCAGTAAGGGAGACAGACAGACAGACAGACAGACAGACAGACACAAACACAAACATATTCTTACTTAAGGGAGATGTCTTCAGCACCAGAACAACAGTAATTGTTTTTGGTATTCCATGGAGATTTGGCAATCCATAACACAGCAGCTTGAACATCATGTTTAAAATCCACACTAAAACCTGATGTGGATTCATCATTCCACTACCACTGCAAGCACTAGCTGTCACTGCTTAAAACCTATGTAGGTGAGGGTGATACTCCAGATATCCTGCTTCAAAGCCATTTAGGGTTTTAACAATCATAATTTGAACTATTCTGCAAAATGCCAGCACCTACCTAAGCTGTCGAAGTAGGATACATGCTCCCAATGTTTTACCCTGGTCAACCTCCCCATTCCCTCATGTAGTCAGAAGCCCCATTTCAAAGAGGGCACCTTTAAAGAGGTGTCAGAAAGATATGAGCAGAAAGTCCACTGTCCTCACTGAAAGCCAATCATTAGGCAACTCATAGGACCACAGCTGCTGCTTCTCTCACACACGCATTTCTTGCTCCTAATCTAAGAAATTATGACAAAGTACAGGGGATTTCATTTCAATTGCCAGGCACTGATCCCTACATTACCAGGTGACACTCCTTTCCAGTATAAGTGTGATGTCTCCATGTTTGATCTGTTATCTATCTTTGTCATCATACCTACCATCCATGACACATCAACTTCTATAAATTATTTTAGCTAGCACTACAAGTGCATCAAAACAGACTATTACTCTGCTGCTTTGTGATTCATCAGTGAGTGGCACTGATTTTTATGCTTTATTGCACTGCAAAAGCATTTCTGAGTCTTTTTTTTATTATTATTGTTTTATCTTAGCAGCAAAAACCCTAGCAAGCAGCTGGGTGTGATTTCAAATTATCTCTGCCTTAGTGTGATCAAGCTTGCATTTGTGGAACAAGCACACTCCATTAAATGAGTTTACACTTTTAACATTTCTCTCCCTACATTATTGTCTTTTGCTAGGGAAGCACATGGGAGAAAAGTGAAACTGCCTATGGGTAGTTTATTCACTACACAGATGTTCATGTACAGGTCTCTGTGAGTTTGCTTTCAGCAATTACAACAAATTCCACTATAGAGAAAACAAATGCTATTAGTAGAATAGTGTAAGACTTGCGCTGAAAGGCCAGCAGAAGTCAGAAAGACGCTGGCCCAACCAGAACCTCCAACTATTGATGCAATTTGCAGGCAGGGTGGAAAGAGGGATGGTGTGGTTGTATGTGCACATACACACATGCTCACTCAGGTAGCAGTGGGCAGGCCAACACTCTCACTTTACCCTATCCTTGCCCATTTTGATCATCAAGACACAGCCACCCTCCCTCTCTTTGTTCAACATAAGCTTTTCTCTGTCATGTCAGGGCTGAGATGGAATTTTTTGCCTTTTTCTGTTTTCTGGTAGAGGTCTTTTTTACCTACTCTGTACCAAACCTAGTGGAAAGCAGCGGCTTTTGGTCACTCAACTACTTCTCCATGAGGTTGATCTTATCTAGTCTGATTCGTTCTATGCTTAAATATTAACAGTGGTTGGGCCGATTCAGTCACATCCAGTTTGTTGTTAAGTATTGGTATTGGTTAAGCTGATCCAGCCATGTTTGTTTGGCAGAGGTGTGTAGGAATTTTGACACATTTTGATACAATTTTAGGTGATTGATTGTTCCAAAATCCTACAGTTCTGGGCTCCAAAATGCATGGCAAGATAAGCAATCATGTTTGAGACTAATTTCCCTTACCAGTGTTAAGTTCTGAGGCATCAAATGTGGAAAGACATGAGAGGTCCCCCCATGTTGGCTTAGGGAGTGAGTATATATGTCTGGCACATCATTTCTCTGAATTTGGGTGAACTCATCCAGTTATTATTTTCATATTGTTGAATGTTTAGAATGGAATTCCTGCACAGGTTCCCCTGTTTTCAGATTCTAATTATTGTCAATTAATAAAAGGTGACCCTAGTTAACTCCAAATTTCTTGTCATATTTACTTCCCTGTTTATAAAGGATGGCTTATTCTCTGTGTTTATTCTAACAGCAGGATGACAGCCACTGCCAAGTGCCTCCTTGTATGATGTTAATGATTAAAGCAAGGAAAAATAGCCAGCAATCAAGTTCTTCACTTTGTGCTTCCCTCCCTGTTCCAATTAAAAATAAATGGGGTTGTTTCTTGACCATGTTTCTTGTCCATATATGCAGCTTCCAATAATGTCATAGCAAGACTTGCAAAACCTTGATTATGTAAGGCAGAAATTAGGGTGTTCTCAATGGTCCAGTGTAGTTATCCTTTGTAATTTGGGGCAAAATGTCCCATGAAAATGGTGCTACCATATAGTTGCCATTATTCCCAGGTGGATTCTGGGTGGGAGTAGATGGCTAACCCCACTCTTCTCCACACTACTGCCAAGTGAAATGTTTGTGAGGTGAAGTTCTAGGCCAAATGATTTGGTCCAGCACTAGTTTATTCCATGACAGGGACACCGGCACACACACTATTCTATTTAACCATCAACATCTTAGACTCAGTTGACTAGGGAGACTGACTCCATTATCTCAAGGTGACAGATGCGTCACCTACAGAACAGAAGACCAATTAAGGATAAGTGATTATCCATCTGTCATGGGGAATGTGGTAGAGGTAAGTGAGGAATTTGTTTGATTCACATTTCCATGTGCTTACAAAATTCACATTTCCCAAATCCAAATCCAAACCAGAACACATTTATACTTCCAAATTTTGTGATGTAATTTGACACTGTAAAAAGGTCACCAAAAAAATGGCTATACTTGACATAGTTTGTCGAGGATTTGCACATCTGAAACACTGACTACAAAAATGCATGTATTTTGAAAAATGTGTACAAAAATCACTTTTTAATGGAAACATCACTCAGCATGCACACATTTGAAAAAAAAATCACACACAAACACATACCTGTTTGCTTTTAAAAAATGAACATAAAAATTGGCATAATTTTAAAAAGGAGTACAAAAATATGCACATACCTTTTGTGCAAACTAATCATAATATAATGCAGAAACTGGATGAAATAAATTTAATAATTCATATATGAGAACCAGAGTGAAATCTGGTTTGATAGCTTCATCCATCCCCTAATTGGGCTGTAGTCTCATATCTTCAGAATTTTCTTAAGTCTTATAAGATTTTGAATTTTGACAAGGATCAAATGTGCAATAGGAAATGGGTCAGTATCTGTAATATCCTGGTGTTGTACCCCCTGTGGTCAGACTGTGCAGACACTTGGGATAGAAAAATGGTTTTGTCTACCTCTCTCTTTGTTTGAGGGTTGAATACCTAGACTCATTTTCAAAGTCTGAAATGGTTTCAAAAAGTGGTCCTTTTCTTCCTCCCTTGCATCTGACTACCGTTGGCTATAAGATTATTTCAGCAGGTGGTCAGTCTTTTAATTTATGATGTTCTGTTAACAGGTTACATATACCAGAGACACAAAAAGCAACAAGAAGCAATTAATAAAATTAAATCCCAGAAATGTGCACATCTTTTTCAAGGAAAAGAAAACCTAAAAATTAAGCAGTACAACTAACCTAACCATGTTGCAAAGTCCAAAATAACTGAGACTGAACCCATGTGGTTGTGGGGAGGCAAGGGAATGTACCAGCCGTTCCTCATTGAAGCCGACTGCGTGTGTTTATACACGACAGATAATTTGGAAGGAATTTAGTCTTTAATCTGTTTAGAGAAATATCTGTGCTTCTGAATGGGGAACAAAAGATTCAATGAAGCAAATGTCAGGTATGCAAATGCTGTACATGTGTAATTTGGCTCATTATTGTGCAAATCTCACAAGCATGCTACGGTTGCAATTACATGTCCCAGCTATGTCACGGCAGTGTATGGGAAGGCAGAGATCTATGAACAAACAAAGAAAGGATTTTCCTACATCTCTGTCTATTATGAATCTTTCCTTTAGGTCCCCCAGTTCTGGCATGTATCTGTGTTTTATCTTTGGTCAAAGGGATCAGAATGACTCATTGGAATTCAAGTGAGATACCCAAAATGCCATTTTGTCCTTAGCATTTAACAGCCTTCAAGAATAAAGGACAGTCAGTCCTAAAATAGCACCATCTTATGCATTAGTAATGCCAAAGAAATTTCTGTTAGCAGTGTGTTTACACCTTTTTCGACTCCCTGTTATTTTCAGAAAAAATGCCCTGCTGGTTTTCTTGCCTCAGAGAGATTCTCAAGCCCCCACATTTGTTTTTCACACTTTGGCTTAATGCACATCATGTGAGCCAATTCAACAGGAGTTAACAATATTCAAGGACAAATACTCCCTCATCCATAGATACAGACAAGTGAACTACCAACAAAATGCATTACAGCTTTCCTTATATTCTGGTCATACTAGCTGGAAGATCCTGAGACCTGTAGCCTCCCACCCTGGCATGCCACCTGACTTACCAGGGGGTGGGTTTGCTCCAGAGCATGCAGAGGAGTGGTACCATGCTGGCCATGGCACTGATTCAGGCTTTTCTTTCCCAGATGCCCACACTTTTGCACAGACTCAGGGAAGAGAAGGAAAATGCCAACCAATAGGATTGAAGCCAGTGGGTGGTAGCATGACCTAAGGGAACCTTCTGTAAGTTTTCACTCAGGTCCAGTGCTAAGGTACTTAATTAAGCTACATAGCACTAAGGCCTCAGTTTGTTGAGGAGCTTTGTCCCACCCACTCTCCCTATTTCTTTCTAATTGTGCTGCTTATATTCAATTGTCACAACTTAGTTAGGCAATTTGACAGGGGATTCAAATCCAGGAAGATGGTATTGCAGATGTTGGTAGGACCAACGAACAGGAAAAGGAGTCCCAAATGGGACTGTGAGGTATATGGGATGCAGATGTAATGCCCAACTGGTGGAGTGTTTGCCTTTGCATACTGCCAGGTGAAAGGGGTAACCATGTAGTGGTGCTCACCCTTATGGAATTCCATAACTGTCATCCCTGTGGTTGCCCAGTGGCTTTTGGGCATGGCTCATCATCCAACAAGTAAGTTGGCTGACCCCTAGCTCCAGTCCCCTGACAACAACACCTTCACATGCAGTATATCAATACAGTTGTGTCCTTTATTTCTCTATCAAATATGTCTTGGTGTGTCTGTCACGAAGCGGGAATTGCCCCATGGAGCCACACGTTATTTTCCCAAACTCCTCTAAAGACCATTGTAAAGCTGTACAAAAAGAACTTCTCCTTACAGTAAAGACACAGTAGAAGTTTGGTTGGTTGGCTTCTGGTGCTGAAACAACACTGAACCAAAGATGGGTAGGATTTGTCAACTAAATCCTGCTTTCAATCTAATTCTTAACTACCTCTGCGAAAGGTTCTGCTTGTCCTGTTTCTATTCATTGTTCCAAAACCTGCACTGATAAGTCTAAGGACTAAATTAGATATGTTGTGCTTTTAAAAACCCTGTACCACAGCTATAGAAGGAACTAGGAGATACTTGGTCACTGTGCACTAGAACTGCAGAGAGTGTAGAGGGATAATTTAAGTCAGTGATGGAAATTGTGTGGCCCTCTAACTATTATTGAATTGCATCTCTCAATATTGTTTGCTACAGCTTTTGGGACATCCAACAACCTTTAGAAGACTGTAAATTCCTGTCTGTAGTCTAATTCCCTTTCCTCTGCTGCATTCCTGGCTGAAGTTGCCCTACCACAGCTGCTACTTC
Source organism: Iguana delicatissima (assembly GCA_948472985.1). Taxonomy (NCBI): domain Eukaryota; kingdom Metazoa; phylum Chordata; class Lepidosauria; order Squamata; family Iguanidae; genus Iguana; species Iguana delicatissima. The sequence goes on from CAOKZL010003012.1 coordinate 228,716, forward strand.
CATTAGGAGAGCTCTGTTTCTCTAGCAGGGCTGGGATCTATGGTCCTTCAGAAGTTGCAGGACTACAACTTCCAACATTCCTCACTGGAGGCTATAGTGACCAGGGCTTATGCAACTGCAAATCTACAATTTCTGGAGGGCCCTATTCCTGCCTTTGTGGATGCTTGATACCATTCCAATGGGGTCAGAGACAAGATGGAGGCTGAATAGCTTCTCCTGGGTTGAATGTTAATCCACTGTGACATGACCAAGATCTTTGTCTTTATTTTTAAGAGGGTAATAAGACAAAGGGATTTGTTTAAAAATAGTTTTGTTCTTTCTGATCAATATAATCAAACAATTGCTGCACTAGGTTCTATATATGATTCTCTGGATATGATAAAGTTACCATACCTAATTTTCCAGAATTAATTCTATACAGTTAAGATACAATTTTGTGGGGGGGGGAATCCATGTTTTTTGTGCAAAACATGTGTTTCTGGAAAAGGTATTCCTTCATGGAAATGAATGGAGGGTTACACTAAAACATTGTTTTTACACACACACACACACACACACGTTTTCTGTGCCGAATAATTTCTCAAAAATTTATAGAATGTGTAAATATGGTTGAAAATTGCAAAATAACCTCTGTATTGTTTCCGACTAGTTTTCCCAAGTGTTGGGAAATCATTTTTTTCATTCTGGAAACAAATATCAGCCACATACTTTTCAGCATCTAGAAGAAATGAAAACCTGGGGACATATCTATCCAGGTCCAATTCTGAGTGCTTCTCTCTAGGGTCTCCGATTTTGAATTCTGATCTCTGATTTTGAATTCATGTGTATTCAGCCAAGTTTGTGCTGAAACACAACTGCCACTCACTCTCTCTCTCTCTCTCTCTCTCTCTTTTTTCTGAAAGGCTCCTCATTTTTAACACCTCTGTGGTATTCAGGTACAACATGAACCTCCCATGCTGGAGATAGAAGTATCTATTAATTTTAGTTAGTGGAAATAAAGAGAATTTAGATTCAGATTATTTTTGAATAACATAAAATAGTTTACAGAAATAATTTAGTTATTTTAAATGAATAGTGGGGAAAAAATTAACAGATTTCCCTGCAGCTTATCATCGCATATTGAAGATCCAAACCACCATGTGTCAGAGCAGAACACAGGTGCGCAATGGAACACTGCTTGCAAAACAAGCACCTTCAGATGACAAGTCATGTCCTGCAAGTCATGTGCTTGCTTGCAGTGAGACACTGTTACTTTACCAGACTTTATCTGTGGCACCTTTTTTTAGGGGACAGAAAACACAGAAAACAAGGGATTATTTTTCAAAAGGAAAAAGAAAAAGGGTTTTCATTACAGCACCCATATTGCTTCCCTAAACAAATAGGTCAAGGTTAGTTTGACAACACTAATCAAAGTCCACTTGGCAGGAAATAAATTCCATTGCATATAAAAATTATTTACAACAGCATTTAATTTTCTATGCCTCATTTCTAGACTGTACTTGGCCATGAGAGATCACTATTCACGAAGAGAACAGAATTATTCATTAAATTTAAACAAAGTTGTATTTCAAAGACATTGTACCCCATCAGCAATTTAAAAGCAGAAGACTTTGTTGATTCTGTCTTCCACTCCATTCTATTCCATTCCATTCCAGTATTAGTGTTAGGTTTTATTCCCATGCACCACCAGCCCGTGGTGACAGGTGACTGGTGGCTTCCATATTACAGTTGAATGATTAATCCATTCTGTCAGACCTGTAAAAGAGATAACCACAGTACTGAACCTATTGGGGTGGAGGTTCTGAACCATGGATTGCACCTTTTAATGTTCAGACTAAAACCTGAAGCAGATTCAAAGAATAAAAGCCTCCAGCCCCTACTGCCACCACCTCTGGTAGACAATGATTTGAACAGAGCAACAGAAGGATAGTTTTGCTATGTAGTTTTGCTACATAGGAATGCACTAACATACCTATTGCTGTGTGACTTCAATTCATTTCGAAATTATGGCAATCCTAAGGCAAACCTATCACAGGGTGTTTTTTGGGGGGGCTGAAAGTGTGTGGTGCCGCCAAGGTGGGTTTCCATGGCTGAGTGGGAAATTGAACCCTGATCTCCAGGGTTGTATTTCAATGCTCAAACCACTACCCCATGCTGGCTCTCATACTTAACAAAAGCTTAAATAAGTCCCTTCCGAATCATTTCCGAAAAGAGTTGAGTTCTCAGGAGGGAAAACAAGGGTCAACTAACAAGAAGCAAGGAGAAAAAAATGTTGTTATTATTATTTCTACCCTTTGCCCAATTCAGGACTCAAGGCAGACTATACATGATTAAAAAAATGTTAAAAAATCACAAAATACACTACGGATATTAAAGAGATAACTGAACTATAAACACTGTAGAACAGTTCAAAAATATAAACCATTATAAAAACCATTATAAAAGCACAATGAAAATAACAAAGAAAAAATCCCTTGCACTGTTTAGTTAGGAGGGGGTCCTGTAGAATCAGCCCTCAAGGGTCTATCAAAACAAAATGGTCTCCAGCTGTCTGTTAAAAGAGAATAGAGAGGGTACCAATCTAACCTCTCTAGTGGAAGGGAGTTCCAGAGCCCGGGGGCAGGCAGACGCTGAGAAGGCCCTCTCCCATGTTCCCACCAGATGTTCTCTATGACGGTGGTAGGACAGAGACAGGGGCTTCCTCAGCGGATCTCAAATTACTGCAGGTTCATAAGAGAGAACACAGTCCTTCAAATAATCTCAAAAAACAAGCAGGAATGGTCTGTGGTTCTTTCCAAAACTGGGAGGGAAAACTGCTGCCATTTTCATTTTCTCTGGCATTTCAATGTCTAAACCTCTTTTTTTCCCCAAATGAAAAGAAACTTACAAATTTGAGTAAATTCTTAAAAATCTAATTGCAACAAAATCTGTTCTTATATTGTTGGTTTTCCTGTTATTATGCTTCCAACTTATGGTGAACCTATCATGGCGGAGAGGGAGTTCTTGGTAAGATTTGTTCAGCAGAAATTTCCCATTTTCCTTCTCTAGGACTGAGAAAGTGACTTGCTCAAAGTCACCCAGTGGGTTTCCATGGCCAAACAGAGGCCCTGCCCTCCCAGGATCTTAGTCCAGCAGTCAAATTATACCACACAACATTGTTTCTCTCTCCCCTGTTTAAACAAACTAAATATAATTCAGCTATTCTGAACATGGAGAGGACCATGCTGTACTTGGTTGCCATTACAGCTGTTAATAATGAAGAGGCTTTCAGACAAAAACAGTAACAATCCTGCAATAGTTACAGTGATAAATACCTAAGGATTCAATCTGAGAAATTTCAGAATGAAACAAGATACTGAAACTGAATGTGAGGATCAAAAGAATATTTGAATTTTTTTTTTTAAAAAAATTGCTTAACATGCTTTTCAAGTGTTGAGAAACCACAACGGAAGAATTCTGGACTGAAAAGAATCTCTACAGTTAGGGAGTTATTCAAAGGGGAAAAAAATCCAATGTGGCTGTTTTTGCAAAACTAGGATTTTCTGCACAGGAAACAACCTTTTTTGCATGGAAAATAATATTTCAAAGCAGAAGTGTTTATTCCTACACTAAAAAAATGCTGTTTTCTTTCCAGAAAATGCTATTTTCTATGTAAATCAACCACATTTGAATTTTATGCAGAATAAATACCCAATTATAGCAAGTTCTGCATAGAAAACAGCATTTTCTGTGGAGGAATTAACATTTTTGTATTGAAATACTATTTTCCATCCAAAAAAAAGGGGGGGCTCTTTCTTGTGCAGAAAATGCTGATTTCTGTGCAAAACAACCATGTGGATTTTTTTCATAGAATAAGTCCTGAATTGCAAATAGCCTTTGAAATCTGCGTGGGGTTTGAAGTCTTTCTTATAGTGGGAAGAAAATTGGTGAAATTACTTATTGGTATCTTTAAAAAGAAACTTAGTGAAAAATTGCATCCCTAGCTGAATGGATTAATCTATGAATGTTGGTCTCCTGCACATTCCAATATTGTTAATTTCAAGTTACTTTCATCCTGAATGCAACAAAATGTGTGAATTTTGGTAATTTTTTAAAAAATGAAAAAAATGAAAAAATCTCACTGATATCTATCCAAAAGTTCTATTTTCCACCATTGTTGCTAAAGATCTGGGTCTTCCACATTGAAACTTACGGCTCTGCCACGTATCTGTAAGTTTCCCTAACTCACCGAGAGATAACACAGTCTTAGCTTTTCAAAACTCTTTGTCTTCAATTTATTCATCCCCCATGTAGCATGTATACTATATTTAGAGTTTTTTGCATCATGGTAATTTTTTGGGGGGAGGCAGAGATGCAGGAAGGAACAGTGAACACAAATTGTATCTTGTCTCCTCTACCCTAAAACAGATGCTTCCTAATTTTTAACACCCACCTTTGACAAAATTCCAGGTTGGCAATGGGTCTACTCTAGATAGGATTAATGACTGAGTTAATGACCATGAAATAAATAATTAGAACATAACAATTTACTCTTTTTCCTCTCCCTATTTCTACCCTGTGACATACTTTTTGCTACCAAACTACTTTGCCTTTCTTCATAAGGAAAATATTCCATCCCTTTCCCTGAATCTTCAAGACTCTTTATTCTGAGATGGAATGAAAAGAACTGTACATTCTTCCTAACACAGTGGCCTACATATACATTATATATTGGTATTACATGACAAGATTGACTAACAACATTTCCACCAAACACAATACAGGCAGGTAATGCATGTTTTTGAGAGGTTATTTGCTGTTGAACTTAAATTTATCTTGGGAAAGGTGGATGATATGCCTAAATTGATAAATAAAATGCACTGCAGCTAGAATGAAAGCTCCTCATTCTATGAAGAGATAAGGGTGGAGAAATATATCATTGGGCTCAACATTCATAGTAAAAGTGTCCATTTTACATCTTCTGAGACTTGCAAGATAAAGCACAACTTGGCTCTACAACATGCACAGTTGCAGGGCTTGTCGTGTGTTTCAGGGGCATAAAATATGTATAAAACCCTGTGTATATTTTTAACATGTGAACAACATAAATGTAATGTAAAAATGTAAAGTTTTCCCTGTAATGGTAGGAGTGCCACAAGGATCAGTCTTGGATCCTCTTATTTTTTCATTGTATATGCTCCCCATTGGATTTCTTATTTCTAAATTGGATTTTCAGCATTACATTTATGTAGATAACGCTAGATTTTTCAGAGTTTTAAATCAATTGATGTCACTGTGTGGAAGTCAGTGATGGACTGTCTGTTGACCATCCAGTAGCCCCTCTCTCATGTCCTCCACTGGATTTACCAGGTTCCACAGTGGCCCCTGTCTCAGTTGCCAGGAGCCTTGGAGTCCTGCTGGATGATCACCTCTCTCTGTTCACTTTTATTGAGGCAATAGCTAAGCCATGTAATTTCCATCTTTTGAACATTTACAGGATCTGGAGGTTCTTGCCTGTTGAGACTGTTCATCTGCCTGGATTATTGCAACAGTTTACTGGCAGGTTTGCCTTCCTGCTTGCTTCTTTCTCAGAGCAATGCCTTCCGAATTGTTTTAAATCCTTCTAAATATTCACCTGTTTCTTCTCCCCATAGAGCCCTAGATTAGCTACCTGTTCAGGCCAGGGTCTGTTTCAAACTTTTGGTTCTAGTATTCAAGGCTTTGTGTTCTAACCTCCCGCAGTCCCTTACAGCTCAGCTAGTATGGTATGTTCCATTCAGGAATTTAATGTCTACAGGCAAAGAATGACTATTTGTTCCTCCAACGCAAACAGCAATGTCAAGACTGTGAGCCTTTCAAGATCTGGCTCCACATTTGTGAAATGGTCTTCCTTTGGACCTCCGACTGGAGGAGATTTCACCCATTTTCATAAAGAGCTGAAGACCTTCCTCTTTCATTCACTGTCTAAAGTCACTAAGTTGGGCTTAAAGTGCTGAGATGAGTAGCAGCTGGTAAGGTGCTGGGGATTTCATTCCATGTGTTGCTATAGTGCTATGTTTATTGTCTTTGTCCCTAACTATATATGTTGATGTTCTGCCCTTTAGTGAAACAGGTGATAGTGATGATGATGATGATAATGCTGATAATACTGCTGCTGATGATAATATAATATGAATAATAATAATAATAATAATAATAATAATAATGATACAAATTATTTTGAAATATCAACACAGAAATGGAATAGAAAAATAAGGTCAAACTGAGTATATTAAAATGTGTTAAAATATATACTTTTAAAAAATGAGGGAAATATGCACAAGCGCCCCTGTGAGATGTCAAAAAATAATAGTTGTGCAACTGGATATGAGCCAAGGAAAAGGAAAAGTACGCATATTTCAGCAAAAAAACAAAACAAAACTGAAAGCAAAAGCAGATTTAAAAGATTATAAGACAATATAGGCTCCAAGTTCAGAATATTTATTGTACCTAAATTCAGAATATTTATTTATTTATTTATTTATTATACCCTAAGAGATCCATCTTTTAATGCAGAAGGTGCATATGTGTTTCTCTCTCCTTCTCAATCCCTGCATTTTGTATACAGTGACAAATTCCCTACAAATCCATGATTTATATTAGTGCAAGCTAAGACTTTTTCAAGGGTATTCCAGAGTGGTGCTCATCCATGTTGTCCAGAACAGCTGCATATTGTTAGACTGTATTCTATTACTTGAAAAGAGGCCAGGATCTTGAATCTGTAAGCGTACAGTGGAACAAAGTCCACCAAACCAATTACTAGTCATAGTCATTTGACACTTTTAGTTAAGTGTTTAGGCTAAATCTATTTCTCGATCATAGACTTATGTATGAAGCATTCAGAATTAACTGCAGTCAAGTCTATCCCAGAATGTTTCTCCCACTTGTATATATCCTGTTTTTCCTGCTCTGTTGCATTTTCTTTGCAGGCCTGGAGGTGGGGGGAGGGAGTAAGGAAAAATCCCCAGGAACTTAACATTTGGAGGGCCTGAGGAACTGGAACTTGCAGGGAAAAAGTGCAGAGTAAGTTTTGACATAACTGAAATGAAAAAAGTATCAACAGATAGCAGCACCTGTCAATACAGTCTGACTGTCATTTGTTGAAACTAGTACTATTCCTTAGGGAAACTAGAACCAAGAGATTGACACTTAGTAATCTAGCCATTCTTTTCTGGCAGAAAAACAAAAAGGAATCAACTGATATCCCTGCTCAGCCTTCCCATATGTCATCTATGGCAAGCACTTATTTCAAAGTAATTCTCTTGCAAAAATATTTCAGAGTTTATAATCATGACATCAATCTGGTTTATGTTGGGAACATCAATTGACAACAGTTATAAGCTACTAAAAGTTTGAAATATTATCCCTGTGTTTAGATAAAGTACATGGAACACTTGTAAGTTGTTTTAGGATTTGAGAAAATTCGAATGGTGTACTCCTAGATGCTAAAGCTGCTGTCAATCTACTAAATATTCAGCCAGCATTTTGAGAGTTATGCACTAAGAGGAAGTAACTTTTTTCATGATTAAATCTTGAATAAAGTGACAGAAATCCAAAAGATTTATTCAAGATAGATTTTTACATAGTTTTTGACAATCTAATTTCCAGCCTTGAGAATTATTATGAATGATTATGAAGCTATGAAGTTTCTAGATAAGAAAATGGTTTCTGTGGAAATGTATCAAGGTGATTGAAAACCAGATTCAAGACATATGTAAATCATTCCCTGAAGAGAACCATACTTATTTCACAACAGACTTCTGTTAAATTGGGGAAATGTCGTTGGTGCCTTCAAGTCATTTCCAAGTTACTTACTTCTTGGCAACATTTGTTCAGAGGGGGTTTCCCTTTGCCTTCCTTTGAGGCAAAGAGAATGTAACTTGCCCAAGGTCACCCAGTGGGTTTCCATGGCTGAGCAGGGCTTCAGAACTTGAAATCTAGAGCTGCAGTTTGCTGCTGAAATTACTACATGATGCTGGCTTTCCAAAATGGGGAAATATCTAAAAGCAATTTACCTGACTGACTTTGGAGACATTTAGGTCTACTAGATAACATCCCTGAACTTAAAATTTCAAACTTATGGCACTAAGTTTGTGTAAGTCTGCATAACCTTGACATTCTTTAAGTGATTGTAGCTGAAATAAAAAAGTAATTCAGTTGTCTGGTTTGTGCTAAAAAAAAGATATATGTGTCAAGAGCATCTCACAGACATGATCATCAAATCAAAATCTGACAAGAAAACTAAACTATGATTATATAAGTGAAATATTTACTAATAGAAAAGCCCACCAAGCACCATTAAGGGAGTTGTACATGAACATAATAAACTGTGGATGAATAAAATACAGCCAAAATCAGTGTGATTCCATTATATTGTATTAACACTTTTAATTTGACAGTATTAAAGAACTGAAGGAAATGTATTTATTTATTTACTCAGAGAACCACTTTGAGAAACCTTGGAGAACAAGTGAGGTGCCAGAAAACTGGAGATGAGCAAACATTGTCCCTCTCAAAGAAAAAGAAAAAGAAAAAGAAAAAGAAAAAGAGGGAAGAAAGATCCAGGAAACTATAGACCAGTCAGCCTGACCTAATAGCAGAGGGGAAAAAAATTAGAACAGATTATACAGGAGTCTGTTTGCAAGCATCCTGATGACAATGCATTGATTAATAGGAGCCAGAATGTGTTTGTCAAGAACAAATCCTGTCAAACTAACCTTTCATCTTTTTTTTTTTTAATTTGTCACTACATTAGTAGATGATGGGAATGTTGTGGATGTCATTTATCTGGATTTTGGCACAGCATTTGATAAGATATCCCAAGACATTTTGATTAGCAAACTTACTAATAATAGAAGAGATGTAATACCATCAGATGGATCCATAACTGGTTGTAAAGCAGCATTCAAAGAGTTGTCTGTTCTTCATATTGGAAGCAGATCTTAAATGGAGGGTTCTGTCCCGCGGCCGACATTCTTCAATATTTTTATCAATGATTGAGATTATGAGGTAAAGGAATCCTTATCAAATTTGTTGATGATACAAAACTGAGAGGGATAATTATCACATTGGAAGACAGAGACAGAATTAAAAGGATCTTGATAAACTAAAAAAAATTAGTTGAAATTAATAAAATGAAACTCAATAGAGACAAATGCAAGACTCTACATTTAGGCCACAAACACCAAAATGAATAGGTATAGGATGGGGTATAAATGGCTCAGTAGCACTACATATGGAAAGGACCTTTGGATTATTGTTGATCATAAGCTGAACATGAGCAAGCAATGTGATGCTGCAGCAAACAAGGAAAATGCTAATGGGACCATAGTAGCCAAGTTTTTTACTTTTACTTTTTTTTTCAGAAACCAGCATTTTCTGTATACCAAATATGTCTACACACATGTTTCTTATGCTGATTCCTGCACAATACAATCACATACAAATTTCATGCGCAATACTCATGAACGGTGAAAAGACTTCAAAAACTGTGGTTTTCAAAAACTCTCTCACAACAGTAAGAAAATTGCTAAAATTATTCCTTGCTTCCATCAAGATGAAATTCAGTTAAGAATTACATCTTTAGCTACAAGTTGAAAAAGGTAAGCTTTGAACCTGGGTGCTATCATATGCTAGAATAAAGTAGTTTCTAGGCGAAATAGTATAGCATATTATACCCATTACATGGGTAACAGTACATGTTTACAGCACTAAAGAAAGGAGTCAATTTTATTGTATGTCACAATTGTTTTGTAAGGATAAACAGCATAAATAGATATATAAAACTAGATGAGTCTGTTGAGTCTGTTACCCATGAAGAAAAAGTTTTAAGGTGTACCTTTTATGCACCTCTTTCTCTGAAAATGTACACAGGTGGCTTTTCTCTTGCCAATACAGCTGTGTATTTGAATCTTCTCTTCCAGTTGGGATTGTATGGAAAACTGTTTATAACTATATATGTTGTGGGTTGATTTCCATTCCCCCTCCCCCAAAGCTATGAATTTACATTTCAAGAAGATATCATAAGAAATGGGACAATTACCTAGATACCAAATTAATTTCCTTTTCCATGTTCCCCTTCTGCCTTTCAAACATTTACAACTGCAATTTCCTTTCCATGTGCACCAGGAAATCATGATCTGTGCATGATGAGGATGCCTCACCCACTATTTTGGAGTGTCCCTCTAGATCATAAGCCACTTGCCTATTACTTTCACTCTAACTCTTTCAGACCATTTCTGTACAAGACTACTATAGCACTATGATTCCACTTTCAACATCCTATGGAATCCTGGGGTTTGCAGTTTAGGGAGGAACCGGCTGGCCTCTCCCTAAACTGAAAACCCAGATTCCATAGGATGTTGGAAGTGGAGTCATAGTGCTGTAACAGTCTCGTGCAGAAATGGCCTCAGTTTCATTCTAATTTTCATTCAGTTTTCATTCAGTTTCTTTCTAATTTTCTGATTCACGTTGTGTTATATAAAGACATCACACACTTGCAAAACTTGAAAGACACTAACCGCAAATGATGAGTTGATTGAGATTAGCTGCTTCCTCCAAAGCTAAGGGATCCACTACCTTTGTGATGCAAATGTAACTTTAAGTTACTGTTAGGCCATTTCTGCATTATCCTGCCATAATGCTATTATTCCACTTTCAACATTCTATGGAATCCTGGGGTTTGCAAAGGCCCCTCCCTAAACCCCAGTATTCCATAGGATGTTGAAAGTGGAATAATAGCACTATAACAGGATAGCACAGAAATGGCCTTATACTACAGGGCATGGCCCCACTAAATGGTGGAGGAGGAAGAGCACATGGTTCAAGCATTAACTCATGCTCCTGCTTGTGCTGTGTTTTGGGATATTAAAGTAGGAAAAGAAATAGTGTTTCTTTTTGTTTTGTTTTCTTTTTCCCCTTCCATGGGGCAGTGGCCTCTATTTAGTTACTTTTGAGAAGAAAGAAAAGCTTTCATTTTACATGTAATCATTTCAGTAACTAACTTGCTTGGGGTTTCCAACTATAACAGTAACTATTTTGTTCAAATAAATTTCCAAACTCCATGTTTTTAAATTCTTTACTAGGAGTCATAAAAAGATACTTCTCCTGCTAATAGCCAGATTGACAGATAGACAGACAGAAGACAGAGATTGAGTTCCTTCAGTGTGCTTTAGAAAATGCAACAGTGCAGACCGATTGTGCACAGAGTAAGGGCCCTATCACACTACATTATTATAATGCTATTATTCCACTTTAACTCATGCTATGGAATCCTGGGATTTTTAATTTAGGGAGGAACAAGATAATGTTTTCAGCTTGTGTCCTTTTCTAAGGTTTGGATCTGTGTTATTCTCAAATTAATTTAACTACAACAAGTCATCTAATAAATGAAGAATTCAATGCATATAGATAGATGCAGGCCTCAGGTTCTGTGTGTCCATTGTCAAATATTAGAATTCTACTGTAGGCCATATTAGCATACCAAATTTTGCAGTTCTGCATCCTAAACATTGAAGGACCATCTAAACTCACACAGCAGCAATCTAGAAATAAAAATAAATAATCAAAGGCAAACCGACCCAAAACATTGTTCCAAATCATCATTTGTGTGTGTGTGGGGGGTTTGATATTATCAGTATGATTTCTTCCTTTTTTATTTATAACCCTATCAATATAAGAGTGACAAAACAATACAAATCTACTCTCTCCCAAGAAAAGCAAAACATTTTTAAAAGGATGAAAGGAAAGGAAGTGTTCACAAAAGGCAACACTTACCACAAGGACATGCAATTTCTTCCAACTCAAGTCTCATTTAGACTGCTCAGTGAGTTATAGTTCTGGTAAATGGATGTAAAGAAACATGTATGCCCATGGAGATAAAATGGCAGAACATATGTTTGAAATGGCTTTCACAAGCGGTCAAAGATCAAAGTTCTTATTTTCTCCCTTGTTCACTGCAATAATAAATTACTGTCATTTTACCTTTCTACTAGACTGCAAGGACTAATTATTACTGACTTCTGAAACAGTGGTAACAAGATTGTGCTGCAACGCATGCCATTACTCTCACTGGAGGGATTTTGCCCCAGCATGTTTTTGTGTTGTGAAAAGTGGACCTGGCAAAGCAGAGGTAACATATGCAGATCCAAATCAGCAGGCAAAGCCCATCATATATAGAACAAATAACTACTTTCCTTCAATGCTCCAGACTGTTCACATGAAAAAAGAAATGCTGTCATTTCTCGTTAAATTTCTTGGCAAATCCTTCAGGGAACAAAACAACAGAAAGCAACAGACCACACTCAGATGCAAATGTTGTCATACCTAGGGCACAGACTCAGATGTGAGTGTTGTCACACCTATGGCACACCCTCAGATGTGAATACTGCCATATTCACTGTGTTTGGGAAACTCTATAAAACTTTCACATGTAAATGATATGCTTATGCATTCTTCACTTTCATTTGATACGTGAATAGCCCATGATAAAGGATTCAAATTTCATGGCTAATAGGTTCACTTATTAGTAGGAATTGTTGGTATCTATTTTTTGTTTAAATTGCTCAGCCAAGAAGGTCATTATTTCGCTAATGAAAGTTGGAACACTGTGCCACACTCACTCACTTTTTACCATACCACTGGCATGCAAATTATCTATATACATGAAAGGCTAGTTTCATTGGAATGGTTGGTACAGGTCACCTTCTATTACAACAGTGGTCCCCAGATGTTCTAGACTTCAGCTCCCAGAAGCCCTGAGCATTGACCATAGTGGCTGGGGCTTCTGGGAGCTGAAGTCCACAAACATCTGGGGACCCACAGGTTGAGAACCACTGTATTACAACAATCCTTATCTATGTGTGGTTTTCCATTAAAGCTTCAACATCATGAAACTCAGACATCTGAAGCATGCAGTAGATAATAAGATTACTCTTTTCATGGTAATTTTGTTTTTAAAATAGGTTAATTCATTTTAAGTAGTACAAATCTGGCTGTATCCTGCAATAACACATTGAGTGTTATTGAGTAGAAGACACTTCCACTTTACTCTTCTGGAGTTAAGCAGTTATTCAGGGGTAATCAAAGGTAGGTATCTCCTCAAGACTAAGGAGCCTTGAGGTTTGGTACAAAAACTTTCAACTGGTTTCAATTAGGCTTATAGGACTTCAGAGCCAGGCTACTTAAACCTTCACTTCTGGCCTATTCCACAGCTGGAATTAGAGTCGTAATGCCCTAGGTAACCCAGCTGTTTGATCAGTCATCCAATTCCTGACTGACCACAGAGGTGACCACAGAGGTGACCACAGAGGAGTGGGAAAGAAAAAAATAGTGAAATAGAAAGGGATTAAGAAAGTACAGTTGCCATAGTGCCCATCTGTTTTATTTGTATTCTAACCATTCTACCAGTTTCCTGTTTATACTAATAGCTGTCTCGGATTTCCAGTTTTTCTAAACTCTCTACAAAAGATGAGCTGTGGGGCAGAATATGTAAGCATTATGCTGCTGATTTGTTATTGTACCAGCTATGACCTGCATGTTTTATCATTCTGGCCTTCTCCTTTTCCAGTCAGCTTCTACTGAAGACTAATACTTGTGTTGAATTTCTGCATTAGATATGATTAGATGATTGAATAAACTACTCTGTGGAGAATTATCTCCACAGAGGTTCATCATTGCATCAATGCAAGAATCACTGCACTGGGACGACCACCTCTAAATCAAGAGAACAGCCATTCATGAAGAAATACAGGGTGGGCAGATAATTCTTACTCTTTTTGGCACTTTAAGATATGAACTTCCTCTATTCAAGTGTGCCTCCAATTGTGAGGAGGGGATTTGGTTATGGAAACAAAGGGACATTCATTTGTATATAACAGCACTGTCATATTAGCATCCTACTGAATTCTGGGATTTCCATTTTAGGGAGTGATATTTAAAATTTTCACCCATAGAGCTCTAGTGCTCACAAAACTGTGAACTTTAGGATACTTTATGTTAAAGCCATGAATTGGAACCATAGTGATAGAATTAGATAGTGTGAATGGGTCTTTTCAGTAATTATTTCTGCTTAACACTTTTCTCTTTTCATGGGTTGGACCTAGGCTTAAACATAATTAGAATAGCCATATAAAATCAGGAGGACTTAAATTCACAAGTCTCACTGATGTCAATAGATGTCCCTTAGGTATGACAAAGACTGGATCCTGTACTTGATATTTTCTTTTTAAAAGTGTAATGATATAAAAAGCAAACCATTAATTTAACAAGCAAAATTTGTTTTGCATCTCTTTTAAAGTAAACAGGTTGACTGAAACTACTCGTTCCAACTAGAATGGTCCCACTAAATGAATGGGAACTTGAAATGTTAACATTTATGTACATTCTATTGCTCTATTATAGTTGGGATTAATAATTGGATTTAAGCCAGACTAGTAATCCCCAAAATTTGATTGTTTTTATCAGCTTTAGAAATCTACCTCATAGAAAGCATCATTTCATAAAAATGATCTTTCTGAAAAAGATATCAGTAACTAGTAAATTCAGTGGCAACAAATGAGTAGTGTTAAAATTGCAGTGTTGCCATTTACGATGTTTTTAAAATGGTGTGCTTTCCCCCTTTGTTTTAATGAACCACACTGAAATTCTCTATTGTTATATTCTTTTTTCAGGTAAGGCATAATTAAATCTTACAAAAAGCCAAATATTAATTGCTTTTTCTTGTGCCTGATAAGTAGGTCTAAAAGGCATTGTTGGAAATCTGGTTTCTTTCTTTTCAGTAACATCCAAATGTATCTACTCTTTTGGATTAATTACACTCTAACAATGATCCAGTTTGTCTTTTCAAGGTCCCTTGATTATTGACCCAACTGATTGGATTTCAGTAAGTGTTAGAAATGATGAGTGAGACACCATTGTTTCTGATGCTCTTCTCTCCTCTACAGTGTTTCCCTCCTGTTATTAAGGGCCTCAACAATACCAGGTGAACTTGAGTTTTTGTTTCAGCTAATGAGATGGCTGACCCTTTTCAATTAGAGAAAATGTTTGGGAGGGGCTCATTTTTGTAGTTGAGCCAAATGAGCCATCAAAGAGAAGCATTTGACAAAAAGGAAGAACATTCAAGAAGCAGCAACCCTTTTATGTTACACCTTAAGGTTGATTACTGCAAGGCATTTTGGTCTCTTTTTCAAATACAAAAGCAGACAATGGGCTACATCCATCTTTGGTCCTACCTAGAGCAGACCCATTGAAATTAATGGGATTTATCAGATGCAACAAGATCAGGCAAAGTATGACTCACTGTATGCTGTTGGACTGCAGCTGCCAGCATTCCTCACTACTGGCAACTGTAGCTAGATTTTCTCATAATTGTAATCCTATAGCAACTGGGGAGGGGGCAGCATTTTCCCATTCCTGATGTTTTTGGAGACCACGTTTATGTATCATGTTGAAATAGTCTCCTGATCTTTCCAGGCTGACACTTTAAAAAAAGTGCTGAGTAAACCCTCTGATATCTATGAGTCTGGACCGTTCATGAGGGACTGTGGTACATATATATTGTTGCTTGGGTATTAAAATTAAAGTACAACTCCTCTCTTATGAAGCCACCAACTCTGAAACAAACAACCTCTTGATTTAAAAATGCTTGCCTGAGCAGGATTACATATAATCACATTTGCATGAATTGAATAATGGAACAAATTTAATCATACACACTTCATTGTAATCTAAGCAATGGGTGAAATGCTAACAAAAAGATTTTTTTCCTTTACAGTTTGGTGAAGAAGTAACATTCACTGTCTCAGAACTCTAATTACCACTCTCTGAATTGTGACTCCCATAATTCCAGAAGATATTGGCATGGTAGTGGAAATGGAATTATATTGCTATAATTGTTTAGTGTGAAAGGTCCCCAGTATTGCTCTCGCCTATATTCAAGCCAAAAGAAAAAGAAGCCTGAGGAGGCAGTAGAGGTTCTGAACTGTTGTTTGGGTCCGTTTTGGAATGGCTGAGGTCAATCCTAATCAATTTGGGAGTGTGTCCTTAATCTGCTGTTACATTCAGACTAGCAGGTGAATGTGGGCACCACTAGTCCCTCTTACTGATACATTTACAGTATGTATCCCTCACTACAGAACCCAAGCCAGGTCAACATCATTATTCCCCTTGCCATCTCCAGATTGGACAATTACTGTATACATAGAGATGCTGTTGAAGAAAGTCCTGAAATTTAATTAGGTTCAGAATGCTGTTGTCAGACCATTACAAGCACCAGACAAAAGTGAGCATGGCATTCCAGTTTTGTGTCAGCCTCAGTGCCTACTATTTTTGCCTCCAAGTTCAATTCAAGATGGCAGCTCTAGCTTTTAAAGCCCTAACCTGGGCCAGGGTATCTCACAGATTGTATCCTCCTTGAGAATTTTGCTCATTTGCCTCTGAAGCTCTTCTTATTGTCCCCTTCATAAAGGATAAGGAAAAGGCCCTTTTCTGTGATGGCACCCTGACTGTGGAAAGAGCTTCCCACAGAGGAAGCTTTTAGCAGACTTTGAAAATGTTATGATTCTAGCAGTTCCATTTAATTACACACTTGATTTCTCTGCTCTGGCTTTATTGATGATGATGATGATGGTGATGATGATGATGATGATGATGGTTTGGTTGCTTTTTAAATTGCTGGTGTGACAAACCTGATGGGAGGGGGTCAGATCCTCTTTGGCAACTGAGAGTGCTTAAGCTGATTGGCTGGTGAAATGGAACCTTGGATAGCCCAGGGTGGAAAGCTGGTGGAAAGAGGAAAATAGCAGATTTCAACTTCCTGGAGTGGTTTTGAAGAAGAGTGTGATCTGTGGTGTGTTTGGGGAGAGGTTGGAGATTTGAAGAACTCTATGGGAGAGAGAACTGAGAAACTGGGTGTACGAAAGATAGTGAATGAATTGAGAGAGCGAGAGAGGGAGAATGGAGTGCTGTTTATAAACATTTAGATACAAAACACATTTAAAGCAACAGTGTTACAATAAATGTTTGAAGTTCTGTGTTCCTTAAAACAGTGTCACACAGTCCTATTTTGAATCCTGGAATATACACGCTACCAATAATATCATCTTGACCTTAGTGCCAACAGTACCACAGTCTTGGAGAATATAAATCACTGCTGATCCTTACATCTGGGAGAAGGGCAGATTTAGGGAAGGCAGTAAAGGGGGGAGAGTCCTGAAAGGAAGAAGACAAGGGGAGGACAAGAGTGAGGAAGGGACTGCATTCTCACAGAGGGAGAACTGAGGCAGATCTGTTTGTCCTGGCCCTGGCTTGATTCAGAGATCTCCCTGGCTGTTCAGTTCTGATTACAAAGAGGTGTCAGGCTGGGCAGAGCAGCAGGTCTTGAATGTGAGGCTTGGGTGCGCCTTTCACACTCAGCACTGATGGGCAGTGGTTCTCTGCGCTTTGTTTCACAGCTAGTATTATACTTTTTTTTTTCAACTTTAGGCTGCCATGAATTGACATCTATCTTAGGAAGATAGGATATAGATGTCTTATTAATACATTGCTAATTAATTAATATCTTATTAATACATTAACAAGCATCTCTATTACAGAAAGTGAAAGTTTCTGAAAACGTACACTGAGCTTTATTCTAGCATGTAGAAAAAAAGCCCAAACTAAACAGACTGACTATTTTTCTATTTGTAGCAGTGTTAAACAATCAGTTGCTATTTCTTGATAGCCTTGTTGTATTTCTAACTTTTGTACAATATACAATTTTGAAGGTATTATTTCTTTTAACTTTTGCAAAGTGCCTTGAATCCTGGGCTGGGAAAGGCCAGGATACAAATTAATAATAATGGTGGTGGTGGCTATAGTTGCAATATCTGACTTCTGGCTTCTGCACCAAAGGTAGTCTGGCATGCTATTTCAAATAGTGGTGGGATACTTATGGGAAATGGCCTAAATACCCTACAGGCACCACATCCCATCTGATCTGGGAACCTAAGCAGGGTCAGCTTTGATTAGTACTTGGATGATAGATTGCCAACAAATACCAGGTGGTCTAGGCTGTATTTCAGAGGAAGGAAATGGCAAAATCAGCTCTGAATATTCTTCACCTAAGAAAAACCTATGAAATTCATGGGGTTGCCAGGTGACTTGAAGACACATACACATACACACACACACTATGGGAAGAACATACAGCTCAAGCTGAATCAGTTGTTAAATAATGAATCCTGGATTCAATGGCCCTATTCTGTTTAGGACTGAGAATAGGATTTAGGTCTTACCATGTAATCTTTCCCTTTGAAATGTAAATATTTTATATTCATTCCATCTCTGTCATCAATATATTTGTAATAAGTTCTTTATCTCTTTCCCTCTGCAGGTTATTCTGTATAACTAAAGATGGTTTAACTTATCAGGATAAAGCCTAGTATAATTAGGATAGCAGATACCTGAGAAAACTGGTAGTAGATTTATCCTTCTGGCAAATTAGAATGCCAGGTCATTTGTGACGCTACTCAGGAAAACACTTCTAATAATTATATTAATTAAATTCAGAGATGCCCAATCTGAAGTTAATGTAATTTCATGATACTTTAATTTTCTGGCTATTTCAATCACCCTGGGTTTTTATAGTATTTTTATACTCTTCTCTCTCTCTCTCTCTCTTTCTCTGTACACACACATACACACACAACATCTTACAGGAAGAAAAGAGATGTTCCAGCTATCTTCCCAGCAGTATCTCAGTGATCTGGCATACTAGTTAAACAGTAGTATAGTTAAAAGAAGGTGCCACTTTAAATTCATTCCAAGACCTTCATTCCTCCTCTGTAATTAGATCAGCATGCACTGCACATTAAACAGCAGTCAACAGAACAGTTACTGCCAGAAACAGATATGGCTTTAATGGAACAAATGAAGGAAAACGATCAGCCATTGGGTACCTTATAATGGAATAACCATAAGGCTGTAGTGATGACTTTCAGAAACTTAGACTGCTGTTTGCTGTTTGACTGACAATACAGAATGGTTAGGCAAAACAAATTTAATTGAATCTATCCGATGCTAGCATACACCCAGTTTCCACTGATTTCACTGCAATTTATGCATGCAAATGATGGTTAACCCACACAAATGATGGCTAATTCATGGTAACTTGCAGTCTGCATATTTTTGTTTGTTTCATTTTATTAAAACATTAATTCCTTCAAAGAAAGATATATAAAGGTGGAAAAATTCTTCTTGGTGATTTTTTACTTGCCAAGAAGCAGTTGCAGACCTGCACTGCACCAGAAACTTACGAGTTAAACCAACTGAGAATATGCAAACCTTTAGGTTCGCCTTAAGTTGTTCCTTGGATGGAAACTACAGGCACTAAGTCCACTATGTAAAGTAACAATCTATACTCTCAATGGAATACAAATCTCAGCCAGGCATTTACTTACCATGCATGTACCTTAAACAGCTATACCCCAGTTAATAAAATAGATATGCTGCTGAATATTGCTTAACAGAAAATTTGCAGAAGCAGAAATAGCATGGAAAGAATAGGGAAAGGTTCCAACACCACTTAAAAATGAAGAACAGCTCAATATGTTTCAGCAAACTCTTTCATTCAAAACTAACAATATGCACAAGTGAAATGAAAAAACCAGGTCAAATAAACAAAAACATTTTGAGCCTTCTAGAAATCAAGTAGGTTTCTTCCAGAATGCATCGAGTGATGACTTCTTTCCCTAGCCTCCACTTTTCTTATGCTTTCCATTTTGCTGGCCAAATTTATAGATCTATGATTTTTCACATGTTGGGGATAGCTATGGAGGCAGGCTTATCTGATCTTCCTTTTTGTCCTTCTTCTGCTGTTTACAAATTCTCAGAAAGGGATTCTGGAGGCAGCAGTTGTTTACCTTGCCATGGCTACTGTAAGATCAATTAGAGCAGATTTCTCTTATTGCCCAGCTGAAACTTTACTGCATTGTTTACTGCAGTTCCTCCAAACTTCCTTTACCATTCTTACAATGTCAGTTGTTGTTGTTGTTGTTGTTGTTGTTGTTGTTGTTGTTGTTGTTGTTGTTGTTGTTGTGTGCCTTCAGGTTGCTTCAGACTTATGGCGACCTGGTGGCAAACCGATCAGAGGTTTTTCTAGAGGCTGAAAATTTGTGACAAGCCCAAGGTCACCAAGTGATATTCCATGACTGAGAGGGGAATTGAACCATGGTCTCTAAGGTCATACTCTAACACTTAAACCACTACACCACACCCCAATGCCAATCTTGCTAAAACAAAATGAAAACAAAACAAAAAGCTTCCAACTAGACAAAGGAAAACTGTCAGCCAAGTAGGTGCAAAAGGTATTCCCTACGATATTCTTATATTTCTTCTAAAGCAAGCAAAATGTAGTCCTCGATATATTAATGGACCACAGCTTCCATCAGCCCTAGCCAACATAACCAATGGTGGAGACTGCTGGGAGTTCTGCCAAACAATATCTGGAGGGTTTCATTTTGCTCACTATATTCTCAGGTATACACAGCTGACATCAGCTTAATTTCACCTCACAACAACTTTGTAAGATGTAATACAATCTCAAATCCATCCAGAGAGCTCCAGAAAAACCAAAGATGTCAGTTCTGCCCTTCATGGTTGAAATTTGTATATTTAGGGTGTCTGTGCACTTTCAAGTCACCGGTTGACTTATGACAACCCCATGAATTTAGTATACCACATAAAATCATGAAAGACCACAAAAGACATGGTTTTCTGTTGCAGCTAAGAAATACAAAAATTATTGCACTCTAAAATTTTGCAACTGTTTTAGAAAAGCAGACTTGTTCCACCATACTACACCAATGGACTGAATATTAAAATTTCTATGCACTTGTCAGAAGAAAAATTTATCTGATACCCTTAAGAAATAATAATATTAATAACCTTCTGTTTTCAAAATGTCTGGAGAAACATTAATTTTCTTAGATGTTCAGAATTCTCAAAAATATGAAGTTTGTAATCTGAATCCCAGATCTAATTTTAAACTTAAAGAAACTACATTTTTTAATCATTTATGCCCTTATTTTCAAGATACTGCCCATGTTAATAGCTCTCTGTTTGTCTGTCTCTGTATGCATAGAGAGAAACTTACAAGGCAATCTGAGATGTAACATTTCATTATTTTTGCTTTTGATTTCTTTCTTTTTTTAATGAAAACTTAATTATACTTCGGGGGCCTTCTTCTGTGGCTTTAAACTCCAGTACATTTCTGAATCTATCTGTGGTCTTAAAAAGAAAGAAAATGAAAGAAAAAAATCAATTTATCTTGTGTTTTCTTTTCTGCTTCTCTTGCTATAAAACATATTCAGATTATTATTATTATTTTGTTCCATAGACCACACACCAAAGTTGACTGGAAAACTATGACCAAAAGTACAGAGGAGACTTCATAGATACATGGGCTATTTCATTAACGCATTTATAGCCCTCACAATGGAAACTAATATGGCCATTTAGAAAATGCCAATTTGTGGGTCTTTCAATAGATTATTGCAGATAACCTACATGCTATCATACTTTTTTTTTTTTTTTACCTTCAAGAACAGTCTAGGAGAAGATCCTTGAATTTCCCAGTTAAACATCAAGGTGTTTATCCAATTTATTTGTTAATGTCAGCTTCAACAGTTTCAGTCTGTTACTGAAGCTCAAGTTTTACAATTACCCATTAGTGATAAGAAGCACAGCTCGTCACAGAAAATACCTTGAGCAGTTGACCCTT
Source organism: Iguana delicatissima (assembly GCA_948472985.1). Classification (NCBI taxonomy): domain Eukaryota; kingdom Metazoa; phylum Chordata; class Lepidosauria; order Squamata; family Iguanidae; genus Iguana; species Iguana delicatissima. The sequence continues at coordinate 250,491 of CAOKZL010003012.1, forward strand.
GTGTGTTGAAAAGAGAAATGTTTCAGGAGAAAAAGTGAGATATGTTTCAAGTTTCCATGCCCAGAATAGCAGATAATGGTACATTTTGTTCTTCCACTCTTTTGTCTCTGTCCTTAGAAAACTGTCACCATCTCAGCTTCTGGAATGGTGGTCCAGTATCCCAAGCCAATGGACAATGCACTCTGATACAGCATTGCAAAGAGCATTCAAAAAAGTCTAAAATGGTCATAATTTTTGAGCGTCAGAAAACTCTATTAAGGAGAATCCTGGACTTATAAGAATCTTCGCAATTTGGGACTTATTCTGTGGAAAAAAATGCATGTGTTTCTGTGCAGAAAACAACGGTATTGTGTGGGGAGATTATTTTCTGAGCAGACAAATGCTATTTTCTGTGGGGAAAAAACCCTCTAGGAATTTTGTGCAGAGTAAGTCCCAAACTACAGCATCGTCTATGCAAGAAACAACATTTTATGTGCAGAAATAGCACTACAGAAAATACTTTTTTCCTGCGCAGAAAATGTTTTCTAGGGGAAAAAAAGATATCAGTAATTAAATCCCAGCCTGTGAAAAGCCTTCAAAAACAGCTTTCTTAAAACAAGAAAAAAAAATGTTAAAATTACTTATTGCTTCTTTTAATAATGAAATTAGTAGACAATTACATTTCTACTTAACTTGGAAAATTAACTCTAGTTTCCAGTAGCTTCTTCCTGTATCAATAACCAATGGGTCCCTCTGGTATCCATTGATGTAATTGTTCTAAGGTCACAGAACTACTGGGCAGTCTCAACAGCAGTGTGCAACGAGATGTATGTATCCAACAATTTGAAACAATTTGTATACATCTAAGTCCCTTCTTACATTGGCAGTAACTTGCAAACTATCTCACCGGGCAATATCCTGTTTATTGAACATGAAAGCTTTGTCCTTCCTGTCCTTTTTTTTTTTTAAGAGTCTGTTCTTACCATTCTACTTAAAATAATAAAATATATGGCAAATATCATTTCATGTGATATTCATGGTAACTTAAGTAGTATCTCTGTGCTAATACAGTTACCATCAGGCTATCCATTTTAGATTTTTTTCTTACAACTTGCAAATCTGTATGGCTCATTTTGTTTTACAGGAAGAGAATATTTTTCCTCCTTTTTTGTAAATCTCTAAAGCAGATTGATCCAATCAAGTTGACTGGGAAAAGATTCAGGACAGACAAAAGGATCTCTCTCTCTCTCTCTCCTCTTTCTCTCTCTTTTTCTCACTGCCAAATTTGTCATTGCCAAAAGAAATGGTGATTGAACACTAACCTGAATGGTTTTTATAAGCCCCCCCACACACACACACACATACAGGGAGAGAGGAAGATGGCAGTATCCTGGCTTCAGGGTCAGAGGCAGCATGAATCTGAATAACAGTTCTGAAGAACAGCTTAAGAGCTTCCCAGTGGCATCTGTTTTGCCATTGTGAAAAACAGCATGTTGGCTTAATTCAGCCTTAGGACTGATCCTGCAGTGCTCTTCTTATGTTCTTCACACAAAATACCCATACCATTAAAGTCAGCACTCTCTACAAATCACCATGTGACAGATAAGTACATGTAGCCCTATTTATGTTAATATTATTGTTTTTGTTATATGCCTCTAAGTCAACTCCCGCTTATGGAGATCCTACCATAGAGTGTTTTCGGTGAGAATTGTTGGGTGTGTGTGTCTTCCTTTGCTTTCCTTTGAGGCTGAGAGAGTATGATTTGCCCAACATCACCCAATGGGTTTCTGTGGCTGAACAGAGATTCAGATCCTGTGCTCTTAAAGTCCTGTTCCAACATTCAAACCACTATACCACAATAGCTCTTATTTAACACATATCCCTGGTTTGTTTAAAGCCAAATGAAACTGCCCTTTTCATTATTATTATTTTTGATCAGCAGTTGCCATAAAAATAATGACTAGCTAGGAGAAAGGCTGAAATGCTCCAGGCTAACCATGAATTCTTCAGAACAAATTGCTCATCCTGAAGTAAACAGGAGATAGACAGACATGATGCTAATGCTGGGGCATGCCAGCCTGCAGACATGTTCCCAATGTAAGATGAAAGTGGAAGGAGGACCATGGGGTAGCCATTTAATAGCATCCCAACAGAGATGCATCAATTCTTGCAGAGGAATTCAGTGATTGATATGTCAGAAGCTGCACTTTTCTGAAGTCCTTATCCTACTGTCTTTCAGAACTGACTCTGTCCCTCTCACACACATTTGTTTCCTTCTGGGTTGCAGCTTGTGAGTCAGACTAAGGCTATGCCTGCCTTAGGTTTTGAATTCCTACTGGTGAGATCTAGACATTTTCAAAATTGCAAATCATACATTCTTACCAAACAATCAGAAGACATCCCCTGGATAGCTTTGAGATTTTTCTTAAAGTAGCCATGTGGGATTTGATGAAATTTACAGAAGGAATTACCTCAGATTACTGAGAAAGAGATGCCTCACAGATCTCAAAGAGAGCCCAATAATCCCAGAATTCATTTACGATCCTTTATTTATTTATTTTTTTAAAGGCTCCAGACTCTGAACAATCCTTTAAGCTCTAATTTGGCAGCCATGAAAAAAAATGAGCCAGAGAGCAGCTGTTTGTGAGGATTTTGAAACCTAATGAGGCTTATATGAATGACAGCAAGGCATACAGGTAACAGTCTCTCCCTGCCCCTGGCTGGGGTGGTGGTGGACAGTTTCAACCTCACAGTATTTGCAGTGAATCTAACGAGTGACATAGTAGAAGCAAGGGAGGGAGGCATCCCACCATACGCTACTGACAGGACCTCAAACATGCAATTGAGATGATATTCAAACTCATGCTGTCCTTGTGGAGAATTGCCCGGTGGTCTTCATAACCACATCTGTCACAACCATGTGAATAGCTGTCAGTTCTCCCACAATGGAATTTTTTGTGAAGTCCATCCTCAGATGGCACAATTTTTAACAAGCTTTGTGACAGTTTTTACACATATACAAACTCTACAGAAGAAAAGGTTGTTACTGGCCATGATGGTTGGGGGATTCTAGCAGTAGTAGTTCAAGAAATGACTTTCATAAGCTCTGGATACTCCTGGGTGAGGTGGGTGAGTGGTTCCATGCTGATCCTGGGGATTTAGCAACAACAGATTTGGATACTATGGTATCAGGCCAGTATTTCTACAAGGCTACCAAGCCAGACATTTTCTTTTTAAAGGGGTACCTTTAGTTTTTAGCTACAACTGTGTGCTGGTAGAAGGGGAAGGGAAGGACATTCATTCCTGTAAGCTTCAGCTTGGTGCAGATGTTTCTTTACATGGAGCACCATGCTAGAGCACCAAAGAGCATGTCAAAGGTTTAAAACTGAAGTTCTGTTGAATTGAATAGTGTACCAAAATGAAATATAATAGCCTGAGTTTAAATATTTCACTGAAAGGCAGCTTGGTGGGTAATGAAAGGGCACTGGGAAGGTGGCAGAGACTGCTGACACTTCTGTTTCCTAAAATATTTCTGACTGAATAAAATATTTCTTCTTGTTGATTAAAAATAATACCAACACTTGTGTAAGATTATGATTTTTATGTTAATATCTTGTTAATGGGAGAGGGATTCCTGATTGTACTTCATAGATGAAGGGGTTTTGTTTGTTTGTCTGTTTGTTTCCTGAAAGCTTCTTCTGTGTCTTTTTGTGTGTGAATGTGCATACTCATTTCTTTTGAATCTCACTCATTCCCTTTCAGTGAGTGGGTGGGTGGGGGGAGATTTTTTTTTTCCAAAATTCATGCAGCTGTTTCCTTTTATCCCAAACTCAAAACAGAGACAAGGGGAGTGAGGAGTAAAATCACAGATGTGATTTTTCATATTTATTCTGGTATGGTTTTGAGTGCAGTAATTGGACATAAATTTAAATGGGAAATGATAATCAATATAGGCTAAATAAATGTCTCATTCCAAACAAAAACATAATTACGGTGAGTTTTTCATAAAAAATATTGTAAATGTTATATGTTAGCATTTTTCACTAACTAGAGATATAGCAAATTTAAGGCCCAGAATTTACTGATTTTTTAAAAAACTTATATAAAATAAAACAGCAGTGACAAAATTATAGCAGGCTTGCTAATCCACTGTAGAAAGAAGAAATGTATATAGCCTATACAGAAATTAGGTAGAATAATAAGAGTTTCTAAGGTGAGTGAACCTGAAAATGAGCAAAGATCAGGGAGCATACTGGCAATTAACACTGTGAAATAATGTATCCCCACTGAGTATGGAATAACTGCACATTTTTTCTGCATGGGAGCTAAAAAGAACATATCAGAGATGGCAGCAGGCTGGCCACAGTGGCACAAATTCAACTGAGAGCTTGAACTGGGCATATAATTTTCTAGTTATGGCACTAGTTGTGAGAAATCCTATTGAGTTTGGCCAGACAGGTGCAGAGAAGCTCCCAGACCCTGGAACTCTGGAGTGAGATGTGAAGCAATAGTGGGACAGATACAGAAGGATGCTGGCATACCATTTTCAGGCACAGTTTTGACAAAGATGCTAGCACACTTTAGTTTCTTGGCTTACATTCAGGCACTGATCATTTCTGCCAAAATGAAACCTTTGTCAGCTAAAGTACTGGAACTATCTGTAGCACAGATTTTTTTGTCTTTAATTTACAGTCTGATCCAGCAACAGCTGCTCAGTTAAATGAAACAATATTCATTGTTTGCCTTAGCACTATCGATTTGGGGGAAAAAAAACAGTATGATGAAGAAAGTAGCACTGGAAAATACCTCAGGTTCTGCTAAATATCTGGACACAACGATATGCCAAGCTCTGCTATTTTCATCTACACATACAGAATCTCTTGGAAATAAAACTCCATGGGATTCTCTAGGCTCTATGAGCTAGCAGTGAACACTTTGATAAGATTCCTAAAACATTTATAGAAATGGCCTGCCTAAAGTTCAAGAGCAAACCCATTCCCTTCATTTCAGCAGCACTTGTTTTCAGCTTAGAAGAAGCTGATAGCTCCAAAATCCTCATTGTAACACTGAAAAATCTCCCACAACAGCAGAAAGTCTCTCAGATTGCAGATGAGCAAAATTTATGTATGTATGTATGTATGTATGTATGTTAATCCAGTAGCAGCTGGCAGCTCCCATGATAGTGGGACAGGTTTTAAAATGAAAGGTCTTAAAATAAAAAGGAGGAAGGAAGGGAGATGAAGAATATCACCTTTAAGACTAACTTGTTTTCATTTTTGCATGAGCTTTTGTGGATATAAAGCCACTTCTTCATATGGAGTACAGTGATAATAAAGACTCAGATATAAAACTTGTTTACACAATTGCAGGAGTGCAGTGGAATGTAATAGGATCCATAAAGATCCAAATCATGACCCTTGTTCTAAATTTTCAGGTCTTTCAGATCTTTACAGTGTTCAGGTAGTGTAGATGTGTGAAAACAATAAATCTGCTTACCTAAGGTCAGTTTCCTAGGTTTCAAAACTCTGAGAAGATTCCTTTTGTTATATATGCAATAGCAAAGACTTTTGTATTAAAATATGTAGTTTATAAAGAAGACACTGTCTTTGTTCATACCTCTGCTAATGAATTGAAATTTGTGGATATAACTCAATTCACCAGTTACTTTTTGTAGTCTTCCTTTGTAATTTCCTTGTTCAAGGACTGCAACCTGTAAATCCCTTACTGTGTGTCCAGGAAGGCTGAAATGTTCTGCAACTGGCTTATGAATATTGCTATTTCTAATGTCACATTTGGGTCCATTGATCCTTTTTGCATAGAGATAGGCTTTAATCAACTATTTAAAGTAGCTCTCCAAGGTGCTGAACCCCCTTCCTAAATAGACTGACAGGTTCATTCAAGGAAGAACTGTATGAAGTCGAACCATCAATTTTAGAAAGCAAAATGAAAGCTGCATGTGAAGCACTTGGGAGAAACAGATCACTAGGAACAGATAGCATACTAATAAAACTGTTTCAATCTACAGAGACAGAATCTACTCTGGTTCTAGCTAAAATCTGTCAAAAAAATATAGAAAAGAAATGAATGACCTATAGCTTGGGAACACAAAATTTACATTCCAGTCATTCCAGTCCCCAAGAAAGGGGACACCAGAGATTGCAGAAACCACAAAACCACCACATTAATTTCCCATGCAACCAAAGTCATACTCAAAATTCTACAACAAAGAATTCTACTGGATATGGAATGAGAAATGTCAGATGTACAATCTGGGTTCAGGAAAGGAGGAGGCACTAGAGATCATACTGCAAACATGTGCTAGATAATGGCACACACCAAAGAAAACCAGCCTCTTCTTCATAGATTAGCATTTGATTGTGTAGATTATGAGAAACTATGGATCACTCTTAAAGAAACAGGTGTGCCACAACATTTGATTGTCCTGATGTATAACCTGTACATAGGACAAGAGGTCACTGTTAGGACAGAATACGGAGAAATGGAATATTCTGGGAAAGGGTTCAGGCAAGGCTGCATTTTATCATTGTATCTGTTTAATTTATATGCTGAACATATACATGAAATAGGATTGGACTCAGAGGAAGGAGGTATGAAAACTGGAAGAAGGAACACCAGCAGTTTAAGATATACTAATAGCAAAAAAGAAAGAAAGAAAGAAAGAAAGAAAGAAAGAAAGAAAGAAAGAAAGAAAAGACTTTGAATGATTACTGAATAAAGTCAAGGCAGAAAGTGCCAAAGCAAGTTTACAGTTAAACATTAAGAAAACAAAAATAATTACCACAGGTGATTTACATAACCTTAAGGTAGATGATGAAGACATTAAAACAGTTCAAGATTTTCTATATCTTGACTCAGTCATTAATCAGAATGAAGACTGCAGTCAAGAAATCAGAAAAAGACTTGGATTGGGAAGGGCAGCTATGAAGGACCTAGACAAGATCCTAAAGTGTAAAGATATATGAACCACAGGGTTCATAGGCCCAATGTCCTAGGCCCAGTGCTTATTCAACATCTTCATCAATGACCCAGATGAAGGAGTAGAGGGCAGGCTGACCAAATTTGCAGATGACACCAAATTGGGAAGGGTTGCTAATACACCAGAGGACAGGATCAAAATTCAAAATGATCCTGATAGATTGGAGAGCTGGGCCAAAGCTAACAAAATTAATTTCAACAGAGAGAAATGTAAGGTTCTGCACTTAGGCATTAAAAATGGAATGCACTAATATAGGATGGGGGACATGTGGCTGAATAACAGTATATGTGAAAGAGATCTAGGAGTCTTGGTAAATCACAAGCTGAGCATGAATCAGCAGTGTGATGTGGCAGATAAGAAAGCCAAAGCAATTCTTAGTTGCATCAATAGGAGTATGGTGTCTGGATCAAGAGAGGTAATGGTAACACTCTATTCTGCATTGGTTAGACCTCATCTGGAATACTGTGTCCAGTTCTAGGCACCTCAATTCAAGAAAGATATTGACAAGCTGGAATGTGTCCAGAGGAGGGCGACCAAAATGGTGAAGGGTCTGCAAGCCATGCCCTGTCAGGAGCAGTTGAGGGAGCTGGGTATGTTTGGTCTGCAGAAGAGAAGGTTGAGAGGGCATATGATAGCCATATTTAAATATTTGAAGGGATGTCATGTCAAGGAGAGCTTGTTTCTCACTGCACCAGAGACTAGGACAAGGAGCAATGGATTCAAGCTGCCGGAATGGAGATTCCACCTGAATCTCAGGAAGAACTTCTTGACAGTCAGAGCAGTCCAGCAGTGGAATACGCTGCCTCGGAGTGTGGTGGAATCTCCTTCTTTGGGGGTTTTTAAACAGAGACTAGATGGCCATCTCTCAGGAGTGCTTTGATGTGGGTTCCTATATGGCAGGAGGTTGGACTGGATGGTCCCTGTGGTTTCCTCTGACTCTAAGATTCTATGATTCTATTACTGAAGTTAGGACTGTCCATGTCATCTTACTTCCAATTTCTATGTATGGTAGTGAAAGCTGGGAACTGAAGAAAGCTGATTACAAATGGATAGACACAGTCAAGGAAGACAAGCCACTGAGTCTGCAAGACCTGAGCAAAGTGGTTGATGATAGGGTGACTTGGAGATGTCTCATCGATAGAGTTACCATAAGTTGAAATTGACTGGATGGCAGTTAAACACAAGTTTGGATAGCTTCTTTAAAGGTTACCAAAACCTAGAAAGGGTTCACTGCCCTACAGATATGACAACCACCATCTATCACTGAGCTAATGTTTAGAGAATACTCTGGAAGGACTCAAAATATATGAGGTCAATGTCAAAATTCCTATGGCTTGCCTCAAAATTTCTCCTCCATTTTTCCTCTTTACCTGAAAAAATCATCTTCCTTAGGCAAATTCCATAGCAACTCTCATCTGGATGAAGCTGTATACTTTCACCCCCCAAGATGGGGCCCTCCCGATGTGCTGGACTAGCACGATGACCATGCACGCATGTGGTGCCATAACATGAGCCAGCGGTAGGGCTTGTGCTATTTGAAGCTAGTCTACCCCTGCTCTTGTCTACTTGGCTCAGATGATCAACTCAGCCTCCTGCCCTCATTGCAGTATGAATTTATCTGGTTGTGTTGGGGACGGACAGGATTTTTCCCCCTTTTGCAGGTCTTTTTTCCTCACATACTATAGTTAATGGCACTGGGACAATTGGCTTTAGGTGGTGCATTAAATAGGTTTTCCTGTGGCAGGTAGCAGAGGAGATTAAGACTTTGGTGTTCACCTCTTGGCACCTCTTTGATGTAAGGTAGGGCTCTAGAACTCCCTCCTTAGGGCCTTGAATCTCAGTGGGTGAGGAAAGGAGGCTACTCTTGAGGTTCACCTGGTATTAGGGATCTCACTTTAAGGTCCCTGTGGCTTGGGTGAGAGTCCCGCAGGTTACTTTCCAGTTATGCCAGACTGGGGAACAACCGAAACAATTTGGATTGTCCTCAGAGCTGAGGTGTTTTGTCCGAGGAAAGGTTGAGGGGATTGTCACGTGGTGACATCTAGCCTCAGATGAACCTGTATCAGGCTGCTCCCCCACAACTGTTCCTTTATAGGTCACCACAATTTTAAATAAGTCAGATTAAATAAAATGGCCCTTATTTATGTGTCTGGTCTCTTTAATTCATGGTTGATCATCACTATCTTGGGTTCCATGTGTATGAATATTTTATTTACTTGTTTAAATGTGTTCTTTATATAGCAGGCTGAAGACTACCACAGCCTCTGCTCATGAACACATCTCTCTCAACGTAGTCAGTTTTCTCATTACTGTTCCACCTCTTTCAGATGAAATTTTAAATTTCTCTTGGCTTATTCTCTAGGCTGTTTTAAAGTATTTGCATCTTCTCTAGATGCCCACTTTTTGGCATTTCAGACAGGCATGACTGAGGCATAAAGAATTATTACCTTTTCACCCCTTGGAAATAAATATATAACCACCTTTCCACATCTGACACAGATATAATGAGAAAGTGCCTTTCATTATTTGAAGGACTGGAAGAGTTCCATTCCTTTTGCCCAGTAGATTAAAAGAAAAAGCACCACCACAAATAACTGGAAGATCATCATTTACACAGACTTACACAGCAAAAAAATGTTACTGAAATCAATAAAAGCTGTTGATTCCTATGTGTGCAACAATATGATTAAATTGTTTAAAAAAACATTAACACAGGTTGACCCTCCTTTATTCAGAAATCTGAAATCCAAAAATCAGAACTTTTTGCCACCAGCCTTCTGCTTCTACATTGGAGAAAGAAACTGTGGCAATCCTGATCCTGCAATCTGCCCACTTCTGCCTTCAAGATGGAAGCTTCCACCTCTAAGGTGGAATCAGGTGGCTGGTGGCAAAAAGAGAGAGATTGAGGAACTGTGAAATGTTGGGAGGTGTGGATTCATACTGAGCAGTACATTTGGATTCCTGCCATATCACTGATCCTCAGTCTCTTTCCTGTCCCTTGAGTTTCATATACAACACAAGTTATGAATGAATGAGACACTCAATTATTCCAAAAAAGTACTGTATTCTAAAACAAACAAACAAAAACAAAGAACAAAAAACTTAAATACAGAAAACATTTCTGGTCCCAAGCATAAGAGAGATTCAATCTGTAATTTGCCTTTTAATCTAATTAACTTAAATATATTGGGATATCACCATACCTGAGTACAGGTGTGTTTTCATGATAATAAGGGAAAAGTGTGCTAGTTTACATTTAATATAAACTGTCTCTGTCTTTGTTAGATGGAAAGGCCATCTTTAATATTTTATGTTTCAGTCTTTATATCAGTAACACAGCAAGAAACAAAGCTTGGAAACATCATTTTTGGACTGCAGCTCCCAGATCTCTAAGGGATTCTTGGAGCTGTTGTTCAAAAAGTATTTTTTCCAAGTTGTACCACCAAAGCACAAGATGAGGCATACTCTAGTTTACGGGCCTATCTGTGGAAATTTGCCCTGATTGTTTAATCAGCTAAATCTTTCCTTGATTGATCTATGAATTAAACACATTATGTATTCTAATTGAATATCAACAGCATCAGTGGAATGCAATGACTGAGGTGATGGAATATTCCAAAAGGTGAGAGATGGAAATTAAGAGTAAGTTGATTTCTATACTTTAAATTGAGAGATATTACATAATAGCAAAAGAAATGCAGTAATGAACACATTTTCAAGACTAGACTGTTTTACACATATCATGTAGCATGCTCAGACACAGAAAAATAGAAACTGAAATGTCATATTCAGACCGTTCAAACGAAACATACAAGCAACATATATTCCAGTTACCCTTAATTATCAAGAACACTAACTTCTGTTCCTGGCAAATCACTGTGCCTATTTTGTTCTGATTTTTGCCTTTAGGTTATGGCTTTTTGAAACTTCAGTTAATATAACTCTCTACAGTTTTCATTCCTCAGGATTCAGCCCCCTCACTGATTTCTTATAGTTAAGCTTTATATAAGAACACTGTGTTGCTTGCTAAAGCCAAAAACGTATTGTATCCAGCATACTGTTCACACAGTGGACAAACACTTGCATATGGTGGACCCCAATGGTAAGATCTAAGTAAAATCAAACAAACTAGGGATTTTCTAACAAAAAGGGACAGTAACTATATTTATTTGTTAACTAAAGTGAATGAGTTAAGTTGAAATTAACATGAATTAAAGTCTCTAATTATCATTTAAGTAATTGATCAATTAAACAAGAGAAGGTGATAAGAAGTCAACAAATTGAACACTTCCCATTTGGTTGCTTACTCAAAACTTAGTTTACCTCAACTTAGAAGTTGAGGTAAATAATTATTGAGATATGTTTCACAAACCTATTTAGTTTCCCAGGTAAACTGAAATGAAGAATGAGAAATCACCACCCACTCAATTTAGTAAATCCTTTATAACTCACTGGGTCATGTTGTACTACTCACTGTTTCCAAGCTTATCTACCTCATTAATTGTTTATATTGGTTTATGATTGCAGTTTAACTAATTCCAAGGCAAACAATTAGTAAGGGCAGGGGAAGGAGGTTAGAAGGGGGTGATCCTCTTTGCAATCATATTTTCCTCCAGTTTGCAACATCAGAAAAACAAGGTCTTTGACCTTGGAAACTGAATTTTGAAGCTCTTAACCCTGGTGCTTTTGCTGAAATCCATATGTGAAGCTAGAGAAAGGAGGACAATGAGGAAATATGCTTATGAGGGAAGTTGAAAGGAAAAGGGAAGAATTTGGGTAGAGTTGATGAAAAATAGGATATTCAAAAATTCTGTGTCCCTTAAGATCAAAAAAGAGATGGGAGGACCAAAATAGTGAACAGCTGAATTCTGGTGAGGCTTATAAGTACTGACTTTCAACATAAATTTAAATGGTAATTTAACACAAACTCAATAGTTAAATTTCTACCTTCACTCTAAATAACAATTAGAATGAGATTTTTAGCTTGTTATTGAATAAATATCTCAACCCTTTTTTTACTCACTTTTGTATCTATAGGAAGCCCACAAGCAGACTGTGAGAACAGCAGAACCCTCACTCTCTCCTTTCCAGCAATTAATGCGCAGATGCTTCCTGCCTTTGATATCAAGCATGAGATATACTGGCAGTTATTGATACCCCATCTTATGTGAATTTTTCTAATCTACTTTGAAAGCCCTCCTGGTTGACAAGTCACCACTCTTTCTTGTGGTAGCAAGTTCCACATTTTAAAAAAGGTGAGAAGAGGAGAAGAAAAGAAATGTGGCAACACATTTAAGACTTTTTTTAAGGAAAAAAAATTGCATGAACTTTTGGGATATAAACCCATTTCTTCGGATGGAGTACCAAGTGGTATTGTTGAAATGTATAAAGCATATTTATACAGTTGTGACAGTGAGATAAAATGTAATAGGATCCAGAAAGATGCAATAAACTTCCACAGTTTAAGAATGCACTGTGTGGAAACTTATTCTTCTAGTCCTTTTATTCTTTTAGTTGTCTGTAAAAGGGTGGAACATGCATTTTGTCTAATGCAAATGCATCTGATGTCATGTGCATGAACACACCATATAATGCAAATTCTACCATTGTCTAAACTGTGGCTGTCTAACCAAGGTAAATTTTGAATCACTCAGAGGAAAGTATGTGTGACAATAAGTGGGAGCTTTTGTACTTCTGATCTGACTCAAAAACAATTTTCCTCAGCTTTTAAATAAATGAAGACTAGATAACAGGAAAATAAATGCATACCTCATAAAACTTTCAACAATACCTAATGGGATGGTGAGGGGGATAAGGTCCTTAGTAGTGAACTTCTGTCTCAAGTTATGGGTGTTTATTGAAATCTCCCTATTTTCATCAGTAAAATATTGGTGAGTAAGGCAGTCAGAAAACCTATACGAGGTCACGCTGGAAACTGAACATACAGCCAAACGACGTGGGCCATTAAATGGCTCAATGCATTTAATGTTCCAGTGTTGGTTTTTCAAATGCAAATTAGAACAGCAGGAGACCAACAATTAATAGGATTAGAAAGGTAGCAGGGTTCGCCTTCCCATTTTGCAGTCTAAGGTAAATCCCTCTTTTGAAGTGGGTATTTGCTTTGGTGGGAATCCCCCCACTGCCACCAGTTAATTATTATCCCAACTCCCAGCTGATGCAATCTATTTTTTTTTAAAAAAAAATGCTCAGGAACAGGGACTATCTTGTATTTTTTTGTATTCATTTTCTATAAGCAGCTACATTTGCAGGTATTTTATAAATAAGATAGTTATGATAATGACTATTATTTATCACTCAAGTTAGCATGGGTAGTGAGAACCAGGGGCTTGCTAGTGAAACTGAAATACTCAGTCTATTCAGTCATTGTGTAGAGAGCTCCACTCCAAGACTGATGTACAGTTCTACAGTTGCAATGACAAAGGTACAAGTCTTCTTCTCTTGAGCATCTATTTCTCCTTCCTTTCCAATCTCTTCTCTAGAAAGTCACGTTCTACTAGAGATGCAATTCTTCACTAACTTCATTCATGAAGGGAAACGACAAATAATTCTAGCCATGTTCTTCCTGCTGCAAAAAAGCTGTTGAAAATTGCACTGTTTGGGAAGACTAATAGCAGTTTGGGACTTACTCTACGAAAAAACTCACACATGATACATGGTGTTTTTCCATAAGAAACAGCATTTTTACATAGCAAACAGCATTTTCTGTGCAAGAAATGACATTTTTGCATAGAAATATTTTTGTGTAACAAGTGCTGTTTCTTGTACAGAAAATGCTGTAGTTGGGAACTGATGTGCAAAATTTGCACCTTCCTTCCTTCCTTCCTTCCTTCCTTCCTTCCTTCCTTCCTTCCTTCCTTCCTTCTTTTTGCACAGAAAACAATATTTTCTGCAGAAAAAGTAGCATCTCCTGTGCAGAAAATGTTGTGAGAAGCTGACATGAGGTATAGGAAGCACAACAGACAAGCAGCCTTAATTTAGAAGTGAAAAACCTACAACTTTATTAATGTCACAACTTGAGAGGGTGTCCTGGCATGAGGCAAACATCCACAGAACAGATCACTTGATTGAATAATCCAAATTTTATTTGATCAAACCCAGCTCCCTGACTGAAGCCCCAAGAGGCAACCACAGCTGAGGAATTACTTTGACACATTACCCCTGTGTGGCTCCCTGCCTCCTGAGAGTGAGGCAAGCCCATGCCCTCAAGCTGGGTGTAGTTCTGACTGCTGAAGCCCCCAAATTCCTATAAGATTTACTGCTAAATTTCTGGGACCAATGCTTCCCGCAGAGGAAATCCTGCTTTCTTTCGCATAAAATGTGCATATTAGCGCAGAAGACATCCCAAAATGCAAAGATGTTGGTGCTTCCAGGATCCTCCTCTTATCACAACGTATCAGAGTTGAGAAATTCAAGAAACACATTTTGATCATTTTTTAAAAAGTATTTTCAAATATTCTTTCCATCCATATGTTCTGATAACCAGGTGATAGATTTTTTTAAAATGTCTTGATTCCAGCATATGATTTCCAGCTGGAATGAATTAAGAGTTTGTACCACTTTCTGTTAATGAAGTTCCACACTCAACCTTCTCATTCAGGTTGAATCTTGAATCTGCCTTCCACTGAAGATGGGGAAGATGTAACCCTCCATATGTTGCTATACTATAGCTGCCACAGTCTCTTTCCATTGGCTATGTTGGCTAGGGTTTATGGGAGCCGAAGTTCAAAAATAGTAGTAGAAAAAATGCACCCATGCACAAGCAGAAAGGGTCTTCTCACAAAAAGTCTGCACATCTGATTTCTAGTGATCCTGATGGGCTGCTGTGAGAAGACAGGGAAGTGGTCCCCTAAATCTACACAATTAAATATGCAACTAACCTGAAATGCACAGGACTCTTTTGAGGCCACCGGATTCCCTTGTGATACTCTGTGTGTTCAGGCATAACACTTCAACACTGATGCTTCCTTTCACTCTTATTCACATTTAGAGAAGTATTTTTTTCCCTACCCACATTTGCTGTGGGCAAGGAGGGAGAGTACTTAAACACATACCAGTAATTTGTGTAGATCACTAATGAGAAGGAACATAAGAGCTGACAGGTTGTTAGTGTCAGTGGTGTTTTTTTTTCTAAAAAAAAAAAAGACAGATTTATTTGACTCAAAACCTTGCAATCTTGATTACCCAAACTGTGACATAATAACTTGAACATGTGTGAGGATTTACAGTTAGTCCTTTAGAACCCAGAGCTAATAGTAGCTGCTTATATAAGATCCCATATTTGAAACACAGAGGACTAACCTTGCATGCAGTACACTGTGTACTGTCTCTAATCATCACCATATGAGGATTTTCCTAATCACTCCCTTCTCTCTCATTTATGATCTATGCCTTGTAAGCGTACAGTCAGGTTAATAGGAATTATTCTTTACATTACGAGTGAGTCATCAGACCTGCAAATGGCTGAAAGTTCATTTGTTCTTCAGCAGAGAGGACGTGCAGGAAATAATTAGATGCGATTATGCTGTTGCACATGGGTGCAGACAAAATGGACTCCATTTGTATGTTAGCCTCATTTGTACACAGAGCTTCATAATGTTACTTTTTTGGATTACAACTCTTTGGATTCCTGAGCCAGCATGGCCACTGGGAGGTTCTGGGAGCTGCAATCCAAAATAGCAATTCAAAGTTACGGTTGTGCAGACATGTCAAAGAAAAAGATATGATCGCTCTAAGTTTGCTTTAGTACGGAGTAAAGGCTATTTGCCACACTCTGCCCCCATATTCCACAAAGCATGTAAGCAGGTGCAGCCTTAACAGTGATGGGAATGGTGTGGGATGGAAACTACATTTGCTGAATAATAATGTTGATCTGCCATTCAATTGTTGAAAGTCTAAATAGTCCTTTGTAGAAAACACAGGCATCACACTAGCAGTTTTATACATTTTGTAATGCATTTTCATTCCATAAGCATTATGACAAATATGTCGTGGTAATATGTGGGTCTTAATAGATCTCTGGAAAACAGTACATGACAAACAATAACAGTCATCTTAATCAGAAAACTGACCATTATAATTGGGGACACAGCTAGCTGTCATTCAAAATATCATTTAGGGGCATGGTCCTAGAGATGCTTTTGCAGGGCAAAGAAGGGGAGGGGTAGAAACATTTGTAGACAGGAGAGAGAGAGAGAGAGAGATCCAAGATTTCTTAGTCATCCACTGAAATCAGCTGGCCATTAGATGAGCTCTCAGTTCTCCACACAACACATAACTTATGTATGTTGTAACACAAAGCTTAGAAAAGTTACTTTTTGGACTACAACTCTGACAGTCACCTCAGCATACAGAGCCAGTGCTAATGCTTGTCTCAACTAGCAAACACCACCACAGAACTTAGCTAAGTTACTCTGGGGTTGCAAATTGCTTAATTCCTTTAGGCTGTGGTTATGATGGCAAGAAATGAGAGTTGTAGCCTCTAAGCAACTTTTCCAAGCTCTGCAGTAATCTCTGCTAGCTTGGAAAGGGTTTTTTTTTTTTTTTTGATTAGACAAGTTCATGGATGAAAGATTACCAGATGTTTGCCCATCATAGCTAAACTGAACTTCCATGTCTGCATGTAGTGCTTTGTTAAATATCAGATGTCATGAGTAAATAAGAGAGAAGAAATGTTTGTCTTCATATTGGGTTCATAAGCTCCCTGGAAGCATTTGACTGCCCAGAGTTGAAAATAAAATGCTGCATTTGATGGAAATTTGACCTAATGCAGCAGAGCAATTCTTAAGCTCCAAATTACCAAGAGAAAATGAAATTGATGTACTTCTCTTCTTTGTCCTCTGGTATTTTCTTCATCCCTGCCATTGCTTATCTTATGGTAAGATTGTGCATTAGAAAAAGTGAGGAGGTAGGTAAGCAAAATGGCCAATCAAAGTACAAACAGGGAGCAGGATGATGCTTCTCTGCACCTCCCCCTTCCTTTCTCACACATCTCTCTACCTGGGGAGACTCCACAAGCAAGATCTATCTCCTATTACGTGGGCACTGAGGAATAAAGCCTATCTCAATTCAAGCAGCACACAGATGGGGGGATCAATTCTGGTCTTAGAGCAATCTCTCACTCTGCATTTCTTTAGCATCCAGGTGTTGCAAATTGCCTGCAAATCAATTTTTCTGGCCCAAATGCATTCAGAAATATGGGAATGGCATAGTGTTGTGTCAAGTAAAAAGATGACCAATGTTTGTTAGAAGTCATCAATGCCATTTAGAATGTGGCGGGGGGGGAGTACCTGTGAGCTAGCAAACAGCACATTTGTTCTAACTAGCAGTGACATCATACCTGCCACCTGTATTGGAAGTATGAGAGAGGGAGGGGAGAACTCCCTTCTGTTTTGCTCCTGCTGTCAGATAGAAGTGTTTTCTTCTTCTGTCCAGACTACAATACAAATCAGAGAACAACTATTCATGAGGGTGGGGGAAACTGCCTAGTCTGGAATATGGGCAGGCTTTATGCCGAATTTGTATTCCAAAATGGAGAATTTCTAAAGATTCAGAAGCACCATTCTTTTTCCAAGAGCAGGCTGGTTTGCTTTGGGAAAAATAATGTACTTGCTCTGTCAGACTTGTGCTAAATGGGAGCTTCATAACTCTCCTAGGCACAGCTTTTATGTTGGTCAATGAACTGTGATTGTAAAAACTACCACAAGCCTTTAGTGTTCTCTCTTATCACAAGGCACCTAACCCAGTTGTCCCTGCCCCTCTGGGGAACTGGAGAGCTCTGTGTATCATAACCTATCAATCTAGATAAACCAGCACTCAACAGATCTGCCGGTTGAATAATCCATCTCAATAAACAAGGTGTCTTCTTGTGTAATATAGTTCCACAGCAGATGTATAGAAGGCCAAAAACTGTAATGGTCAAAGGTATATGTAAACTCACTTTCTGATGACTCCATCAAGTCATGCTTACTCCCATCAGTGTGCTGTATTCAGAAAGGAAGAAACACTGACTTCTTGGGCTGCCAGTTGTGAAGTAAAATGCCAGTTTGATGCCACATGTTAAGTGGTGTTTTCTATGGCTTGTTCTAATGGGATGTAGTGCTAAACTGTCCTAGTCACAGATAACCAAGTGGCAGATCACTTGAATTCTCAATCAAACATTTGATATGTTAGTTCACTGCTACAGCTCATTCACTGAATGCTGTAACCTAGACCTGAGCTCTTGGTCCGCTATCTTCGATCTTGTGTGATACCAGCATAAACTTCAAAACACTCTGCAAGTTCAAAGCAACTTATTGAATGAACTGACTGACAGGATCTCTCTTCCAAATGGGAGGGAGCAAGCAGTGATGCATCTTAATGTTGTGCCCGAAATGCACTATGAAGCATATAGCCTTTCATATGCAAAAGGAAGGAAAAAGCAAGAGAGAGAACAGGAACAGTTCTTTTCTTTTTTCTTTTTTTAACAAAGCAAGAATGTTCCAAGTAACACCTGACCCAACACACTCACCTCAGTATTTGTAGTGTCAGCTGAAATATATAAGAAAATAAAGAATCCTTCCAATAACCCACCAGGGATTGCACCTGGCAAATACTCAAAATGTTTTTCCCACTTGCTCAGTGTACAATGGCTTTGCCCAGTTGAGTATTATTTGGCTTAATCTTAAAATTCAAGTATAAGTTAAGCCTCAAAGTCCTTGTGGCTTTGAAAAGGTGGCTTTAAACATCAATAATAACCACTTGAACTTATTCCCAGAAACACTAGACAAATTCACCTCATACGAGTAAAAACAAAAACAAAAAAGAAAGGAAAGGAAAGGAAAGGAAAAGAAAGGAAAGGAAAGGAAAGGAAAGGAAAGGAAAGGACTCTCTGACTACAGTGACAGACAGTCAGGAGAATGCCCAATTTCTATTATTTTAGAAGTCTGTAATAGGTAGACTAACAGACCAACTTGAGAGGTAAATAGTACAATCATGATAGGTAGCATAGTAGGTTAGAAGTAAGAAGTGGGAAATGTGGAAGAGAAAAGTGTGGTAATGATGCAGGTCTTAATTCCTGCTCAGAACTGAAACTCACACAGTTGTGTGAAATTCTCAGGGCTAGAAAACAGTTCTGAGGATGACTTAAGAGGAAGGAGAAGAGTGATTGATTTGACACATTTGTCCTTGCAGCTCCTGCTTCCACCTATTCCCCCACATTTTGGATTCTCAGATACATGTTTTCACTGTTCTAGGCACAGAGTAAGCTGGTATGAACAAGTGTGTCAAATTTCAATTTTGCCCAGTTTTTTGTTTGTCTACTCTTAAGTTGTGTTTGTCCAGAAAGTTTGACAATTACCCCAATCTTCTGATTGATTATGAATTTGACATTTTAAAAAGTGTGTTTGACATCTGAAGGCATGCATATTTCCTAGTATGTGCACTTTAATATAATTTTACCAAATATATATGTTTTTGAGAACAACATTCGGTACTTAATTTTTTAAAAAAACATATTTACACAAATATATGTATTTTATGTGTACTTTCCTTTACCATAAACATTTCTGTACATATTTTAGTCTGGAATATTCCAATGCAACATGTAAAAAACCCCATGAACTGTGAAGATAATTATTAGAGAAGTTCTCTTCAAAACACAAATTAAGCAAATTCCATATTCCCATCCCAAACTGGAAGTGAAATTATGAAGTGTGAGGGGGGAGTGGTAGGACAATAGCGTTAAACATCTAACTGCCATCGAGAAGTTCACTATAAGCAGTGTCTGCCCATTTCAGGTTTCAGCATTTTAGTGGTAGCACTATTATAACATGCTTCCCAGAACATTGTAGTTAACCATTAGAGATGGAAGGACGTGCACAAATTTTCTCATCCTCAGCAGAAAAGGGGACTGTCCAAGCACAAAGAAACTCCCATAAGAAAGTGGTCAGATCCCATCCATATTAGATTTCTGGACTTTGGGGGCTTTCTTGGGAGGGAGGTGTATAAAAATCTTGGGTTTTGTGCATGCACACATACAAACACACACACACACAAACACACACATACATGCACACAAACAAAACCCCTAGCAGAGAACATTGTATTTTGAGCAAAATATTAGCTTTCATATAAACCTCTATTGTTGTTATTTAAGAACTTGTGGGCCTAGGATTGAATGTTTATTTATTGAAAACAAAGAAAAAATATCCTGAGTACAAAAATAATCAAAATGCATGAAAAGTCTTGTAGTCTCTACCAGTGGGAAGGAAACATTTGCAATTATTCTTTCTTGCATGCAAAGAGGAAGTAAGCAAAGATTCACATTCCTATCTGAAGTACTTCTAGTTTTGTCTTGAGCACTTTTCAAGAGGCTTATAAGAGACTTGAACATGGCCTTGCTTTTAAAAGCAAACTTTTGGGGATGGGCATAACATGATGTTTGACATTTTAAAAGCTTTTCTTTCATGCATAGCCCTCACGAGCACACATGTTTAAAAAGAGAAAAAAAGGGTAGACATAAATCAAATTGTATTGTTTAATTTATTGGTAGGCCTTCAGAAAAACTAAAAGAATTCCAACAAGGCTGCATAAAGTTTGTGCTTCTGAGAACTCTATTCTGCCTGTGTGGCTGCAATATGAAAAAAGGAATGAAGGAAGTCATTTTTGTGCAAAAGCCAGGCAGGGGGAGAAAGTCTGTGAGAAGGTAGGATTTAAACCACTGATAATGCAGGCAGTAAAGGAGCACTCCAGGCAAACAGGTAGTTTATACAAAATAAATTATGTACCCTCTAGCTACATGCAAAAAGAGCATAAGCAGCATAAAGTACAGCTGCTCACATAATCCACAGGCTTTACATATACCACCACAAGAACAGTCTTGTAGAAAAATTATAATATAGGAGAAACACATGGCCATGGAAGGCCTTTTCCTTCCATCCTGGATTACAATTCCCAAAATGGTTTTAGTCAGGGGAGAAGCTGTGTGCTGGTGTGCATTGTGCAAGCAAAATGTGAGACTGTGTCCAATGACAGATAAAGTACCTTTCCCTTAACTGAAGCACCATCTGCCAAATGCAGCTCATTCTTTACTATAGCATTCACAGATTGAGACCTTCTGAATCTGCTAGCAACAGTATCCCTAAGCCCTTTTTACACACAGAGAAATACCAGGGGACAGGGGGCAGAAAGATAAAAGATCAGTAGTGATTAAGGTAGCTAACTCCTATTCACACAATCTGACGAAATCCAAGTCAGTCATGTCTTCTTTTGTGTTGAGTGATTTCCAAGTCACTACTTTTGTTTAGAGGACTCCACAGTTAATATGCAGAGTACAGATAAATTAATCCAC
Source organism: Iguana delicatissima (assembly GCA_948472985.1). NCBI lineage: Eukaryota > Metazoa > Chordata > Lepidosauria > Squamata > Iguanidae > Iguana > Iguana delicatissima. The sequence continues at coordinate 271,814 of CAOKZL010003012.1, forward strand.
ACAGTGTCTCCCACTGAGTTTAATAGGGTGTGATCAGGAGTGGTTCTGAGGCTATTTTCATGGCACCCAACCCCTCCAGACTCCTTAGATCACCCTTTTTCTGGGCAAAGTTTGGAGGGTCAGAAGTTTAATTAATTTGGATTATATGCTCCCTTCCTCCTGGATTAGGACCCAAGGTAGCTCACAAAAGGAATTAATTAAAACCCAAAAGTAACATTTTAAAAACAATTAAAACCATCACATTAAAATATATTAGAAATTTCCAAAGAGAGCATTAACTCAGCCCAATTCCAAGCACGTAACTTCAATTTTTTTGTAAATTGTGTGTGTGCATATCTGTGCGTGTGCGTGTGCATGCCAGGCACATGCACTGAAGAGAAGACATTTTCTTCCCCTATGATCTACCAGTAAACTAACTGATGTGATTCAATAATGGCCATTTCTGCACGAGGTGAGGGAATTGCTCCGTGCTGTTACTCACCAGATCGTCTGGCTCCTCGTTCTGGTCCAGGGTTAATCGGAGCAGCGCGTGGTCTACATCCGCACTGCTCCAGCTTCCAAAATGGCGGCTTCCGATTGGTCGTGGGTCCTGACCAACCACTGAAGCTCGCCACACCTAAAGCCTGCCCCCACAGATCGCAGGCTCGCATTGGTGTGAGCCTGCAAATCTGCAAAAGGGAGCAGGCACTCAGTGGTGCGCTCCAGTGCTTTGAAAGACATGATTTTTCCGGTCTTTCAAAGACACACTGGAGGACCACGTGGGATCGTTTCAGAGAGGACTGAGGTGTGGATCTCTGGTAAGTAGTCCGAACCCAGTCCACTTCAAGGTGCAGATGTCCTCCGTGGAGGACGCACTGCACCGTTTTAATTACCCTGTGTGGAAATGGCCAATGTAACATAAGGAAATGGTGACAATTATATGGCTATGATCTTCTTGAGTCTGCTTGCTATTAAGGCATTTGATGATATGGACCACTCTTGGAAACTTCCCTGTCTTGTACTCTATACTCCTTCTACCCTATCTCTTCTAAATGTACACAATGACTTAAACTTAGGCGTTAGGGTGGGATGACTGAAAACGACTGCTACCATGACTCTTTTTTTGTTTCTGCCCTCTATCCTATCACCCATGCAGCCTGGCAGCTCACACTTTTCTTCTGGGTCCTCCCTGAGTAGAACCACTTGGAGCTACCTTTTAAGATGCAGCAGAAGTGTGCTGATGCTGTAAGGTGTTCTTTACTCTACTCATTTGCTGCTTACAGAGAAGGCAGGTACCAATCCCAGGGTTGGTTTCTACCTCAAAATTCTCCCAGACAATACCCTGCTTTTTCTGTGGTGGCTCAGACTAGCTTGACCTCCATCAAACAGTTAACAACAACCTAAGGCAGTTGACACGAGGCACAGAAACACAAATGTTGGTGTCCAGGACGCAGACTTATTAAACACATAAATGAACAAAAAAGGCTAAATGACAATTACAAGAGGCTGCTCAAGGAAAACAAAAGAAGATCAAGTGATTCCGTGAAACTAAGTCAGGTGACAATCTCCAATTGCCCTTTCCTTACACAGCTCTTCCACAGCTGTCTACCATGGAATAAGATACCATAAGGATTAGGATTGAAGAGTGCTGGTGGGATTCTTGTCCCAGATTGTATGACTGAGTTGTCAATGAGCAAAGTTGCGGTCTCTTCCTCCTGCTATCTATTTAATCACCATTCTATTTTCTTTATATGGCTGTGTTGGGATGCTATCTCTGACTTTTTCCCATATATATTTAATGTCTCATTCAGTCCAAAACACTGTTCTGTTCCACTCAGAAATGAGTTTGTCTGCTCCACTCTGATCTAGGGCTTTTACAAATCAGTCCAAATCAGCTGGATTGATTTGGTTACTTAGGATTTGGCAGGATCATTTGCATAGAACTGAGTTTTTCAGCCATGTTAGTATTCAATTATGACTGTTACTTTCATTTTGCCCTAACAAGCACCTGATCTTTAGTAGTTATATGATGAGCTGCTCCAGGGTCTCTCCATCCTAAGAACAGCTGCAACCTACTCAATTTTCCAGGGTGGGGGCTTTAGAAGTATGGAGTTTAAAAATATGAAAGTGGAAGAAAGGGACCAACAATTCCAAATTCTCCCCGACTGGTACTTTGGAATCACCATTTAAAATGTGTAAACGAATCAGGAGTGTGTTATAAAATGTTAATTGATCATGTAAACAAATCCCACGAAGTACAAAATGCTCAGAGGCTTGAGAGGGAGAATTTTATGCAGCTGAGCCATTTCACACACATAACATCTAAATGTAGTAGAGCATTCCTAAACATTATTTCAATCCCTGATGAAAAGCTGTTTTAATTTCCAAAATTATTTTCTCATGTGCTTAAAACACACTGAGTACTATTGTTGATTGCTTGTTTGCAGGACTGAGATTCTCTGTACCTAATTAAACCAGCTAAATTAATCCCTTTGCTTACAATTTGATTGTGGTACGCTACTCAAGAATAGTTTTTGTTCAAATGCATATTTGAGCAATTGTATCACAGGAACTAAGCTTTTATATGTGGCTAAACCTACATTGTTAGGCCCTTTCTGCGGTAATGATGGAGATGAGAGAAGAATGGGACCACAACAACACTTTTGCATAATGTCCCATCCTTCTTGCATCACCAGCTGGCGTGATTGTGGGGTATATCATTGATGGAAAAACTCTGTCATTAATCCCCATTCATAAATCTTTTGCCATTATGCAGATAATTTTTAAATGTGTAGTAGTTGTGCAGTTCACTCTTACGCAAATCTATTCAGAAGCAACTCTTACAGTGTCCAATGGAGAATACATTCTGTTAAGCATGTTTCCAATTGCACCTTTGACATTGGTTGTGATTTTTTTTAATGAAACTCTGAAGGAGGCTAGTCCCAGTGGTATCTCTGGTATTTCTTTGTGACATCTCCATATATCTTTTACATTGTCCAGTTTGAGGAAGGAGGGGAACAGCAAGTGAGGTCATGTTTACATTTAAATGGAGATGCAGCCATGAGTGTGTTCCAAAGTAAATTTAATTGATCCAGAAATCAATACTACACAGCATATGTTCTGCATCTCCATCACTCCATGAAGTCTCTAGAGCAGTGGTTCTCAACCTGTGGGTCCCCAGATGTTTTGGACTTCAGCTCCCAGAAGCCCCAGCCACTATGGTCAATGCTCAGGGCTTCTGGGAGCTGAGGTCCAAAAACATCTGGGGACCCACAGGTTGAGAACCACTGCTCTAGAGGAAAGAAAAATACTTTTGCAAGCTACTATTCATGGTAAAAGAGACCTCTTAAGCACTGGGACACAATTAGTAAAGAATGGCATTGTGAGAAATTCTGCCCAGTAATCAAACGAGAAGAATTCTTGCTAAATGACACCTTCTGAACAAGATAGACTGCCCCAATCTATCGCAACAAGAGTTTATTAACTTTCTGGAGATTTCTTGTTTCCAACACAGAAACAAGACAAGTACTTTCTTTATCGGCATATTTCTGCAATCTGCCCAAAATGCCTGCCCAAAATGAGAAACTTTTAACTTTGTGAAGCAAAGACAATACTAGGGATGTGTTAAATATTCATTGATTTTCAAATCAACCCCCCCAAGTTTCCCAACACTCAAAACACACCACCAATAAAATGGAGATGAGCTTTGAGATTCTTTGCACTTTTGCACTTTGCTAGAGAAAGTTAATTTAGGGGGGAAATCAATAAAAAGCAGTATTTTTGTGTGCAGAACCTTTGTATTTTGCACATATTACACTCATAACCTGCATGTTAATATTGCTACTGAGCAGAAAATTTCTAATATACTTTCTTTGGGCAGAAAGGTGACTTTTCTGTGTGAAGGAAAATATTTTTGTGCTGGTACCAGTGTATTGTGTAGAATATATAAGGGTACCTGCGCTCCCCCTTCTTTATTTAGAAAACATGACTGAGAATTCTCAGTGCCCTCACCTAACTGGCAGTCCCAGGATTCCATAGTATGTTCCCATGGCAGTTAAATTGGAATCATAGTACTATATTTCTGTAGCAAGACAGAGCCCAAGGTTTGATGCTTTCCATTCTTAAAAAGGCAGCAGGTTACAAAACTAATCTAAAAAAATTGTTCAAACACCATTCTCACAAGTTTGAAAACCCTTTCAAATTGAACAGGAAATGTCTTACCGTATTACCAGAAAGCCCCCTGAAGTTTTTTTTCTTGCACATGAGAACAGGGCAAGCAAGTTTTTTACAATCCTAAAACAAACATTAGACATATCTCAAATTGAATGGATGCACACATTAAGCTAGGAGGTGTTTGCAGATGCTTGATTGCCTTCAGATTTCAAGGCACCCATGAGAACACCATTCTTCTTAAGATAGGTGTTGGCTGAGACTTTTGGGAATACATGACATCAAATTCAGTCAGCGCCCCCCTTTGCACCTTAAATCACTATGTATAAGAGGTCATCTAAATTATCATATCCAAAACAGACTCAGTCTCCTGTTTAATGCTTTGTATTGTTTTATGTACTAATTAGAAGACTGTGAAATTATGGAACATCAGGGAGAAATTATAGATGCAGAAATAATTGCTACAAAAGAAACTATGTAACCCAAATAAAAACTGTTATTCTTATTTTATAAAAAGTAGAATGGATTTTAATTCAAGTCCAGCTGATGTCATGCTTGCATTACATTTTTCTCCAGGCTGCTTCTCATCCTAGTTTGGTCTTATCTACAGTCTCCATTTAATAGCTTGTCCCCATTGTTTCCAATTCTCATCATGCCCACACTGCTTGGGCAATTTATCAGTGGCATGGCCACTGGGGCTCGGGGAGCCTGCATGGCGTAGTGGTTTGAACATTAGACTATGATCCTGGAGACCAGGGGTCAATTTCCTGCTTGGCTATGGAAATATACTGGGTGACCTTGGGTGCATCACACACCCTTAGCCCCAGAAAAAGCTCATGATAGGGTCATGTTAGGGCCCTGATAAGTCAGAAACAACTAGAAGACACATAACAGCAACAACAAACAACAAAATGGGGTCTTGATCATTCAGTACCAAGCACTTGGAGGCCTACCATTCATAACAGAGGAGGATCAGGTGAAAACATTCACTTAAATAACATATTCACTTCCCAAGCAGTGCTAGTTTCTCCCAGGGAGACTAGCAATTTAGGGAGGAGCATTTAGAATTCTCAGCTAGAGTGCTCTAGTGCCTCACCAAACCACAAAGATGGGCCCACAGTAGTTAAAATGGAATCATAGTGCTATAATTATTAGTGTAAAAAGGCCCCAGCTGTAAAGAAGATGAGCTCTGATGGATCAAGCCAAGGACCAGCCTAATGAAGCATTCTGTTTCCAGCAGCAACAGTTAGATTGTAGTGAAATAAACCTAGCATATAGTGATAACAACCACCTCTTAACACAAACACATACAGCTGGCATAGCTACTAGCTATGAATTTGACAGTTCCTTTTAATATACCCTTCTCCATTTCAAAATAGGCTTAGAAAGTATTCTAGTGTCTCAGGTATAGCCTTCCACTACAGGATGATTGGACTGAACAGTTGCTGATCTTGAGATAGTTGCTCAACCAACATTACTTTGTTACCTTTATATCCTGTCTCTCCTCCAAGAAGTTCAAGCAGGCATACACAGTCCACCTGCCCCATCCTTGTTTTATTTTCACAGATGTCTCTGGAGTCCCTGCCCTATTCCTTCTCACTGCATATTAATATAGATTGGTATTGCATAGATTTTATCTCCTTTTGAGTGTTTACTGAATTTCTTTGAGAACCCTAAGGAAAACTGAGGAAAACTGAAAAGAGAAGCCATGAAACATGGTCACTCCTCCCCCAAGGATGTTTTGTGGCCCTTGACACCTCCAGAATCTTTAAGGCCTTTCCACCCTACACTGTTATAGTGCTATTATTCCACTTTCAACTTCCTGTGGAATTCTGGAGTTTGTAATTTACGGAGACGAAAGAGCTCTCTGGCTGAGAATTTTAAATGCCCCTCTGTAAACTCTGTAAAATGCCCCAGGATTGCATAGGATGTCAAAAGTGGAATAATAGCACTATAATACTGTAGTGCAGAAGGGCCCTTAGACTAACCTTTGCTTTTCCAAGAGAAGAAGAAGAATCACAACTCATGGAAGCCTGCTGATGCAACAATTTGTTTCTTCAGTAGGTTGAAAGGCTGCTGAGTTATGTTTAACATCAAAAATAACCACTTTTTGAGAACCAGAAGTGGGCTTCTGGCTTTGGGTTATTTGATGTTTGTTTTATTTTATTTTTTGTTAGTCAAAGGAGCCCCTCTGAGGGTCCTAGGGCATAAAACTGCCTCCCAGATCTGCCATAGCTACCCACCCCTGCTATTAGGGATGGATGGATATGTCGATATCATTTCTCATATTCTTTCTTTCTTTTTTACATCACAAGTTCTTTCTATCCTATTTATGAGAAACAAGTTTGAGTTTTGCCAAGTTATTTTTTTAAAAAATCCCAAACGAAATGAATTTCTTACTCATCTCCACTGTTGATCGTTATGTCATTAATTACAATTGAAAATATTCCTGCTGTAGTATTCAAATTTTGCTATTTTTAATGGTCACACAAAGTCTGAAGAAAACTTCAAAGAAGATGGGGATTGCCAGAAAAACTATTTGAAAGTAAAATGGGGGAACATATCAGTACTAAGTATAGAAGAAGGGTAAGAATAATAAATGGAAATATAATCAATAATTGGGTAAAAAAGAATAAAACACATATCAGAGAAGACATGTAGGAAAAATATTAGTTGTTTTGTATTTCAGTAGATAGAAATAAATGATACAGATATAGATATAGATATATGACAATCTGGTGAAAAATGATTTATAAAGTATTATATTTCTTTTGTTCATTTTCTTAACTTAGAAGTTTAAAAAATATAAGGTATTGAACAGTGGTGGGTCTCATTAAAATATAATAAACATAAATATCACCCCCCCAAAAAAACAAGTCCCAGAAAAAAATGCAAGTGAAGATAAAGCCGGGAAAGAAACTAAACTCCTCAGTATGTACTATATGAGTTTTTGCAGGCATCGCCTAAAGGCCAGTTTATTTAATAAGGGAAATATTAATGGATAATGCAGCCTGTTGGTATGCCACAGAATGGAACCTTTTGAACTTAATATCATTTGTTGAAAAGGTAAAAGCATACTTGTAAGTATGAGGAAGAGCAAACACTACTTATTTTGCGTCAAAGAGCCACTTCTCTGGACTTAGAATACCAGTCTGCCATCTGTATGCTTTCCTCATTTCAAAAATGGATGGACCATCTTTGCAGTATCAACACACAAGGCAGTCCAGAGACAAAATCCTTGACAGGTGTCTCCAGCAAGAAAAGGTCAGTCACTGTGGACACTGAAAAGCAACATACAAAGATAAATGAAGATTTAGAAATGTTATTCAATCCCACGGTCAGTACTTGGAGGTTTGAAAAACTTCTGTAAAGGCTTTGTCCAGAAGAATTCTTTCAAATAGAAAAAGATAGTGGAGGAAAGAAAAGAATGGAAAATTAAAGCTAAAACTTATCATTTCAGGGACCTGATTTTTTAAGGCTTGATTCTGCTAGGATTACTATGTTTCTCCTTACATAGAATATCGATTCTCTGCAGCTTGGCTCTTTGTGGTTTGAGGTAATATAAAAGGAATGGGAAATGCTGTGGAGATGGGAGCCAATTTTGCCCCCACACATCCCCCTCAGACCACGTAAACAGCATGTCCAGTTCCTGTTTCAACTGGTTAGCAGTCAGTTTTAAAGGTTTCAAGAAGTTTGGAAGGGAGGAACCAAAATCCTGTGTTTGCATATGGTTGGGGCATATCGGGGGCAATTTGGAGGCAAAAGAAGTCGCAGAGTCTAGACTCTCTGGGGATTTCCCAGCAGGCTTCAAGGGCCATATGTGGCCAATAGTCCACATTTTCACCACTACTGGGCTATATCATCACTCTTGCCACCATTGGACTTGCATGATGGAAGCACAGAGGATAACATAACCTAGGAATAGGAATTATATATCCTGCAAGCTTCATCCAATCCTGTGGGGCTTTTTCATGTGACCTGCAGGGGCCTTGTGTACACTCCCTAGAACACATGTTTTCAACCCCCTTGACTTAAAAAAAATACCAAAAATGGAGAATCATGTTTCCAGAGCTCTCCAGGAGGGAAGAATTCTCTTAAACCCTCTCTCCCTGCCACACACATGCATCTTGTTAGGCCTCAAATCACAGCTGGAAAAACCAAAAGTGGCCTTGGGATTGTTTCCAGCTTTGTAAAAATGCAGCTAAGGAGGTCTTGAAGTGCTGGCAAATAAGGAAGCACAACTCTGAATCTTCTGTGCCTGTCTACCCCTGCCTCAGACTGCTAATGCTTTGCCTTCCCTGAAACTGGTGTTCCTCGGTGAGACAGTTAGGTCTGGCTGAGAATTTTGTTTGAGTTTATGTTTGGGAAGAATTTATCAAAATTCACCAAATTTCTTCATATTTGGAGTGAGTATAACTTGAGGGTTTTTATGTGTGTTTCATTTGGGGGAGGGGAATTGAAACTGACAGATTTTTTATATCCAAGCCCAAGTATTTGAGTTAATAAGTCTTAAAAATCTGAGTTTGAATCAGTCATGTTAGCAATGAATTAAGACTGACTTTTTTTTCTCTTCATCTTTAACATCCACATGTCAAATAGAGAATGGCTCTCTCAATGCTTTGAATATTTTCCTCCTCCTTCTCCTCCTCCTCCTCTTCTTCTTCTTACTACTACTATTATTATTATTATTGAAAGTGCGAGACACAAATGGAAGAAATTCATTTCTGTTCATTTTTGAGGAACTGAACATCTGCAAACATTTTTCCACCAAAGGACACAAAGAATTGGACATTGAAAAAAAATATGAATGTAAGAGAAACCAAAGCTGATATTACCCCCACCCCCCGTCTTCTACAACTGTTAAAATTTTGTTTTGCCCAATGCTGGTGGTCCTCAGTGAGTTGGAGGATCAGTGCAACCATCGAGGCTTGACCAAATATGAGAGAGACTAACAACCAGGGAAAATTCAGGCTAAATGGAACTCACCAGACACTAGTGATCCACTAATTAGTCCCACAGGCTGAGAGTTAATGTGGGACTCCAAGTAAATGTCAAAAGAATGGAAATATATGTTTATGTTGTGAAAAATGTGCCAAGTTTTCAAGTCTTGTCTGACAGTAGCTAAATACTGTATATATAAAACAACATGGGCACTGTCGATGCCTTCAGGCACTCAGTCAAAAGGAACTGATTCGTGTAATGGGAGAATGCAATTCAAAATTGTGTTATGTTAAATATAAAAACCAACAGATCCAGAGAAGCCCAGAGAACTTTGAGATCACAGGCAGAGGGAGTTTAACATTCTTTCTCTTTCTGGCAAAAGTCATTCCTCTGCATTCTGTATTTCAAGGAAGCATACATGGATTCTGCCATGTCCCAGAAATCTAGAAGTGGTCTGGACACAAATTTGGAGGTTAACCATGCATGATGCCCATGAGATGGTCGTGCATAATGTTCTTGAGTTGTGCCATTTTATGCCACATCCCCAAGTCATCTTCCAGTTGCTCTGAGGTCTACAGAAATGATGGGGTCCATCTATCTATAGAGCGGAATTAGCTATTCATGAGGGATATGCAACAGGGTGTGAGGGCCCTCCTTGCCAGTCTGATTGGAGATTACGACTAAGTTGGTGCTTGTTATTATCCATGGCAAGTAGTAGGGGGAGACAGTAGGAGTTTGGTGAACACCTATGGCACCCATTTGGTGAAGGAGAGTCCTCTGATTTCATGAGACCAGGGATGGTAGAGAAGACTGTCCTTGGGGCTGGCCTGAAAGTTTAGCCCTCACTTTCAGTCATGTGACTGGAGGGATGGATTCTTGGGTTGGTCTTCCAGTAAATGGCTGGCAGGTGAGCAACCCCACCTTGTGGGTATCCATAGGGCTCAAGTATCTTGCCCATGGGAAATTGGAGAGGAGGTTTGCGGTAACCACTTCACTCAGCTGCTCCCACACTAGGTCTTCCCTCCCTTCTGCACATCCCTAGAAATAAACTTAAACACGTGATAGTTTAAATAAAGTGGTCCATATTTCAATCCAAGTTTTGTTGTGTGGTCTCATTATTTCATAGGCGGGTCAGCAAATATGTTTTCTACATAGCAAACCACATATATTTCTGTGTAATATAATTTCTCTTTTCATGAATTACATAGAAACCTTTCTTGTCTCCTGGAGAGACTATTTATTTTTGCAAGAGAGAATGAAAAAATGTAAAAATCTCCATTCCTCAAGTTGTCACTATAAGGATTCTTGCTTTGCGAAGTCTGGGTGGAATAGTTCTGAGGCATCAGAATATGAAGTTTAGCTATACCTATCATTGAAACACCTTGTTTCAATGATAGGTATAGCTAAACTTCATATTCTTGAAGCTATCCCTTACACTGTCCATTTTTGCTACTGCTCTGTTGGTTCCATGGCTCTCTATATCAGCCTGAATCTAATTTGGGGATAGTGTGCAGCACCTTGGACAGGCCTCTTAGAGTTAAAACCAGTGATGTGGATTTGAGTCGATTGACTTGGATTCAAGTCGCATTCAAGCAGCTTTAGTGACTTGATTTGGACTTAACTTGGCAATAAATGACACACTGACTTGACCTGACTTATGACTTGCGTACTTTTAGTGACTGACTTGCTGCCCCTGGTTCAGTAACCAAGCCCACTGATCCAGAAACTTTATGATTTCGAACAATGCAGCTATCTCTTTTGCCCTTTGGTCATGTGACAATCTGTCCTGAACTCAAAGTGTGGGTGTATTTCTCAGAAGGGAGCAGCAAATGCATTAGGCAATGGACTTGAGGCAGCATTGAAGTCTGTTTGGCAGCCTATCCCCATTGTATATTGGAGGAGCCTTCTAAAACTTATCCTAATAGCTGAAGGCAAGACTCGCCCCCTGAGCGCAGGGTACCTTTTGCAGAGGGGAACAGTAAATGTGTTAGGCAACAAGCTTAAGGAGGAAAGATCCTTCCTTCTAAAGCTTTTGAAGCTTCAATAATAAGGAATAAGAAGGATCCTATTCCCCATTTCTGAAGCTAACGATTCTTGTATGACCACTGACACAAAAGCCTTCAGCTTGGGGAATGGGAAGTAAGAAGGATCTTATTCCCTCTTCCAAAGCTGCAAACTCTTGTAAGCCCATTGACCTCCCCATACACCCACTACCACCTCTTTTTCTTTTTTCTGATCAAGTGGGCTCCCACATTTGAGACTTGACTTGAAAGTATCTTGCCAGGACTTTGACAGTTGACTTGAGATTTGAAGGTAGAGACTTGAAACTTGACTTGAGACTTGGAGTAAAAGATTTAAATACATTATTGGTTAAAACATTGAGTGGATTCACCACCTTCCCAACATCAAAGCCGCCAGCTTCCCCAGCCACTTCCTAATGGTAATTTTTAAAAGATACCCTTGCATATTTCAGAAAGGTGCAGAATCGGGGGGGGGGTGTTTCAATTGGTACATCACTCTGGAAAGCACTATCAGTCCAGTTCTTATCAGAATACAAACTGAAAATAAATCTCTTAAGGATTTCTAGGAGTGAAAAAGAAAGAAATATAGTACCAGTGCTTAGAAGGTATAAGTTATAGTTTATATGGTCCAACGGTATTAAAGAGTGCTGGTGAACTAGCATAAAGAGAAAGAGCAAGCTGAGAAGTGAACTAGCATAAAGAGAAAGAGCAAGCTGAGAAGGAGAAGGAAAGAATGAGGACATCTGAAAGTTAATCAAATAAGTTTAAAATAGAATTGTGAGGAGGGGAGAAGAGACAGAGAGACAGTATTATGGAAGGCTCTTCTGCGGGGGGGGGGGGACTAGAAAAGCAATCCAGGATATAAACTCCATGCCACAAGCTAAAACACAAGCTAATCCTGTTCCTCTTCTGCATTTTCTTTGTGGGAAGGAGTAGCACTCTAACTAGATAAATTAGGAAGTCAACAGACTAAAGCCCCCAAAGCATTTCAAACACAACTCCTGCTGCATGTGTGCATCTTTGTCATCTGTACTGTGGGAATCAAAGATTCAATTAAAACAGACTTACATACCAGTTCACACACATATATGTTCTTTAACTGCAGGTGGAAAAATCAGCCACTGCATTCACAGTTGTTTGCTCATTCATATGTTTCAACAGAAAGATGCTACTCCACTCAAAAGACATTCATCATAATAACAATATTCCATTCTTCACACTGCAATAGAATATCATTTCTACAACACACAACATCCACTGTTTTGTTCATGGCCAAATGTGCTAAGATTGCTTTATTATCCATAATAGTAAGATTTCTTGGCCTATGGGCTATGACAGATTTCCTGAGAGCAATTTAGTCTCAAGTCCACTTGGATCCGTATGAATAAGCCGTCAAAACTTACAACTTCATAGTCAATAACAGGGATAAGCCAACGTCCTCCCTCACTGTGGGAGGAGTTAGCCCCCGAAAAAAATCTATTCAAGCAGGGAACAAAATGCTTGGCTCTATTTCAAAGGAGGGAGAAGAAACAATTTTCAATGTCTTTAAAAAAACAAAAAACGGAATGCTGATTGTCCTCTTTTTTCCTTAAGTTATCAGTTTCTCTTAAATCAATTATACCAGTTAAATAAATATTGCACTTATACATTGTATGTATCTGTTGTTGTTGTGTGCCTTCAAGTTGTTTCTGACTTATGGTAACCTTAAGGTGAACCTGTCATCAGGTTATCTTGGCAAGATTTGTTCAGAAGGGATTCGCCCTTGCCTTCCTCTGGGGCAGAGTGTGACTTGCCCAAGGTCATCCAGTGGGTCTCCATGGCTGACTGGCAATTTGAACTTTGGTTTCCAGAGTCACAGCCCATTTCCATTTCTTACGAGTTGTCCCATCACTGTCCCAGAGGGGAAGGGAGCGCAACAGGAATGCTCCCCTCCACACAGGACTGCCTTCCTGCAGAATGAAGTGCAATGGCCATGCCTCTTCCTTCTGCAGTGCAGCTGGGCACTTTCCCAGGCTGTATTGGGGAAGGAAGCATCTCCATCATGCTTTCTGCCCTTCCACAGAACAGGCAGGTACAGCAGCAATGCCCACTGCCATCCCATCCCCACACGCATGATGCATGGAGATGGGACGGCAGTGGGCCAGCAACAACGTGGTGTGGAAGCACGACCAGCTGACTGCTGCCATCCTGTCCCCACAGCAGGACAGCCCGGTCATGCAGAAATGGCAACAGGTCAATGCTGCCTTATCTGGTTCTGCATTTAATTGGCTAAATAGTGGAACAAAAAACAGGGCTCTGTAGAAATTTCAGAGTAGCTCCATTTAAGTTTGGCAGCAGAGAACAGGAACTCTGAGAACACTCTGGTCACTGGGACTGTCAGGAACTGAATTCACACACACAAATAGTGCATAAACATTACTTATTAGGAGCGTGATACATTGTGCAGGACTTCAGTGAGTGAACTGGAGGCAATTAGCAAGATTCAAAACATAAAATACAAAGAGTACATCTTCCCACCTGCAAGAGACCTTGAAGTCTTGGTGCAGCCTGGCTATGCTTATCAGTGCATTCCTAGCCTTTGTTTCTAACGGTCTCTGGTTTTCATACCTTGTTACAAGTAAGCTGCTACTTAACTCCTACTACATATCCCATTACTAAAAAATGGAGGGCTACCTGACAGGGATAGCTTTAGATTCACCCAAGTAGTTTCCTAGGATCACAGATTTTCTCTTCTTCCATATAGGGGAATAACATACTATGAAAGGTAGGCCTGACATTGTTAACATGTCTTGATCTCTCAACTCTAAGGCTGTAAATCTGCATAGATTTACCTTGATCCAAATCTCTTCCCTACCAGCCACTCTTTATAAAATAAAAAAAGCATCAAATGTTTTAGTCCCAGAAATCTCACCTCTGTTTTGACACTTACTGACTGCTCCTTATTAATTCATATAACTTAGAGATCTTCTTTTTGTTTGCTGGTCTCCTTCCCTATTCATAGAGATACTAATTCCTGCTCCTTGCTTCCTCTTCATTTTCAAATTTGATAGTCACATATGGCTAAATCCAATTTTAAAGCTATCTGGAGCAACCTACTGAAATCAATGAAATTTAAGTTGGTTTTGACCAGGAACAAGAGTCATGCAGGCTTCTAGATATTGTTAAAATGCAGCTCCCAGCAATTCTAGCCAAGGTAGTCAGTGGTAAGGAATGAGAGTTGCAGTCCAATTACATCTTGAGGTCTGCATGGTTCCCACCCCTGATTTTAATAAAAAAAGCCTCAATGATTTAAACTGATCTACTGTTGGCAGGGCTAACACTGGGCTTAACCCTTTACATCCTTTGAGACAGAATTTTCAAGAATGAGTCTCATTGAAGTCTTCATATTCATTGATGATAGAGTGTTTTTGTTCCCTTTTTTTCAAAAAAAAATGTAATCAATCATGTAGCTCCTAAATTTCTGAATACATTTTATGTTGTACTACCAGAAAGAACAAATTTGAATTTCATAAACAAGTATGTAGAACTTGAATCATACCTAATCTTTACAAGGATTCTCTTTTTAAAAAATAGAAAAATGTTCTACTACAGCAATGTTAGCATTGAGGTGGAGTGACAAAACCCAGGTTTGACTTTTATATCTTCCATACTGACTTTTTTATCCCTGATATGTGATATGTAGTGACACAACACCAGGGCATCACAGCATGTATCATAAGATTATTTCCACCCATAAAATATTGGATACTTTTGTGACCACAATCTGTGCTTTTCATCACCCTTCTAAAACCAGGGGGACCAGAAATCTCTTTAACAACTGAAAAGTAAGCAGATATTTTCAGATATTGTCAAGTGGCCAGATTTTGGATCAGCAGATAAAGTCAAATATTGTGCGTCATCGTAAACAACAACAAAAGTTAAAATGTTCTTCCAAAAGAAAATACAAAATTGTCTGAGATAATCCTAGTACATTTTGAACAGAATTATCACTTGTAAAATCTGCATACATTTCATGTTTTATTCCCTAACAGCTTTTGAAATGATCCATTTTTTAAAAAATGCAGTGATGTTTTCAAAAGGATATTATGGAGGACTGCTTGATTTGAAGCACTTTGTGTTTTATGGGCATACATGCTGGATTTCTATATATAATGCATGAGAATATACTGCACTTCCACCCACACATCTATAGCTCTCATTCAGAAATTAGCAGTAGAAACCAAGAGGAAGATAAGATTTCAATTATATTGCAGAGAGATTGGTTGATGGAACTTCAAGATTCCATCCTCCCACATTAAATCTACAGACACAAGCTTTGTCTTTATAAGTTTCGTGTACACAAACTGTTTTGTAAAAGCGATTTCTAGAAATCCTAACAAAATACCAAAATCCTAAAATAGAATCATTTATTTCAATTCAATGTTCTAAATTTAGAGTGCTCATGCTGTGGAGCCTACAGGATTGCAGCATTAGATATTTTGCCCCTCCAGAGCTTGAGGGATGTAAAAGTATTTTCTCAAGGCTATCACCTCCTTGGCTGTTTTGAGGAAGAATTGGCTTTTTCATGGTAGGGAACATCTCAAAATCAAATGCAATGGGTCCACAAAGGGTGTTTTGACAATGTGGGTTTGTTTTTTTGTTTTTATCTGAAAAATGTGTTTTCAGGCTGAAAAGAATGGAGAAGTGCCAGGGTCTTCTCCATTGTGTGTCTGTACTGTGGGTCCCAAAGGCCATATTGGACACAATAAAAAGACCTTTAATCCTATTGCTAGTCTCAACTAACGTACTCTATTTGGTCAACAGCATTCATTCTCATGTGCTTAATACTCAGCCTTCCCCCCCCCATGGTTCTACTCTAGTTGGGACTAGTAATTGGATTTAGGCCAAAGCACGGAGAATTCATTTAAATCTTAAATAATTAAGAAGAGCTCACTGTATGAAATGTGTTCATTTGTATGTGGAAGATACAGAACACTTCAGCTTATACAGCAAATTCTATGCTACCTAAAGCCTACACTTCACCCATCAAACCTTCTATCATTGAAAGAAGGTGAGATATTTTTTTTAAAAAAGGAGAGGTAAAAGAAAATTAATCTGAACAGATTATCTATCCCTACATGTATTATACTTGTGTTAACTGACCTTTCAGAGAAATTTACAAAATCAGTTGTTAAATGCTGTTATTACTGTTTATGAAATGCACAATGGTGGCAATGATTTTGTTGTTGCATATCACACAGCCAGAGTTCTGCAACAAGACGCCTTCAAGATGCCAACAAAGCATCCCAGCTGGGACTTCTCTTCTGGGCAGGATAGCAGGCAGACACTCCTCATGGTACCTCATGGTGAAAGCCTTTTACCAAGAGTTTTCATGGTAAAAATGGCCAGCTAGAGGGAACTCTGTCTGGAGAAACTCACCCTAGATAAAGGAGGAGTTGGGGATTACTCATAAAAGGTCCAGAATTCCTATTATTTGTGTTTACTCAAGAACAAATCCATAAAGAATGGGAATGACTAAGGGAGCTACATCTCTCACCTCTGAGGATCAGATAGCTTGGGGCCAGCAACCTGCTTTAAAAAAAATTCTAATCAAAACTTTGGAGTTAATAAAAATGAAGAATTCTTCTAATTAAAATAGATGAATAGAAATCTCATCAGCCACCTTCTTTCTGCAACCAAGAGTTGAGTAAATGTCTTTACCCCTTAAGATCAGGAGTCAGATTAGAAGACTGGGGGTTCATGTGTTTATAACAGAACAGTTAAGGATTTAAGTGCATATATTTTTGTGGATAGACTGAATCCTTCTTATTTAGAAGACTGGATTCGACTTTAGCAAGGAGAAACTATACTTTGTGAAAGTGCAAGAGTTATCTCTTTGATGCTGATAAGACTGACTTTCTAGTTGTAAGTGGCAAGAGAAGAGTTGAACTGTTAACTCTGGATTGAACATGAACTTTCTGAGGACTTCCTATAACAGATGCTGGAGGAATTGTATTTTCTCAGAGAAGAGACTCCCAAACCTTGAGCTAATGGAGCAATTAGCCATGAAATGGAGAAATGAGGGACCAAGAAGTTGTGGTTTATGAAATGGGGACTACAGACCAAGGAGGGATACATTGGGGGCTGAGTGAAACCATGTTGATCTAAAGAAAGGATTAGCTTGCAAGATTGGAGTGGGGAGGGAAGATAGGTGAAAAGGCGAGATAAAGGACAAATACTTTGAAAGAGCAAATGGGAAGGACTTTGAAATATTAACAAAGGTTAAGGATAAGAATCTGAGAAGTGGGGGGGGGGTGTTCACAGATGAAATAGATGAAAAAGAAGAAGAAAGCCAAGTTTAAAGTGAAATAAAGAAAAAAGGGGGGTGATTTGGTTGAAATTAGGTTATGAAATGGTTACCAACACAAGACAATGAAAACTGGATTTGTTAACAACAGTGAAAACGATTTTATAATAGGAAATGTCACAAAATATGTGGACTTAGTACTATTATATAATATGCAAAAGATTTACAGTTTAAGTAGTGAACTTAATACCATGTAATTAAGCCAGTAAGTAGCTGATTGGGTGCTTAGCATCTGCATTTGAGAGGCTAGCCAGGGGCCAGATAAATTTGCCCCTGGAGGCTAAATACTAGCTTTTAGGTCATGACATTCAGCATAAAAGAAGGGTTTCCAGTGTTCAGACTCAGTGCAAGCTTCTCACACCTGTGTGTGACGGTTGAGAAAGAACAACATAGGTGGAAGAAAACATAGGCTGCAGTGTCCTAAAAATAAACATGGCCTGTAAATACCAGATATGATTTGGTACACCCATCGCACAATGTCTGCGTGGCTTAAGCCAAAAAAGAAACTCAGCTTGCATAGCCAGAAAGAAATCTAACAGATGTCTTTCAAGGCTGAACAAACAGTTTTCATTCCTTCAAAGAACTGGAACATAACTGCCCCCATCTTTCTTATGTGAGCATTCTAGTGGATTGTTAGAAACATGTCTGATTCATCCTTTTATAGAGAAAATATCCACAGCATAACACTGCAGATAACTGGAAAGATCAGGGGGATGAACAGAACAAGTGCTTTAAGCATGCTTAATGTCCAATAAATCAAGGAAAACAAGATTGAAACTGAATCCAGACAAGCCAGAGGTGCTTACTATTAAAGGTCCTAATCTGGGGTTGCAGATGTGTTGATCAGTTCTGGATGGGGCCAAACTTCTCCTGAAAGATTGTGTTCACCGCTTGGGGGTGCTCCTGAAACCAGCCCTCCAAATGTCAACTCAGGAGTGTTTACTATCACCTTCAGCTGATATGCCTACTGCACCACTTCCTAGAAGTGGACGACCTAAAGATGGTAGTGCACGCAGTAGTAACCTCAAAGTTGGACTTCTGCAATGCGCTGTACATTGGCCTACCTTTGTACCAAGTTCAGAAACTCCAACTGGCCCAAAATATGGCAGCCAGATTGAATACAGGTACAGCGAGGAGTGAACGTATCACACCAATATTAAAATCACTCCACTGGCTGCCAATTGGTTTCCAGGCAAAGTATAAAGTGTTGGTTATTACTTTTAAAGTCCTACATGGTTTGGATCCAAGTTACCTGCAGGATCACTTCCTTCCATACAATCCATCCTGTACACTCAGGTCCTCTGGGGTCCATTTACTTAAACTGGCCAGGACTAGACTGGCAACGGTCACCAGAGGACCTTCTCATCGGCCTCCCCTGGACTGAGGAATAACCTGCCAGAAGGGATTCAGCAGCAAAATATGCTGTCTAAGTTCAAAAAAGTGCTAAAGACCTATCTCTTCTGATAGGCCTACCCAGTCTATTTTTAATCATGCTTTTAATTGTACTTTTACTTGTACTTCTAACTGTATTTATATTTTAATTATACATTTACTTATGATATGTTTTAATTGTGAGATATTTGTATTTTGAATGTTTTTTAATGTATTTTAGCTATAATTTGTTTTTAATTTCATCTATATTGTATCCTGCCTCGAGCCTTAGGAAGAGTTGGGTAACAAATAACAAATGTTGTTGTTGTTGTCGTTGTTGTTGTTGTTGTTATTGTTATTAAATAGCATTTCTTGTTAGAAGGAGATCTGAGGTAGTAATAGAGCTAGGGAAGTCCTCGGGCTGGAGATCTTATTGAACCACCACTAGAGATGGAAAGATATTTGAAAATCTTCAAAGAATGGTAAAAAAAACCTGCTTTCATGAGTGTCAAGAAACCCTAACAAAGCAAATGTTTTAAATTGACTTAACAGTGCTAACATTTTAATTCAGGAGTCTGCAAGTGTGGAAGGATGGGGGCAACATTAGTCCCCTAGGAAAACAATTGTCTACCATACCTGCTCCCACCAGAAAAAAAGTACATATTTTGCCCCAAATGTCCTCTAGGGGGAATGAGGGCATTTTCACCATATTTTAGGACTGTCCTCAGCAAGTTTAGGCCTTGGAGAGACTTTTTTTTATTCACTCCCTGTTTCCAAAAAGAAAGAAAAAAGATGGATTATTCTAATCCTAAATTTGCCCACTGCGGTAGAAATGGGGGACACACTTTGACCACTCCTGGTTTAATTTTCTTTTAACATTTTGAATGTTTCTAACTATATTGTAAGCATTTTAATTTGTAAGTTGCCTTGAGTCCCAGTCTTGGTAAAAAGTAGGAGACAAAGGTGATCTGCCTTTCTCTCCCTCTCATCTTCCTCCTACATAGGCAAGAGTCTCCATAATTCAGATCTTACTATAAACAAAACAAAAACCACAAACACACACACACACACACAGTTTGGGGATTTTTTGCACAGAAAATAGTAGACTGTTTTTCTGCTTTGAAAACAA
Organism: Iguana delicatissima; assembly: GCA_948472985.1. NCBI lineage: Eukaryota > Metazoa > Chordata > Lepidosauria > Squamata > Iguanidae > Iguana > Iguana delicatissima. The sequence goes on from CAOKZL010003012.1 coordinate 291,771, forward strand.
ATTTCCTGCAGAGAAAGCAGCATTTTCTGCACATTTTTTTTGGTGAGGGTGCTGGTTTCAGGGTAGAAAATCTGCTCTCCATGCAAAAATTTTGTTCTATGTGCAAAAGAACTTTTTTTGGGGGGGAGGACAGGTTAACTGCAAATAGTTTTGAACAGTGTGTAATACTTTTATTATTTTTTCACAACCAGGAGAAAAAAATGTAAAATATTTTTTGGTCTTGTCTGTGAGAATTAATTTTATTAAGATTTATATCCTTAATTGCTACCAGCTGATTTGGTGGTGAGAAACCTGCATAACCAGTGGTACATTCAATGGTGAGTGATATCGAAGGCCAGTCCAAGAACACCTGCAGAACCTCACATGTCCCAGTCCTGTCCTGGAGTGTAGAGGCTTGCATTGCTAACTCTGGAGTTTTTACTCAGTGCAAATTCCCATCCTGAGTTAGATAGACAATACTAATATTTTAGAAAGACAGGGGAGGAGAAATGGTAGATAAAGACAACAGAATTCTACTGGTAACTCTCAACAGAAACAGAGCCACTGATTCAATGGTTTCATCTTAGAAAAGACTAACAAGAAGATTCAGGCCATAGAATCCAAGGATAATTATCTAGAATAATCACTGTATTGTTTTTTACCAGCAGAAACAATAGATTTTAAGTGGCACCTCAGTTACCAACATTTATTTTGGTATGATCTTTTGTGGGGAAAAGCTAAAAAGATGTTACAGGTGTCTGTGTAAATAGAGGGGGAGGAGAAGAACTATTTGCAAATTTTACAGTGTATGGGAATGAAAAATGCTGCAGATAATAGAAGTCACTCAAAAGAAGTAACAAAAATTATCTGCAATGGGTCATCAAGGCCACAAGCCATAGATGAGTACAGTGACAAATGTTTATGAGCCAGGACTCACTTTGAGTTATACTGGATATAAGGGAATTATGACTTGTGAGATTTTTGAAATAATAATATTGTGTTTGAACAGTTTGCCAACTATAGTCTATTTGATAGGATTTGCAATAACAAAATTGGGGGATTTTTAATTGCATCTGTTTTGTTATTGGAAAAAGCTCATTCATTTCTTATTCTTTTAGTATTATGAAATTCATTCATTGGACGATTGACTACCTATTGAGTGGTTTGTTTTGCTTATCATCATTTATTTTATTTTCTACGTGCATTGAACAGAAGATTTGGGTGCTCCTTTTCTGCATTTTAGTTTTTGCATTTCCTTTTCAGCTGACATGAAATCTAAAGTAAACCTCTCTACACCTGCTCCATCAGGGACTAAACCTGCCAGATTTCATATATCGAGGTTGGGGGGGAGGGTTCCTGTTTTGTTGGCCAGCTATTAAAAGCCAAGAGAAGCATGGCTCAAGTCTTGTCCAAAATATCATATGTTTTTAGTTCAAGAACTGGAGACCAATTGGTGCCTCCCAGGGAGCACAATTCTAAAACATAATTAAAGAGCAGTGAAAATTCTGAACCTAAGGAGAAAGAAGTCATGTTCCCTACAGTCTGCCTGACCAACTTCCTTTTCTGGTAACCAGGGACAATCATTTTTATGTATATATCAAAGCCCAAGGGGCAACATTACACTGTGGCATAACATTGCCTTGATACAGACTTCTGAAAGAAAAATATATCAGGCACTCAACATTTTTGTTTAAGAAAACTGGTAAATAAATATTGACAAATAAGAGTGATAATCACAGAAATAATACAAAACAAGCAAAGATCATCTTCACGTATAACCGCAGAAATCCATCTCTCAATCAATTAATGAATCAATCAAATAAGTTATCCACACATCAGACAACTTCAGCCAATACACCAAGAATAGAGCTTGGAGAAGTTACTTTTTTGGCCTGTTGTTTCCAGAACCTCCCAGCCAGCATGGCCACCAGGCATTATGGAAGACTATCAGAGTTATAGCCCCCCAAAGGAAATTTTGCAAGTTCTGGATCAAAATGATAAACTAGGACAATTGTTCTTCACTTTTTCTTTACTGGGGACCCCCTGTAAATATAATTTGTTGCTGGGGACCCCCAAGACTTAACTCAAGATTTAAATATTTAAATTTAGATTTAAATATTCAAATGTTTGTTTGTTAAAGGCTTGTAGAGACTAGGATTCAAAACCCTGCTCAGACACTGTGTGACCTTGGGCATGTCACATTCTTTCATCCTCAGAGGAAGGTAAAGGCCACCCTCCTCTAAACAAATCTTGCCACAAAAATCCATGTGATAGGTTCACCTTAGGACTGACATAAATCATAAGTGACTTGAAGCCATACAGTACGAAAGTGGCCCTGACAGGGGGAAGCTCTTCTTAGCAACCGTGCACCTCCTCTTTGAAAACTGACTTATGGCAACCCTAAGGCAAACCTATCACAGGAGTTTTCTTGGCAAGATTTGTTACCCATGCCTTTCTCTGATACTGAGAGAATGTGATTTTCCTGAGGTCATTCAGTGGGTTTCCATGCTCAAGTGGGGATCCAAACCCTGGTCTCCAGAGGCATAGTTTGGATGTGTGCACACACCTGTTTCTATGTCCCTTTCATTTCCAAATGAGAGAGCAGTTCAGATACATACACATGCCTGCTGCTATGCCTCTCAGTGCCCCACAGCCCCTGCTGCCACATCCCTGATGAAAAGGACACAGGGAAGACATGTGCACATGCTTAAACTTCTCCCTCATTTGTAAGTGAGGGAGCAGTTTTGGCCCCTGCACCCCCCTGCTACCACATTCCTGTCGCTACTGTTGCTGTTGGTGTCCAGCAGCAGAGCTTTGCAGACCTCTTAAGAGGGCTCTGAGGACCCCAGGTTAAGAACCACTGGACTAGGGTGACAATCTTAGCCTTATTGTTTGCTATTAATCGGCACATTTACAAGCAGGATAATGGATGAATTTGTTTGCTTTCCATTTCAATATCAAACAAACTAATTTACAGTTCCAACACTATCATATGAACTGGAAAGCAATTATTTTTTGATTTTCCCATTTCTGCTCCCCCCCCCATTCTGCAGTGATTTTCTGCACTCATTACACAACACTGTACAGAAAAAAAAACCTACCATACTTTGGGAAAGGAATATATAAAAGTGTATTTTTATATAATTTTTATTTTATATGCATTTTCCCCAAAATATACATTTTTGAATGCATTAGAGAAAGCACATATAAAAATGGGGAAAACTCACATAAATATGTTTGGGATAATGTGGGCAAAATCTTATACAGATTTATTACTTTTTTGACAGTGATGCAGAAATAGGACAGAATAAACCTGTGCTTCAAATGGTGTAAAGATATTTGAAGCAGCAACAACAACAGCAAAAAAGATTAATCCCTTCCTTGTTTTCAAAAGGAGAAGGAGTATAACCATTCTCAGTAAATGAAATATCTGTGGTGGAAGTCAACTGCTCTCTAATACCAATGATAACACAATAGAATAGGGACGGTCACCAGATTCTTAAGAACCAGCATGGTCTTAGGAGGCAGCATGGAATAGTGGTATGAATATTGTATTAGAAGTAAGCAGGGTACTGAGTGAGCAGAGTTTGATTCCCCACTCAGCCATGGAAACACACTGGGAGACCCTTGGCAAGTCAAACTATCTCAGTCTTAGAGGAAATCAGTGGTAAACCTCCTCTGAATGAATCTTGCCAAAAAACACCTTAGGGTAGGATTGCCATAAGTCAGAGTTGACTTGGAGGTGTACAACAATAACAAGAACAACATCAAACTACATTTGTGAGCTTCCTAGGGCAAAAGACAGTAATCTGAGGTTCTCTGGGTTGCTGAACTTTGTCTCTGGTTCCCATCACTCACTCTAACAGTAACAGGTATGATACAAGTTGAAGTCAAACAATATCAGTCCCTAGCATGTTAGAGGAAAAAAATGCCAGTCCTCCACATCAGATAGTATTAAAAACGCTGCAGTAGACAGAGGCTGCTGCTGTGTTAACCAGGCAAAGAAAGAAACCAGCCACCACTATTTATGCCAGCCATGGACAACTAAGAAGCTTTACACAGCTCAAGAGCCCCAGTAGTAGACGGTGCAGCCCTGTAGGCTTTCATAAGCTGCAACCACTTTGTTGAGTGCATTTTGGTAAGCTGACATAGTTGGTATATCAGTTGAATTGGAAACGAAACCAAAGATGAAACTCAGAATATTTTAGGACTGTTACTGATACAATTATGCATAAAGAGATGATCCCCATATGAATTCCACAGAAATTTCACCTCACAGCTTTGCCAGGCATGATTGCCAATGACGTAGGCCCCTCCCAAGCCCCTCAATTAGCTATATAGTACACTCCTCCAATCTCCCTTTAAAGAGCCCAAATATTCAGTACGTCATGGCTATAAGGAAAGGAACTATTTGCTATGTGTGTTAAAGCTACTAGGAAAAGATACAACATGTTGCAATGCAATTAGCACAGCAATAGGTTGCTCAGGTAAGACCTAGGAAGGTGTGACAGTTCAGATGCCCCAGGCATTCAGCCAATGGAGGCCACCTGCTACCACCTGCCTGTCCCCAGTACTTCCTCTGATGGACAAGGTCACAGGAACAACTTTGCTCAGGGAAACCACTTTAGTTTTTGGCCCTCGATTCTCGAAGGCTAAGGTATGTCCTTGCCAAGTAAATACAATCCACAGTCACAAAATGATGGTAGAATGTCTCAGAGGAAACAGAGCATGTCAGCTGTTTGCAATACCATGCACAACCTATTGAATGCCAAAAGAGCCATTGTTACAGCAGACTGTAACAAGATAAAATTCATCTCTCTGCATTTACAGTGGTTAGAGTTCCATAACATTAGATATATCAAAAGATTTCATCTCTGCTTCATAGCATAACCATGTTAAAGCATGTAAGCTATTGTTTCAATTTTGCTTCAGACTTGGAATTAAGAAGGAGAACACAATTATGTTCTTGCAAATTGTATTTTGAAGGCATAGGGAGAAAGTATTTATAGGAGGAGAGCAACCACTAGGCATAGACACAGTTTTATTTATAGTTTTTCCTTTGTATTGAACATTTGGACAAAGACATTTCTGATTCCTCAAGCCTTACGAAGACAAAAATAACTCTGCATTGCTAGTTTTCTTAATATATCCTTTGTTATCCTTTGTTGTAATATTGCAAAATGACTCTTTTCCAATCATTTTGGACCACTGTTGACTTTGCTCATATACAACATTTTCTGTTTCCTTCAAAAGCTTATTTTATAATGCTAGCTACTTGACTGTGTTAAACACTTGCCTGTATAGTTTGATTCTCACTCAGCAGGGACTTTGTGATAGCAGCATCGACATGATTGCACCACGCCAAACTATCTGGTGGATGTTTTCATGCCTGAATAAACCATTCCAATATTTTTTTTTTTTTTTATGTACAGGAAATAAAAACATACAAGAGAATAGTTTTTAGCTTAACCTTCTTCTTTCTAGAATTTGGTTGTCATTTTGTTATTAAAGTTACATATTTTTATTAGTATTCAAAAGCATTGTGTCACATCTGTTGAAACGCTTTCTACCTCAAGACGGTCAAATGCAATCCAGAATTCTATATGTAACACACCAAGAATAACTATGTGTATCACTACCCATTTTTGGTCCAGAATACCATACTGTTAGTCATTTGTTAAAAGATCCTCTCCCCCATTTCTCAGGTGGCATTCCCCCAAGACCCTCAATATTTGTCCCCACAATTCACAATAGGTGGGATCTGGAGGCAAGGACAGCATAATGGTTATAGCCAGTGTGGGTGAATAATTTGTCTCCATCATTTGATCTAGCTATGGGCATGTTTCCATAGTTCTTCAGTTGAGAATAGTCTGAGCTGCCTGTTGAGATAGTACTGGATGCATGGTAATTGGGAAAGGATATGTGTGACTAAATGTGGGTACTGAAGGAATTAAAACTCTGTATGTCCCCATGTGATCTATGAGGAAGCATTAGCTAAGGAAGTGTTGCACAATTCTATGGATGTTCCCCAAAGGGTAAGTCATATTTTGTATACTCTCAATGTCTAGAATTGCATCTTAAATCCCACTGAAATTAGGTGGATTTATTTTGGAGCAAACAAGCATAGGATTGTGTTGTTAATCTTTTATTTAGATTTATTTAAATGCAAGTTTAAAGTGTCATTTGCTAAATGCTGAGAGAAGTTGGACCACTTTAATTAAAGCATCTCTTATTTCTACTTATTGAATTTATGTTCTCCCTCATTATTACTTCTCTTTCTTTGTTCATTTGAATCAAGCTTAGCACATAATCTACTCCTTATAAAAAATCATTATTGTTCATTCAAATATAGTTACTAACATTCTTAAATTTTAGAAGTCATTAACATCTCAATTGATCTAGCAGACTGATCCCTATTGGGAGGCTTAGGTTTCAAACCACATACTGACGCTGAATCCTAGAGGGGGTGAAAGTCTTTGCTCTTCAAAGCACCTGCTGAACACAAAGAATGTGAATTATTTGCTTCACATTTAAAACTAACAAGGCAACCTCAAGCACAGGGCATTCCCAGAGATGTAAATAAAATAGGTGTAAGAAAGTTGCTTTGAATGAATTATTGTTAGTTACTCAATGTCAGCTTAATAAGAAATAAAAAGAAATTTGTTGTGTTTACCTTTTCATTTGAAAAAGATGTTGTTTGACTTTAATTCCCAGAAGCCGTATGCAGGATAACAATGAGGGATGCTGGTGAAGGGGAAGCTAACATGGTTTGCGTGTTCTAACCCCTAAAATGCTTCCATATCTTCTATTTGTGTATCCTGGTCCTAAGGAAATTCTTCCAAAAGAACAGACGGACACTGGTGAAGGTTACATGATATACTTTGTTTCCTACAACACCAAAAGACTGGAGAATGGCTGATGGAGCAAGGACTTGGAAGAGGAAAGTTGATTTTACAGGAGGCTGTACATGACCAGCTGATGCCTAGAAGTCAATATTTCTACCACATTTGTTAGCTTCATAGAATTTTCCCAGCACATGTGCTTTTCAGTAATGGCTTGGCAAATCTGACAAACTATATTAGAATATACAAGTTTGTGGCTCAAGGCTTCCATTCTCTTCAGAATTTGGTTTGTCAGGATGGGAGACAGAAATGCATTTAAAGTTGGATCCTTGATTCTCCAGGTCAGGTCTTCTAATTTCTCCTAATGCTACAGGGAAAGGAAAAGTTTCCTTCATTGGGAGCTGAAATTGAACAACACTTGGAGGGCCACATGCCCCCCCCCATACAGAAGAATCACTTTTGCTTCTGCTGAGTTTCACAATGAAGTAGAACATGCCTTCTTTTGGACATTTATAGGATACATTTCAGAAGGAAAAATGTGCTCAAAAGTAATTGAACAATATGCAAAATAAAAAATTGGTAATCCAAAGAATATTTATAAATATGGGGACAATGTGTACATTAGAAAAAAAATGAAGATAAAGCATATGTTCAAAAAATGTGTACAAAAATGTACAAATTTCTGTAGGAGAAGGTGGGAAGAGTCAGGCAACGAATAGGACAGAACAAGAATTCTGGCAGAATACTCAATAGATGTGAAAGAGACCAGTTTTGTCATTCCTACATTTTTATGGTTATTGCCTACTTATTTCTTCAGCAAAATCAGCATTTAAGTGTGTTGTATACTGGCTTATGTATCTTGCTTTGATGTTATGTGCCTTCAAATCAACTTCAACTTATGGTGACCCTATCATAGGGTTTCTTTGGAAAGATGTATACAGAGGAAGTTTATAATTGGCTTCTTCTTCAGCCTGGGAGAATGTGTCTTGCCCAAGGTTTCCCAGTGGGTTTCTGTGGCCAAGTGGGGATTAAAATCCTAGTCTCCTGGAGTCTTAGTTCAACAATCAAATCACTTACCATGTCTGTTTTCTGGTCTAGAGCCAGTATATCATACAAGATTCCAAGAACTCTCCCCACTATTCCTATGTTTATCTAGTCATCTTGGCTTTAGATAAAATACTTCTTCCAGTTTTTGTCTCTTAATTACCCTTTATGACCACTGTCCATCCTTAAAACTGAACTTGCCATCTTGTCACCATATCCAGTTTTGCATTTCTCTTTATACACAGAGAGAGACAGAGAGAGACCACCTCTTCATTGGTATAAATATCTATCCATAGGCATTTCAATCCATGTATCTGATGAAGCAGGCCTAGTCTACAAAAAATTATGGTACATATTTCTTTCTCAGTTAATCTCAAAGGTGCTACTAGATCGCTTTCCATACTGGGCAGTAACATCATTCATTTTTGAGACATAACTTAACTGTTAAGGTATAACTTATGTGGGGATGAGAGACTTCACTTCTTAGTTGTTCTTGCAGCATTCCCATTTTCGCTAACTAAAATGTTCAGTTACCTTTGAGGAATGAGAAAAGTAAACTGTTACTTTCTAAAACATTGAAACTGTGATGATAACTGCTTTGGGGCCTTGGAACTGTAACCATAGCTAAGCACATTTTAAAATAACTTGCCAAGCTCTGCCAACTGAACGATTTCACTGTTCTGCAGAACTGGCTTTACAGATTTAGTTTTTGTGTTCATACTGACATCAACCCGGGTGATAGCTTCCAATTTTGTGTAGCACTTTGGACCTGGAAATAAAATGCATGGCATATGAATATAGTAAATAAATGTCTATTCCAGCAAAGACCAGAAAAAGCCTATAGTTGCATCTCAGTTGATTCTGAGACTGTGAGAGTAAAAACAGTACTATATAAAGATGTGTGTGTATGTTTTAAAATAATTTCAAGAAAAGGCACAGTGAAGATTAGAGATCACTGCTATATATACAGAGGCAATGTAAAATCAGGCTTTCAATGCCCAAAACACACTGATATTTTATGTAAAGTCGAAGGCTTTCACAGCTGGAATCCATAGGTTGTTGTGGGTTTTCTGAGCTTTGAGGCTGTGTTCTATTAGTATTTTCTCCTGATGTTTTGCTTGCATCTTCAGAGGATCTGGTGGCATGGAAGTGAGACAGAGTATATATACTTGTGTACTCCCAGGGTGGAGGAAGCAATTTGCATATCTTAAGTCAGTCTGTGTGATAGCCTATTGTTAAATGGAATATCCCCCAGGGTTGTGTTGTTAACAAGAAAACTAAAATCAAGACTCAAAATATGCCAATGAACACCACCCAGACTCTGGAGGGCCCTCTACAAGAAACAATACAACAGATGGCTAATGTACTTAACACACTGGTATGCATATCCCCTGGCTAACAACACAACCCTGGGGGATATTCCATTTAACAATAGGCTATCACACAGGCCAACTTGACATATGCAAATTGCTTCCTCCCACCCGGGGACTACACAAGTATATATACTCTGTCTCACTTCCGTGCCACCAGATCCTCTGAAGATGCCAGCCACAGATGCAGGCAAAATGTCTGGAGAAAATACTAATAGAACACGGCCTCAAAGCCCAGAAAACCCACAACAACACTGATATTTTAATTATCACTATGGTACACTAAATAAAGGTAGATCTGTTTAATCATATGTGTATGCATATGTGTGTGTGTGTGTGTGTGTGTCTGTATATATAGGATCACAGAATCATAGAACTGGCAGTGGCCTCATGGGCCATCAAGTCCAATCCCCTGCAGGATCTCCAGAGCATCACCAGCAGATAGCTGTCCTGGGAAGGTATGGATTATGAATAGTAGTCATAGTCATAGTTGTTTGTGTCTTCAAGTCACTTCCAACTTATGGCAATCCCAAAGTGACCCTCTCATGGGGTTTTCTGAGGCTGTGTGACATGCCCAAGGTCACCCAGTGGGTTTCCATGGCTGAATCTTCAGGGTCATAGCCCAAGGCTCAAAACACTAGGGGTGTGTGTGTGTGTGTGTGTGTGTGTGAGTTTGTGCGCACGCAAGAGAGAGAGAGAGAGAGAGTTCTATTATATTTGAATGCCAAAAGATATTTGCAGGGAAATAAAGTTTTTCTCCCACTTCTGTGGTTACCAGAATTTACTCTCCTAGCAACCTCTGATCAGGTTAACTTGTCTATTCTTCAGTGTGTATGAAATGTTGCATGTCAGCTGATTCTCCTAAGGAATGTGAGGGCCTTTTCTGAGTAAAATAAATATGGAGAGAGCCACTAGAGATGTAAAATTTGGGGAATTTTGAAACCATGGGAAAATGTTTTCCTTTTCTCTTTTTTCCAAAAAACAAAAGCAAAAAACAAAACCCACACTTCTGAGAAAATGGAAAGATATGCATGACACACTCAAGCTTCTTTTGCTACCTTAGAAACATAAAAACTTTCATTGGGAACTTAGCACGCAGCACTGTATTATCTGACATATGTATTAAATTTAAAAATATAAGAGTTCCATATGAGCAAAACTGTGAAGTACCCTGTACTAAAGAGAAAATTGCAAATGTCTGTATTGTTAAACTACCTTGGCACATGTATCTGAGTTCCTGCTATCTAAGAAGTAGGGAGGAATGAACATATGTACCACAAATTGTAATAAACAAAATAAAGCGCACTATTTTGAGAGAAACAGTCACAATGTTAAGGTTTAGGCTAGCAACATATTTGGACATAAATCTGAAAATATTTCAATTCTGAAAATCATTGAATCTTCAATTGCAAATTGTCAATAGCCATGGAGGCCTTCCAGTGTTCTCTTCTCATTAAGAGCTCAGCATCTACCATGTACAGAAATGCATTTTGGATTTCAGTGTTCTCCCTTGTGTTTGAGTCCTACATGCATCTCATGTAGAAGTGGGTAATTCCAGAGGACATAGAGGCCAAATGTGAAGGCTGGCTTCTCTGCCACACTATGGCCAAAATCCTAAATGGCACAATTTAGTGTAGTATTTTTGCACATGGAAACATGTGAGGGAAAGGGAGTTTATTCTCCCACTCAATGTTGACTCTTGTCCTCAAGTAGGAAATGGGAACTCCCTCTTGCCCTTTGAAATCTTGATGCCACAGCCTACTGGTTTTAACTCCCCTTTCTTGTGACTGAGTAGGAAGCCACTAGGGAAGACTCTCTGAACTCAATGACTGAATCTGTCTACAAGCACAGCCATTAGGCACATGGAGAAGAGAGTGTGGACAGAAAATTCTTTAAGGAAAGCTTTTATTCTAAGCAGGCAATATTCTAAGCAGGAAATAGCCTTCATGAAGGCTATTTCCTTCAGGCATTACTTAGCAGTTACAAAGTTATAGAGAAGCCTAGATCATTCCAGCCAGAGCTTTTAAAAGAACAAAAACTAGCTAAGACGTTCCTGATCTACTCACATTATGCTGGGATGGTGTGGGGTGAGAGGAAGCCAGGAGGCTGGGCCCAGCTTTCCCCACCTCTGTCTCTGGTTGATGTTCCTTTGTCTCTACAATTAGCCCTGGACTTAATATTGAGCCACTTCAACTTCCAACAGCCATTCTGCGACTGGTGGAGAGTAGGGGGCCACTGAGAGGAATGGCTATACCCTGGAAGTCACATCAGAATGACTTCATCATCTGCTGAGATCCATCCAAAGGTCTTAGTGAATGACATAATCATTTTGCTTCCTGCTATGGAGACATAGACAGCTGCTTCTCTGATTGCCCTCTACCAGCATGGCTGTGGGTGGAGTGGGGCTGGAAAGCCTCAGCAGCAAGTTGAAAGGGATTTGGTCATGGCACAAGAAGGAAAGGGATTCCAACCTCTGCAACAACAATAACCAGCATCCACAGGCATTGCACCTATGCCTATATATGCCACTAACGGGATGCAAGACATAGCACATCAAAAACAAAACAAAACAAAACAAAAATAACTTAAGTTCAGTTTTGGTTTCTATTTTTTTTTTTTTTTTTTGAGCAGGGTGATGTTGTTAGAGTTAGCAACCATTACATATCTATACATGGTCTGCTAGTATGCAAACAGACTTCCCATTTGTTTGCTTTACCTTGTTAATTACCTTCCAGCATCACTCTAACCCTCAGCCTTCTCTTCTCTCTTCTTCATTAGAACATGTGTTTGATAATGGAAAACTTGTAAGAAATATTGTAAGGAAAGTTACTTTTCTATATCGTATAAATCTGATATTTTTCTCTGCCAGATGCTCTCTCTCTCTCTCTCTCTCTCTCTCTTTGTGTGTGTGCGTGTGTGCAGCTTCTGTTTCTGCCTCTACAATTTTCACACACATTTCCCAGGAGGTTGAGGGGATTTGTGGAACTTATGCTTGCCCGTTCCTAGAAATATCCAGGGATGGTGGATTTTCAGGGATATTCCCTTCTCCAATTCCCTAAGAATTCTCTGTCCAGTTCAGGTGCAGGTTGATGGACATCTGGTGGATGGAGTCAGGGACTACAGAAATGTCACTTGGAGTCCACATAAAGCTCAGTGACCACAGTTTCCCCAGAATTAGAATTTTTTAATTACATAGCTTTCATACAATGTAGTTCCTGGCATTTGGAGTGAACAAAACCTTGCCTTAAAAACATTTCACTATGTTCAATAAAATAAAACAAAATATTGTGCTAGAGGTCCCCTCCCCATGTTCGGCACAGTTTTTTACTGGAAAAAAATCTTGAAAATTTGCTCGGGGGGGGGGATAGAGAACCAAAAAAAAAAAAAAACCCAGAATAAAATATTTTTCAGAAATTTGTCCACTCTTCCTCATACTAGGTATGATCCTTCGAAGTTAAGTAGGGAGTAAGCGTGACCCCTTGACCTATGGAAGTTGCTACTCCTCAGAACTAATGGTTTGGAAAAGTGGTACCTGAGTACCTCCTTGACCAAACAAAACGAAGTATTTAAAAACAAAAATATTGTATCATTTTATGGTTATAGAACAGGGTTGTCAAACTCAGTTTCATCTTGGGCCACATCAGCATTTTGGTTGCCCTCAAAGGGCCAGCTGTATCTGTAAGACTATATAAATGTATCTACTCTTATATCATATTAAATAATTGCCTCTGCATTCAATTATTACTGGTTTTTAAATTGCTTCCCTCTGCATCAACTTTTCTTTTCTTGGACATTTTGGGGCTATCTGATCATAGTTGATGGTCCCTATACTTCTGTAAAGTGACACAGAATTGGTCAATACATCCAAAGTGTGCCACTTTCTGCTCCCCAGACCCTCTCTGTGTCTCTTTCTGCCCCCTGGCTCACCAGGCAGGGGAAGTGTCGCAGCTGCAGAAGAGGTATGAGGGCTCCGTGAAATGGCCTGGTGGGCTGGACTCTGCCTGTGGGCCTTGCGTTTGACACATGTGTTATAGAACAATGCTCAAAATCCCCAGGCTTCTCCTGTAGTAGATTGTGCAGAGCCAATTGAGCTGTAACTTTACATGTTTAGTTGCAAGTGAAACACAGACTCCACAGCTGCTGCTGCCACTGAAATTATTATGCACTTCACTACCTTTAGCACTGATTATATCTAGAGAGGTAATTACTCATATGGAGAAGTAAAGAAGAAGAGCCCTTATCTGACTTTTCCACTAAACAGTAATTGCTCACAATAGATGCAATGATCATAAGGGAAAATAGTGGCCTTTTAATGTTTGCAAATAAAGAAAGGTCTGCTTCAGGAGGTACACAGTTCTATGAATTATATGAATACAGGTTTCAAGATACCATCTTAAAAGGCAATTTAAATAAAAACAAAATATAAGCTTCAAACTAAAAAAAAGGGCTGCACATATACGCAACACACAAAAACAATAAGGAGAAATCATATCTCTGTAGATTCTCATCATCGTGAGATATAGTCAAAAGCAGTATTGGGAGGACGCATATTAACTGTGTGAGAAAGCTCTACGAAAGATCATCTACTGATGGAAGCATTATCATTACTCTTTCAGGTTTCATTTTTCAAAGGTTGTTCCCATGTTATCTGGAAGCAATTCTTCATCTGTTGTATACTGAGTAGATAAAAAGAAGACTGAGCTGTAAATGAATGCTGAAATCTTACCTACCACTATTATTAACAATTTAGGTATCCTTAAGGAAGCTATTATTTCTCAGTCTCAGCTTCTTGTCTGCAGAAATTAAAGGAATAGAGATAGAAATCTTCATACGCTTCAATCTCACAGCCAAGAATGAAGAGTGTTCCTATTCACAGGGAGAAAGTCATTGAAAACTGTTAAGTTTTCAAAAACTATTTGCAGTTGGGAACTTTTTCCTGTACTAAAAAAAAATGTGCATGAGTTTTTTGCATGGCATTTCCTGGGCAGTAAACAGCATATTATGTTTAAAAAACAAGTTTTCTGCATAGGAAACACCATTTTTTTGCAGAGAAGACAACATTCCTGCCTAGAAAAATGCTGCTTTATGTGTGTAGGAAATCTATTTGGCTGCTTTCTCCACAGAAAATCATAGAATCATAGAATCATAGAAATGTAGAGTTGGAAGAGACCACACGGGCCATCCAGTCCAACCCCCTGCTATGCAGGAACACTTTCAAAGCACTCCCAACAGATGGCCATCTAGCCTCTGCTTAAAAACCTCCAAGGAAGGAGACTCCACTACACTCCGAGGCAGCATATTCCACTACCGGACAGCCCTGACCGTCAAGAAGTTCTTCCTGAGGTTCAGGTGGAATCTCTTTTCCTGCAGCTTGAATCCATTGCTCCTTGTCCTGGTCTCTGGAGCAGCAGAAAACAAGCCCTCTCCTTCCTCTACATGGCATCTCTTCAAATATTTAAACATGGCTATCATGTCCCTTCTGAACCTTCTATTCTGCAGACTAAACATACCCAGCTCTCTAAGTCTATCCTCATAGGGCATGGCTTCCAGGCCCCTCACCATTTTGGTCACCCTCCTCTGGACTTGCTCCAGCTTGACCAGGTCCTTCTTGAATTGGGGTGCCCAGAACTGGACACAGTATTCAAGATGAGGTCTAACCAAAGCAGAGTAGAGTGGTACTAGTACCTCCCTCGATCTAGACTCCATATTCCTATTGATGCAGCCAAGAATTGCACTGGCTTTCTTGGCATCCGCATCACACTGCTGACTCATGTTCAGCTTGTGGTCTATGAAGACCCCTAGATCCCTTTCACACGTACTATTATCCAGCTATGTGTCCCCCATCCTATATTTCTGTATTCCATTTTTTCTACCTAAGTGTAGGACCTTACACTTCTCTCTGTTGAATTTCATTTTGTTAACCTTGGCCCAGCTCTCCAATCTATCCAGGTCATTTTGAATTTTGATCCTGTCCTCTGGCATATTAGCAACCCCTCCCAATTTGGTGTCATCTGCAAATTTGATGAGCATGCCCTCTATTCCTTCATCCAAGTCGTTGATAAAAATATTGAACAGCACTCGGCCCAGGACAGAACCCTGTGGCACCCCGCTAGTCACTTCTCTTCAGGATGAAAAGCAGCCATTCGTGATCACTCTTTGGGTTCAGTCGGTCAACCAATTACAAATCCAACTAACAGTAGCCCTGTCCAGCCTGCATTTTACTAGCTTCATTGCAAGAATGTCATGGGGAACCTTGTCAAAGACCTTATTGAAATCAAGATATGCTACATCCACAGCATTCCCTTCATCTATCAAGCTAGTAACTCTATCATAAAAAGAGATAAGATTAGTCTGGCAAGACTTATTTTTGAGAAATCCATGTTGATTTCTCGTGATTACCGCGTTGCTTTCCAAGTGATTAGAAACTAAGTGCTTAATAATCTGCTCCAGGATCTTTCTGGGTACTGATGTCAGGCTGACTGGGCGATAATTATTTGGGTCCTCTTTTTTTCCCTTCTTGAAGATGGGGACAACATTTGCTCTCTTCCAGTCTGTTGGAATATACTGCTTGAAATACTGCTTTCAAGCATAGGAAACTTGATTTCTGCATATAAAACACCCTTTTCTGCACAAGAATTCATACAGATTTTTCACTTAGAATAAGTCTTCAACTATGAAGATCTTCATCCCTCCAGGATTTTCCTTATCAAAGTTTTCCAACACTCATGAAACTGATATTTCAGCCATTGTTTTTTTAAAAATATTTTTAAACATTCTTACCATCTCTGCAAGGGAATACTCTTAAAAGCTTGTAAGATCAGAGAATGGGAAGTTTTGAAGAAGAAGAAGAAGAAGAAGAAGAAGAAGAAGAAGAAGAAGAAGAAGAAGAAGAAGAAGAAGGGGAAGTAGTAGTAGTCGTCGTCATAGTCATCACTGTCACCTAGATTCATCTATACTTAGCTTCCAAGACATTCCCAAAAGGTTAGTTACCATTATAGTTGCAATAGTTTAAATGTAATGCTTTGCATTCCTATTTCTCAAAAAGAAGTAGAAAATACACATTTAGTTCCTTTCAGAAAATAAATTTGAATGCATTAAGCAGCAGATCCATGGTATGAAATACACGCTTCTCCCATGAACCTTCTTTGTTATTTTAAGGCATATCACAGATCATCGGGCAGTAGAATGAGATACAGCCTAGGACCTGGGATATAGCAGACACTTTCCTCCCATCCACCGTACCACCTCAGCACCCACAAGAAGCAATAGATTCAAGCTACAAGAAAAGAGATTCCACCTGAACCTCAGGAAGAACTTCCTGACAGTCAGAGCTGTCGAGCAGTGGAATATGTTGTCTTGGAATGTTGTGGAATCTCCTTCTTTAGAAGTTTTTAAACAGAGGCTGGATGACCTTCTTTTGGGAGTGCTTTGATGGGTGTTCCTGAATAGCAAGGAGTTGGACTCAGTGGCCCCTGTGGTCTCTTCCAACTCTATGATTCTATATCACAGTACAAGCCAACACTCAGACCATGACAGGTGCCTTTACCACTTAGCAAAAACACATTTTTGTTAGCATGAATCTAACAGAAAGCTGAGAAATGATTCCTCTTTAAGTTACAGTTTTAATGTAATGTAGTTATATCCTAATTATTTAGGAAAGGAATTCCTCATTGAGGAAACAAATCAATTAATTCAATTTCCATGCCTAATTCATAATCTGTGTATTAGCCTTTCTATAGGCAGAGCGAATTCTCTGCTGTGGTACTCCAACTGTGGAGCATCCTCTCCTTGGAATGCCCATTGATGCCAACATTACTAGTATTTAGGAATCAAGGAAAAACATGGTTCTTTATGAAAGCTTTTGGGGCCTGACTGGCCTTACAAAAACCCTCTAACGCACATGGTTTTAATTCATTTTAAGCTGTTTAAACCTGTTAACTGTTTTAACCTGTTTAATCTGTATCTAATTTGTTAATTGTTTCATATGTGCTACTGAACACCGCTCTGAGATCTCTGGATAAATGTCAGGATATAAATAGTTTAAGAAATAAATAATAGATTCATGGTAACTTCCTGTTTGTTTGTCCACACCGACTCTCTTCCTGCATCACACTAATCTGCACCATTTTCTTCTTCCTTCTCTCCTCCCCTCTCCTCTATTAGAGTATGCATTTGATTGAGTGTTAGTAATCTGTAAGTAAAGCTTCTTTTATATATTTTACAAAGAAGATTAAGCTCATTCCTTTTCTTTGCTTGGTCCTGTCTGTGTGGTTGGTCATGGAACTGGCTGTTCAGCTTCTGCTTTGGAAATATGCTTCCTTTGCTTGAGAGAACAACTATTATCTTTTCCCTTCTCAAGACTTTTTTTTTTTTTGCACTGATTGTCAATACACAAAATGAATTTTTTGTGCCACTCCCAGAACAATTTTTTTCCACAAAAAGCATTTTGAAGTACCAAAGTCATAGAATTTGAGCATTTTGTCAGGACATCCTACTTTGTTGAGGACAAGAAAATGTATGAGTATTTTTTTCATCTCTAATTACAAGCAACTTATTATAAACAGAGTTTGGAAGTAGAGTTTTCCATTTTGAATAGTAAGGAAGAAGTGGATCAAAAAAATTTCCTCCCTCTTTCATAAGACACAGTGTCACCAAATTAAGTTATAGGTTCAAATCAGATAAAAGAAAAAATGCCTCTACACAATACAGTTAACATTTAGAAGTTATTGTCATGGAAAGGGATGAGGGCCATTACTTTAGAAGGATTTTTTTTAAGGCTTATGTAAGATCAGGATGAGTAATAGGAAAGCTAATTGGAACATCCAGATTTGATCATCTGATACAAGATGACAGGAGTAGGCTGTTGCCCTTGTACTGAGTTTGTAAGTTTCCTAGAAAAGGGTGAGAGTCCATTAGCTCTCCACAGGTTGATGAACTGCTCCACACATCATGCTTCAACACTGACCAGGTCATAAGCACTAAAAGGAAGTGGAGTTCAACAAATGTCAGGAAGGTCCTATTCTAGAGGCCTCTTACTATGGCCAGAAGTAGAATTCTTATGTGGAAAGATTCCCAATATTAATCAAAAGGGTTCTTCTTGTGTTTGGAAATTCTTAATACACCGAATACTTTCTTCTAGCCAAATAATAACTGTTCAGTTATCAATATTGTAATAGTCAGTTGACCATCATCACAGACTTATATGTAGTAACATCAATAGAATGCAGCCAAAAAGAAAGAAAAGAGACAAAGAGAGAGAAAAGGATGTAGTTACATGGAACCTCTCTTTCTTGTTATGAATATTGTCAAACTAAAGCTGCAGCAGATTTTTAAGAGCTCAGACATCCTGCAAATGAGGATAATGAACACTATAAATCTAACACTTATACTATTTTATGTCCTTTCTCAGAAAGTACTATTATCTCCATGAACACTTAGGAGGGGGAAAAAAAACACTATTCACTCAGACTAAAGACTGTATGGCTGAAAGATTATTTTTTGTTATTTGCATTTACCTTGTTAAAGTTTGATAGAGTATTCTTTATATCACTATCAGTTTTGGAATATGCATTTTATTCCACTACCACCCCCTCCCAAGGAAAAATGTTATAAATGTGGATTGCTTAGGGGAAAGAGTTTCAGCATATGTTTAATAAGATCCATAAATGTTATGCTCCTCTAATGAGTTCAGCAACTATATATACTCTAATCATCCTTACTGAAGCAATTTAGATGATCAGAAAAAAAATCAGATGATAAATCTTTTCCTGGGTTGTACTAACCCATCAGGTCAATGTAGAACTGAACATCTGAGCGCTTATCTATTGAGCAACAAAAACATCAATGCACATATAAAACTAGCAGATTAAAGAAAATACTACAACAACCTTCTCTGTGTTTCTCCCCCATTGTGAGCTCCCAAACTTTCAGTCACACATTTGCAGTTTGGTACAGTCTGGGTGGAAAAAAAGTTATCATGTGTTTAAACTAAATAAACATACAAATGGGCCAAAATCACAGTACACAAATCCATGCAACATCCACATGTCTGCTTAGAAGTAAATCCAACTAAGTTCAATGGGGCTTGCTCTTAGGAACAAGGAAAAAGAACTGCAGCCAACAACAAACTAAGCACCACTTAGCTCAGTCTGTAGTTTCACTGGAAGAACACTGCCAGGCAGATAGTTTAGATCCGCTTGGTTTAGTTTAATTTAAAATCATCACTTTTCCAGCCATCATGGGAATTGATGCTCTGTTGGTGACACAGTATATTTGTCCATGGGAGCGTATACTTATGGAATGCTCACATAGACACTAAATATATTATTAAGTATTGGTTCTTAGCCTCTGTCTGTATGTGCATGTGTTTTTGCATGCATGCATGCATGTATCTTCAACTTGCCTGTCAACTTAAGGCAATCCGATGAATTTCAGAATTTCAGAAAAGTCTTATTAGGAAAGGAATTCTCATAGGTGATTTTGCCAATTCATTCCTCTGAAACATAGCCGACTGTACAAAGTTAAAAGCTTAGGAGCTTTTATAGCAACTGTAGCCCTGGGGTCATATGCAACCTGTGACATCTCACCAAATTCTCTCAGACTTGTATTCCCAGAGGTAATGGGTATGTGTGAAATGCCTCTCCTGTGAAGATAAGCCATGTCTAATCTTTGGCCTCCAAGACTGGACCCTCTAAGGAGGCCCGCAAGTGGGTTTCCCACTTCATCTGGAAATTCATCATCATTAACTAGATTGCAGGACCTCTTTGTAAGGCTTAACTGGGACATACACCAATTTTTCACAACTAGAAATGAATATCTGGCCACTTTTATTCCCCTTCTCTTTTTTGACAGTCAGCGATACTGCAGAGGGAAAAAGGGAGGAGAAAAAAATAAATAAAAAATGAACCTTATGTAGCAAAGAAACCATGAAAAATGAAATGCTCGATCTTTAGTATGAATGGCTGAATCACTTAACCCCCATCCCATTGTTTTAACAAACTGTATACCCTATTTGCCAGTGTATAAGACACACCCATGTATAAGATGCACCCCATTTATATACCAGCAAATACTATTTGCCAAAGTATAAAACACACCGGTGTATAAGATGCACCCCATTTTCAAGCAGTTTTTTTCAGAAAAAAAAGTGAGACTTATACGCCAGCAAATTCTATTATTTTTCATTTGCAAACATTTAGAAAGCTTATATGGATCTACTGCTCAAGTCAATAAACAAAAGAAGTGCACATACCTACACACACACACACACACACACTTCCTTTCCAGTATGCGGGATACCAATTTGTATCAAGGCCTGCTGCAATTTCTCAGTCTCCTTTTCTCCTCAAATCAAAATGGAGATTAGCCTATCCATACATTGTAAGGTACCAAACCCATACCACCTTTTTTGACACCAGTGCTCATAAGAGACTGTGTGATATCACATCACAAAAGCAGCTTCTTTTTGTTTAGTACTGCAGCCTTCTGAGATATAGAAGAGTCTTCAGTCTAGCAAAGGAGCTATTAAAAGCTGAGGGGAACGGATGAAGATTCAAAACAGGAGCATTGGAAATCATTACCTTTAAAAAAATGAAATCATCATTTGAAGCTACTGAGGAAGTGTCCAAGTCTTTGCCGGCAGGAAAAAGAGTGGCAATAATAGCACAAAGCAACGCGGCTGCTAATGATATAATACATACCTCTCAGTTCCATCGTTCATTAAAATGAGGGCAACGATCAAACAAAATGACACTGCTGGTGTTTGTCTTTGGTTATCACTAGACATTTTTCAGACTAGCTTGATCACACCACATTTTATCATTCACTAAGGAGGGAAGAACCAAAAGCTTATTTCTCAAGCAGTACAGCTCTAAAGGTAGTTCTTATTCCTTCTCATACATACATACTGATACAATTTGGGATCATTGCTACTATCAATTTAGGCATAACAATTCTGTACATGCTGTTCACATATTCAGAAACTGGACACATCCCGAACACTGATAAATTCTTATTGCCCTACCCTAGCATTTAATGTGTCCTTTTCTCCTTTTGTTTTACTATTTGATTTACTATCACTTAGCTTTATTATTCCTCTCTCATTACAAGCAGCACGTATATACACTTTCTCAATGTGGGACAAGGAAGGCTTTGAATCATACAGTTCCCAAACTTCTTCCCAAAAACTTTCTAGGCCAGAGGTGGGAATCATGCATCTTGTGAGCTAGATGAGGCCCAGAGGGATCCTGTGACACCTTTGGCCCCACCCCAATCACTACTGACCAACTTCTGCATCTACGACACAAAGGTCACATATATTTGTTCAAGAGCAGGGTGCATTGTCTTCTCTTCCCCCCTATGGCTCTGGAGACACTATCTGAGTTTCATTGCCTGAGGAGAGTCATCATCATTCCCTTTTTAGGCTGTGCAAGTTCACATTCACACACAGTCTGCAATTTATACATGCACAAGACCCAGTTCATTAATTTCATCATCAATTACTTTCAGAGGACTGGATCCAGAGTTAGCCATACTAACCCAATTAAATACATGGGATTTAAGTTAGCCATAACTTACTTTTGTTGGTCTTTCACTTGCAAGTTTAAAGTTTACAATGATGAATTTAATTCCTCAATTAAAATAAGTCTGTTTTATGTGTGACTGCACCTGGATCCAACCTATTACATTTTAGTTTGATAGTTTTGTTTCTTCGGACTCCTGTTTATTTTTGATTGTTTTTTAAATCAATCTATTTAAATGAAAACTCATTGCATTTAAAGAATATTGATCAGGTAGTATAAAAATGATATAAGTCAGAGTGGGCAACACACAAGGCACAGATTACCTGTGTTGCCTCAAAGAAATTTTTAAAACACCAACCCTAAAAGTTCTATCAAAATTTGATGGTGAACTGCATTAACTTAATTTCAATTTCAAACAAGGATGTAATTCTTTCCTAATTTCATTTCAAAGGAAGCAACAAGTAATTTTAGGAATTTTCTTCTTGTTATGAAAAAAATCTTCGAAAACTATATAGTTTTCAAAGGCTAGTAGAAGCCAGAACTTACTCACCACAAAATTCACATGTGATATTCCTCTGTCTGCAGAAAGAAAGATTTTATGCACAGAAAAGAATATTTATGCACAGAAATATTATTTTCTGTGCAGAATATGCTGTCTTTGGTTCACTAAATTATTTTTCTCTATGTAAAAATACCACACATTTTTAAGGGTGGATGGGTGGGCAGAGTAGCTCCCAAACTGCAACGATTCCTGTTAGTCTAGTCCAGTGGTTCTCAACCTGTGGGTCCCCAGATGTTTGTGGACTTCAGCTCCTAGAAGCCCTGAGCATTGACCGTAGTGGCTGGGGCTTCTGGGAGCTGAAGTCCACAAACATCTGGGGACCCACAGGTTGAGAACCACTGGTCTAGTCTAAGTTTCTCCTCTCCAGGGTTTCCCAGCACTCAATAAATATTTTTTCTGCCATTTATTGAATATTTTCTAATATCTGGCTATCCCTAGTGTGAAACAATTTGAACACCATTCAACACTATCTTTAAAGTTTTTTGGGGGGGTGGGGCGGTTTAAAGGCTTTTTTCTGGTTTCCCATTAAAATTCAGCAGTATAATTCCATGTTGAATTTTGGTAGGACAGTAAAGCTCTGTTACAAGTGGCAAACATTATTCAGGTTCAGGGAAGCACTGTGTGTCCAGAAACAGGAAAAGAGCTGGGCATCCCAACCTACAACTATATGATTTGATGACCTGATGGTCTGAAAGTTCTTCGTAGCCTAAATGTAGTACTTATCCTTGTGAGTCATGCTGCATTGTCTTCATAAGCTCAGGTTTCAGAACCCTATACTGGTGCAGAAGAAGTATTAGCCCCTGCAATTATCAGGCAGTAGAAAGCTATTGGGTTGGCTACACCTTTTACAAACCCTAGAAGCCTGGTTCTCAGCCTTTGTTTACTTGACAGAACAGTGTTTTCTTTTCACTGCATTTCAGGCACTCCCTCTAGCCACTGACGTCAGAGGCCCTGATTTGCTTCTTTACTGGGCTTGCATTTAAGTATAGATCACTAGTGACTCCAGGTCTAGCCTGCTAGCTACTTCTGCGCTGACAACATGGGTGAAGTGAGGGTGATGTATAATCATTATGGACTTCATTTTTCACTGTGGGTGTGTGTGCCTACACCTTCAGCCTGTTCCCGTCATAGGTGATCCAAGATTTTGTTGCCATAGGCTGAGAAGCCAGTAACACCCCACAACCAGTCAAGTCAAGGTTCACTGTACTCAAAGCTAGACATATCATTTTGACAGAGGAGATAGCACGCTCTGTAATATCCTTGCCTTTGCCCTGGCAGCTTTCTAAAAAGAAAAAAAAATCCAGTTTAAAGAGTAATACTTTCCCATCTTTCTCTTACATCTCTTAAATCTACACTGGAGGCATTTTTTTCTCATTCAGCCTCTGCTGGGCCAGTTCTGCTCAATGTCTCTAAATCAACAGTTAAAGATACTACTCTGTGCTTGGTTTGGTTCACCCTGTACACAGAATTTGTGCATGTATATTCAAGTGATTCCATCTAGCTATTTCCATCCAAGTGCTAACTAGATATGTTGGCAACAATATGTGCAATTGTCACCACCAGAAGCTTGTGATGAGCACTTAACAGTAATAGAGATCTTCTTCTCACAGCAAAGCTACAGTGGCCTTTTCCAAAGGAACTTAATATTTTCTTCACTTATAGGCTCCAACAAACATTTAAATCTTGATTTTATTAAAAAGGGACCATCTTCATTTATTTACATACTTACAAACAAATGCACACGTTGTATGATTTCTTTTTTTAAGTAACTGTAATAGTATGCAGTCCATCATGTATGTTAATGTATCTGAACAAATAATTAGACTATGAGGGAAGTATATTTTTATTGCATTTCCCTTTCCATGGAGATACAGGTGTGTTAAGTAATTTATGCACAGAGATGATAACAGAATATGTTTGCTACAGGTGAAAAACAAGACCTGCACGTCTTGGAATAATATAACCACAATTCAACTTATGGACATACTCAGTGCTTTTCATATATTTCTCATCTTTTTCTATCGGACAGCTTGATTGCTTGTAGCATCCTAATAACAATTCAGAAGAGATTTTTTTGGCACTGATGT
Source organism: Iguana delicatissima (assembly GCA_948472985.1). NCBI lineage: Eukaryota > Metazoa > Chordata > Lepidosauria > Squamata > Iguanidae > Iguana > Iguana delicatissima. The sequence continues at coordinate 316,176 of CAOKZL010003012.1, forward strand.
TAGTATCACTTTTAAAGAGCAATCTTGCTATCATTTTATATTTCTAGAGTTGTCTTGTGTTAAATTGCAGAAGGGCCAGCACTAGCAAAAGGGTGAAAAGAAGAGAGGCAAAAAGTCTAGAAGACAAAGAAATATGATTTCATGAACAATGTGTACAGCAACAGCCAGTAACAGAACCACTTCTGATTCTTAGGATGGTTTGGATAGAGGTCAAGATACTTCACATTCAAACACATAGGATATTGCTAGGTCATCCATCTATCTTTTTTATACCAGTGTGACTATGATGGCTTCCTCAAAAAAAAAAAAAAAAAATCTAGCAATTCTATTTTGAAGGTACTGAAATGGAGTGGGCAGAGCTCAAAGGGCTTTAGTATCATTCCCCATGATTCCCTAGTAAGAAGGAACTGGTATTAAATCACTTTGAAATCTTCAAACTCTATGAAATTCATGAAGTTGCTGTAAGTCAAACAGTGACTTGAAGGTACCAACACATACATACATACACACCCACTCCACACACACACACCCACGCGCATGCACGTGCACACGCACACACACACGTATACACCAGAAGAAAGCTTTATTGGTCCATGTCCTTGCTTTAGAAGGCCTCCTACTGATTCACCCTCTCACCTTGAGAGAAAGTGGCTACCTCTACACTGCTTTCTAGCAGTATGTTCTAGTTTCATAGCATTGATTTGTGGGATGGGCATCTGGCCAAATCATCTGGGATATTATAGGTGATAGGCTGGAGACTTCCACATCCTATACCCCATCTTCTCCTTCTTTCCCATATACCTGCTCCTCTTTAACACATCCAACTAAACTTAAACCAGGTAGTGTTCTGTGGTTATGGAACTGCAAAGGCAGATAGACTTTCCTGTAGCTGTACTCCCTTCCACCACGTCAGAGGTAGCTGACCAGCCAAATAGCATGGTCAGCAGCAGCTACAGTAGTTGTTCATGCTGCAGGGAAATGCCGGAATGCCTTCCTATGGCACTGAACTCTGCCAATGTGCAGAGCAGAGAGTTGCCTCCTCTTTTTGAAGGGAAAGGAAGCTGAGATTGTTTTGTTTTGTCACTCATATTGGCAGTTCCATCAGCAACTAAGGAACAGCATAACCCCACTCTGGAAAAAAAATGGCCCAAATGTTGCATATGGTCTACATGTTGCCCACTTTCATTCAGGAGATCATCCTGTTTGTTTTGCCCTGTCTGCATATGTCTACAGAACACAGGGCACCTCCCAAGCACCTGGGTAGACCTAGTGTACAGCTTCTAAACTTTATTCAGGCTGGTGGGTCACAAGTTATGCAGGCTGATATTATAACCCTTCTTTCTGGGGATACAGCAGCATCTGCAGCCCTCACTTCTTCCAGTGTGATGTATAAGACAGGGATATTTGAGAACATAGAGAGCAGCAGGGATTTTCTGGGCTATCAATATGTCGAACACTAGCTGTCTTCTCCTTTCTTATTATATCCAAAGTAGTTCTGCACCAATAATACTCTATACCCAAAAATAACACTCACTGAAATTTCATTTCCATTCTTCCTGGAAACAGTTGCTCAAAGGAGTAAATATACCCCTGCTGATCTTTAATCACTGCTCAGCAGTAATGATGTCATCTATTTCTAAAGCTGGCTGGCCAGCTATCAGAACCTAAATCTTGCAAATACAAAGACCTACATGCAAACAAACAGCTGTTTGATGACTAGGCAAGTATTTCTAAAGAACCTATACTACTGAAGGAGGAATGGTCACTGTTCACTTTCTTTTTCTTTTGCAAAATATCATTTCTGGTCACTGCTCTTCATCAAAGCAGGGTCATGGGAAATTCCAAGTGGCTCTCCATGATGGGTGAAACTGGCAAAACGGTAAAGGTTATATGTATGTAAAACCATGATGGTACGTGTGTCAAAATCTGAAAAACAGCAGTAGCAAGAGCTAGAAGAAAGCTCTCCCTTGGATGAATTTTTCCTCAAAATATTCCTGCAGAAAAATCCATTGATCTTGCTGAATGATTCCACATGCTGCTGAAGAAGGCGCCTGAGAGACATACTAACAATGATGGTATGTGGCATATAGACCCTATTGTGGTACAGATTAGTTAGGTTCACCCATTGCTAATTTGTCCCCCTTTGGTCAGAAAAGTATTTGAACAGTTATATAACTGCATAATTACATTTTGGACTATAACTCCCAGAATTCCAAGCCAGCATGTAGTGAGTATAATGGAGGACCTTCCAGGTAATTCAAGAACAAAAATGACACAAAGGAAATGGATACTTTTTGATGAGCACCAAATGAGCTGGACTCAACATTATACCAACATATATCTCTTAATTCTGCTTTCCTTGTTTTGGCTAAAATGTGCAGTTGGGCTCTTCAGTAAGCTCTATGACCTAAGGTTACATCAGAAGAAACCAACCCACCCATAATCAAGAAATTCATATGCCACTTTGAAGCATATCTCACAAGAATCACTCATTTACACCTCTTTCTTTGCTTCCATTCTTCAAATTAATCAACAAAAAGACAACATGGATCATTCAACAGCATTACAATTTGAAAATCTCAATTGAAGAATAAATGTGACTTTTCACACTTCAGTAAGAGTCATGCAAGCATGGTTTGTTCATCTTCATAGTCACTGTCACAAATACAAAAAGCAACAATACCCAACACTGGTTGAGTTGGGATGAAAAGCAATGAGAAATATCACCATGAGATGCAACTCCAGGCTGCCTTGAGGAGTACTAATCATTTAGTTATGGAAGAAATTTGCCTCCGGCCCTGTTCAGTACAGTATCACTATGGTGGCTTTACAAAGGAGACAGCACATCTAACAGAAACAGACAACACTTCAAGCTGTCCAGCACCAATGACTTCTTTCTTCCTTTATCACGTCATCAGTTTTAAAAGAATTGAGACAAAGAGACTCTGCTTAGCATCATTTTTAACAGATAACTTTTACAAAAGAAGGTGAATATTGACTGATAGCAGATGGCAAACTCTATCCCTCAGGTGGCTGAGGGGGAGAGGACCAGCAAACAGTAGAAGAGTTCAATAAACTTTGTGAAATGAGTTATATCCAGAGTACTGATAATAATATCAGCCTTAATGGAACCTCAGTTGAGTGAGCAAGTAGAAAATGCCATTCAAGATCTCAGGCTAACATAGTGTCATCATTATCACTCTCATCACTACTACCATCTATTCTTAATAGATTTACAGAAAATAGAATCTAGATGGGGAACAGCAGAGCTAAGGGCAAGGCAGTTTGTCATCAGCTGCCAGACAAGTATTTTCTGTTCATTTGTGAGTCAATTTTCATAAATAATGTTGACAGGAACACAGATCATGGTCATAATCATTCATTTATTATTTCTGGGAATGGAATGGAAGAGTGATAACTGGAGCAGAGGTTCAAGAGAGCCTGATGGAATAGTTTATAGGATGACAAGATTGTACCAAAGAGGCCAGCAGGGATAAGTGCTTTACTGCCCAATGTTGTTTCTGTACATAATGGTGCATTTGATATAAGCCTCCTAAGCCTGTGACCTAATGAGGAACACAGCAAGTTGATACAGAAAGAGTTTCATTTTACTGCTCACGAAGCACTGGCACTCAGGCTTTGGGAATTATCGATAAGAGCGCCTTCCAAAACCTGTATTTGCAGCTATTAAATCAACATACCATACATATTAACTAGGGTTTTTTGTTTGTTAAAAAAAAAAAAGAAATTTATAACAGAAGTATATATCTTAAAAGAGGACTGTAAGTTATTAGGCCAGAATGTAGCTAACATCTATCCTCTATTACTGGCATTTTACTCTCTAAGAAACCTTTAGCAAAGGCTGAAAGACAGACAGACTATACAGTGCTAACTCCAACATTAGTCCTACCTAGAGTAGACCCACCAAAACGAGTGGAAATTCTAAAAAATAACCTAAGTCCCATTGATCTGAATGGGCTGCTTGAGCTGGACTTACCCAGTTTGATGCGGGCTGAGACAATGCTCTGCATTTACTTGTCAATAAGTCTGACTGTGGCTATATCAGCAAGGAACATGTGCTGTTATAAAGGCCCTGCATCCCCCTTCTCCCTTAAAAGGAAGAATGGAGTGTTCTTGCCTACAGCAGAAGCTGTCAAACTAGTCTTCAGTGTTTCAGTTGCAAATCTCATGAGCTCCAGTTGGCACATATAGGGATTATAGCAACTGTAGTACAAAAATTGCTAGGTTACTTACTCCTGCCTGTACACAGATTGCAGAAGAAAAAATGATTTGATATTCTTTTTGCTGGTTAATTTCACCTACAGAGAAATCTGATGGTAAATCTGGAAATTTTTATTGAAGTAGAACACCCACTGAAATACACCCCCCCCCAAAAGGCAAGTTTTTGTAAGATCTAAATTCTTTATCAGCTGAGGTACTTTTGTATAAATCTAATGCTGGTCCATGGATGGGAAATGTGCAGCTCCCCCAGATGCTGAACTAAAAGTTCAAATTAAATGAAAGAATTCCTCAGCACTGCCTATGCTGGCTAGGACTGCTGGGAGTTTTAGTTCCATGACCTCTGGAGTGCTGTACAATTCCCACTCTGTGTTAGCATAATACACATCTGTGTGATCAGAAGTGCAGCCCATATCCTTTCTTGTGTGTTGAAAGCTAAATTGGTTGTATTTCTAGTGTTATCACCATGAACTGGCCTGGCCTTTGGTAACCTTTAGATATCATTTTGATATCATAATTTGGCCCTGCTCTGCCACCAGCCAAGTGTTTGTGAGGCCACTGTACAAGCGCGAAGCTAGGCATGGCTACTATTTGTTGCTCCCATCAAACCAAGCCAGAAATAGCCAGAACTGCTTTAGAGGACCTCCCAAAACAAACACCCTCAATCAATAAACAAAGAGACCCTCTGCCCTGAGAGGGCACCCTGGCGAGCTAAGTGCTTAACTGCCGAGCTAGCCGCATTTACATACCAGCCATACTATTGTCAATTCAGAACATAACTCAATCATGTAAATTCTGACCTTTCGGAGGCATTGTCTCCAACCCAAAACTTATTGTTTTCGCCCAAGACCAGACTAGCCTACAGTCGTTCTTTCCCTGATAAAAACCCCCAGTTCTGAGAGCTCTTTGGAACTCTCATTGGATCGCTCTGGACTTCTACTCTGCCTTGCTGCCGCTCAGTTCAGCAGATTCCCCTCGGCTGCCATGCCGGATTTCCTCTTCTACAATCAGCTTCCCCAGGACTGCAGGACAGGTGGCGTATCACCCATTCCCCCTTGAACTCTATTTTCCTTTTCTAGTTAGGAGTGTGTTTGTGCTTTTCTTTAATAACTGTTTAATAAATCTTAATTGTTATTTGAACTGTGTGCCTGCTCACTGACCTGATGCTGTAGACATAGAGTAAAAGATCGCCGCTAAGTTACCCTGCCTCTCATTAGCCAAGAAAGTGCTCCAAGCTAATTTCCCCATCTTGTTGCGTTTGTTGTGGTTATTTGGGTGCCCCTCATGGGACCCCCCAAGTCACAGGGTAACACTAGGCACCAATATAATCGACTTCAGTAAAATACAACTTGGCAAATAATTTACATTGCACAATTGTGAACACTTTAGTGCAACAATAAGCCTCTTGGCATGATCAAGCAATATATTTTTACCGCTGCATGGATGTCCATTGCAGATTGCTGTTTGGAAATCATATTTGTTCAAAACAAGACAAAAGGAGGTGCATAGGTATTCCATAAGGCCTGCTTGTATTATTAGAATATATAATACTCTCTCTCCTTCCCTCCTTCCCTCTCTCCTCTCTCCCCATACTTTACTTCTGGAAAGCACCATAAAAACTTCTCTCGAGTTCATCTTGCTGCAAGAATTTAGTAGGTATATCTGCTACTGCAGGCTTCTAATTGCTTGAAAGGAGCTTTAAGGATCTGCTAAAAGGAATATATTACCATTAAGTGTGTTATGATTTGCTATCTCACTCATCTTGAGGTAAGAGGCACTTTCTCCTCTGGCCAGATTTCCAGGTACAAGCCCAGAGCCTTCATAGCTCAGAGGGTTCCCAAATTACAGTCAATGTCTTCTTTCTTTCCATATAAATTTAAATAGCTGTTTGCTCAGCAGGCATAGTGATGTAAAGCAAAACATCTTCACATCCTATTCCCAAAGTACCTTGGAAACTCTGTGGGGCTCACAGAGGCACTCTGGGAAATAAATATAGTGGGTGTGACTATGGAGTTTCACTTCACACTTGTGTATCTGTGCTGCAAAGTTTAAAAAAACAAACAAACAGAAAAAAAGACATTACAGGGACTGCTGATGCCTTTACCATCACAGTCCTGTGAAGATAAGGGTGGAGTGAAGATAAGAGTTAACAAGTTCCTCTTACTTCTTTGAAAAAACAATTAATCCAGTTTAATAAATGAAGTGACTCCCATATAAAGAGTTTTTAAAAGGAGAAAGTAGCACCCCTTTGATTCCTTCTTGTCACCTGATGGGGGGAACAAATTAGTCCTTTCTCTCTTTCATTGAAACAAACAAAGAAAAAATGTGTTCCCTCCTTTTCCCTCCATTTACCAGGTACAAGAAGAAAATGAACAGGTCCCTCCTTTGCTGACCAATCGTGGAATCATGGGACTAGACACAGATAATTGGGTTGAATAAAGGCCATTTTATTTAACTTAGAACCTTTTTAATTGCATTGAACCTGGAAAGTAGCAAGAAGGGAGAGCAACCTAGGGTGGGATCAGCTAAGGCCAGGCATCACTACATGACTTCTTCCTCAGTCTTCCCCTGAGTGAAATACGTGAGCCTTGAGTGAAATCTAATAGCTGATTTGCTTTCTGTCAGGCCATCAATTGGAAAGCAGACCACAGCAACCCCTCCCAAGTTACAGGACTTAAAGTGATGGCCATGCTCTCCAGGCATGCTCTCCAGTCTCTTTCTCTACCACCAGGTAACAGGACTTAAAGAGACAGTTCCAGAGCTCTTCCCTTCACCAGGTAGGACTTTCCCCCCCTTACTACCTGCCAAATGACCTCCTATTTAAAGAGTCCACCCTTAGCCAATTGCCAAAGTTTCCCAGATACAATGTGGGGGGGGGCGGGGAAGGTAAAGGGGGGGAATCCTACCTGGCCCTGAAGCAATGTTCACACTGTGCTGGAGGTGGGAGGATGGTTTATTTTAGCCACAAAAGATGACACGAAGAGGGCAGCACAAGCTTAAATATTCTTCTGCTGTGCCCCCACCACTCACCATCTTGGTGTGATTACACCTGATGTAAAAATACTTGGCCTCTCTCCACTGGAGGCCAGTAAATGGGGTCCCTCCTCCACAGCGCCTTGCATTGTGCAGGTCTGGGGCAGTACTGTCCTGCTGGGGGAGCAGTCAGAAGAATAGAAAGAAGAGATGTGTTCTGTTCACATTTTAATGCAAACTGATCTACTTCTGCACATACAAACTACACAAACTAAGCTATACTTCAAAATTCACATTTCTCTGAAAGGTGAAATGGAATTTTCAGGGCAAATCACGTGTACAAAGATGTATAAGTAAGGGAAAGTGGTCAAAGAAATGCATATATTTGGGAACGTAACTTTTAGAAATGCATTCTGTCATTAAAACTGCTTGGAAAAACCTACACAACAGACATATTTCAGTACAACAATGCATGCATTGGACGGAAGGTGCCCCCAAATGGGTACATACATATATATGTGTGAACTTTTTATTAAAATAGAATCTAGCTGTGTTTGTATCCTTAATGTATATTTTAAGGTGTTTTTTAAAAGTTTATTTTTAGTTTGCATGTAATTTTTGAATAACATAAATAATAAATTGGTGAGAATCTACAAGTTCTGAACTTAAGATATGAAAAAATATCAAGGCTCCAAAATGAGAGAGAAAGAGAGAGAGATTGCTCCATCCCTATTCCAAAGAACCAGCAGAGTTCCTATATCATTCGGCAGTTGTAATGCTGTTGTCTGTGATTTTGAAGAGTAAGGCTGCAATCCCTTGCACGTTCCACAAGGTATGAAGAATAAGGCTTCCTTCAGAGTAGGTGTGGATAGCCTCAAGCTTTAGGAACTTAAAGCTTTCTGCAAAAAGTTTTCTGCAATTTTTGCAGAACCACACTGAACTTCACCAGCAACATTCACAAATTTTGGTGTCCATTAATGCTACATTTGCCACAATTAAAAGCCTTCTTTTGGGCTAATTCTCATATTAGTCCTGCCCAAAACAGCCTTACTGGAATAAAAGGGATGTGTTAATCATAAATAAGCTATGTCTCACTGATTTCAGTGATCCTACTCTAGGCAAAACCACCATTGCTTTTAGGCATTGGAAACAAAGTAAAGCAATGCTATGCATTCACAGACACATCAACACATGCAATATCCCTTGTGACAGACAACCAGACTAGAAACTTTTTTTTTTTCCAGAACTGTTACTCAATGGGGGGAAAAATTAAAAAGGGTATAACATGAATTATTTTTCCATAGTGTAAAATGGATTACTTTACAGTATCCTAATACCTTTCATGTGCAATGATTTGTCTACTTCACAAAATTGTAGTCTGTATCATTTTCTCCAAAGCTTTATCTCGGACAATGGTATTCAGCCAACATACCAAATGATTGCTTTTTCACATGCACTTTTCTATTACTGCTGTTTTAAAGGACTTCTGCTTAGAAGTCTTGCCAACCTCCTTTCTCTCTCCTTTCCACCCTCCATTCATTTCCTGCACTATCCTGGCTGTGAGCCATAGAAAGGAATGAGATGGGTCATAGAAATCCTCTCCTGGAATGGCAAAAGGAGAAGGTGGAGCAAAAGACAAAAGAAATGAATGATTCTCAAACCAAGCTCTCCCTGATGATGAGAGCCAGAAAGCAGAGAGATGCAAGGCTGTTCATGCTTTGACCTTGAATATATGAATGGAGAAGATCAATCTCTATGCTATATAAATAATAAATGCTAATAACTTTCCATAAATAAATATCATCAGCTATTTATCTGTGCAGGGGATGGGAGGGGTAAAGCACTTTGAACACAATAAAATGCAACCCAAGAGGAACTTGAGAGACAGGAAGTACAAAAGGATAATTTTGCAGCCTAGAAGGACTAAGTAAAGCGGGCAAGATTTTAAAAAAATAAAACAATTTGCTGTTCTTTTACATCAGGAGCAGCAGCAGCGTGAAAAATGTTCCTTGTGGTGCTTCTTAGACAAGGGATGGAAATCTTAGCAAATTTCTTTCTTCCAGAGAATGAATAATTTTACATTTTTCTTCCTGCAGTGGAAGAAAGTCATTGAAAATTGCACAGTTTTGAAGATTATTTGCAGTTAAATATTTATTTCATGCAACATATACACACACAGGAGGCTTTTTTTTTCTAAACAGAAAACAGAATTTCTCTTTTCCTGTGTAAAAAACTTGTTTTCTGTACAAAAAAATGCCAACAACAACAGCAAATCCCACATGCATTTTCCATTTCAAATGACTTCCAAACTGTGAAGATTCTCTCCTCCCTAGGATTCTTCTTCTCAAGGTTTCCTGATGCTCGAGAAATATGATTTTCAACCATTTTTTCAAATACACTAAAATTTTCTTTTCATCCCTATCTCAGGCAACTTGTGTCCATACTGCCTTTGGCAGTGATTACTGAGCCTATTTGATGTCACACACCAGAAGATAGAAAGGCCTGAGGAAGATGAAGTATACATCTGGAGAACATGTAACCCTTCAGTTGTTGGACTGCAATTCCCACAAGCCTTAGTTAGCCATCGCTGAGTAGAGTTACAGTAAAACAATATCTAGAAATCTCAGCCTCCCCCTGATGTAGAAGAATCAAGGAGCATCTAGGAAAAGACAAGCTGGGGCCTAAAAAGGGTTACTCAAGAAATAAAGTCCTGGGGCAGGAAAGACTAAAGAGTCCAGATGAATGATGAGATGAAGAGAATGAAACAGGGGTAGAGTGAGTGGGGGATACGGGAGGGTATAGGTAGAGAGGTGCTGCATCAAGCATTGTTATGAAATGACTGACTACATCTTTGGCTATAGTCCTCTAATTTCAACTAATAGAAATGCCACTTAGCAATCTTCCCCTCACTCTCCACTATATGGGTAATAAGTTTTCCAAGAAAAGAATAAGATTGAAAAAACCTGCTGAAATTATAGAACAAATCTAAAGCCAATAGTAACTACTACTATGCTGAGCTACTTCATAGCAATGCATCAGTATGTGAAAGGTTGCCACTGGAATTGATGTATTTGTGCAAGTATGTGTGTGGGCAGTCCCTGTCCCTTCAAAGGTTCTTATTGCTTAAAAGAAGCAGCACTAATTCTTACTAATGTAAAGAAGAGTTACACTTTTCCCCAAAACTTTAGGGGGCTATTTTAACCTAAAATATTGCCAATAATTCCATTTCTCTGGCAGCCCTGCTGTCTAAGCCACATCTCTTGAACAGTGGCAGGCACACTGGGCAGTCGGGGGGGGGGGAATTCCTGGCAAACAATTAAAGTACTAATCAGTTTTGCTAATTGAGGTTACCTAGATCATGGTATACAGGGACAACAAATTAAGGAGGTGACTACGGCATCCCAAACACATCTGTTAAAGTCAAAATTAATGGATATGCAAAATTAAGTTCACTTTCTTATCGATTTCTCTTCAGCTGCACTCAACTCTAGAAAGAGCAATCAAAGATGATCATCCATTAGCTGTCAGCAGTGAATAGCTCAAAAAGCAAACTGCTAATTTTCCAATGATACCTCCCTCCTAGATCCCATCTGCAAATTGTGGCTGCAATAAGCATCAGCCTTTTCATATTTTGTTTTTTTCTGCTCCACAAACTAACTAATGCTCTCTTTCTCCACACACACATACAAACACTCCTATCAGCATGGTGAAGTGAAATCAAACCCATCTTACCTAGAATCATAGAGCTGGAAGGAGCCTCATGGGCCAGTGAGTCCAACCCCCTGCTCAGTGCAGGATCTCAAGCTAAAATTTTCCCAGGAGCTAGCTATCTAGGCTCTTTTTCAGACATCCAGAGAAGAAGACCCAGCCACTTCCTTAGGACATTGGCTTCGTTGCTGAACCTCTCTTACTGTCAAAAAGTTTCTTCTAATGTTCAAATGAAATCAGCTCTCTTGTAAGTTCAAACCACTAGACCTGGTCCTAACCGTGGGGCAGCAGAGAACAAGTCTGTGCTCTCCTCTCTGTAGCCCTTGAGGTATTTAAAAAGTGCAATCATGTCACCCCTCAGTTTTTCCTTCATCGATGAACATACCCATCTCCTTCAACCTTTTCTTGTATGTTTTGCTCACTGTACTTCTTATTATCCTTCTTGTCCTTCTGCGAATCTGCTCCAATTTGTTAATATCCTTTTTAAAAGTATGCACCCTGTACTAAATTCAGTACTCCAGAGGAGGCCTGAACAGCACAGAATATAGTAGGAGTACTTGTAAGGCCCTGCTTTGGGGTGCCTGATATCAGTATGGTTTGGATGGGCACCATACTCAATTGGTATCACATTGGATTTGCAATTGTATTAATTGGCTCTGATATCAAAATCAAGCCTGACAGGTGACCAAGTGCTCAAACTGAGAGAGGGAGGAAACTTGACTGTAAATGAGAGAAGCAGGTCAACCTAAACAGCCTCCAGATAACACTAAGTCATTTGTCAGGCAAATAAACGCCGTCTCTGTGGAAAATAGGTTTAAGCAGAAGCTGGAGTTTCCCAGAGAATGCAATTGTGAGATGCCCACCAGGACACTGATTGACAGATATCTATCCCCAGTGCACCTGGACTCCTTCCTCTTGCCTCGTAACATCCACAATGGACAGCTATTACAACACACATTGTGTCTTTGTCATCCAAAACACCACAAACATTAGTGGGTTGATGGTCCATTGTCTTTGCTGCAACTCCCATTGTTCCACACCTGGAACTGCACATATCTTTCACTGCCACAGGCTAATTTTTGGGTACAAATGCCCTAGATTTCAGTATGCCCAGTGCAGTCTCTCAAAGGTCTACCTGTCACTCTGTCTGTCTGGCTCCTGAACGAGAACTGTCCTTAGGTCCTACCTAAGCCAATCCACATTTCAGCTCTTCACTACTCTTCTGGACTGGTAATTATAAACCTCCACAAAACCTCTCAGCCTCTGTTTCCGTATTTTTTTCCTCCCTTTCTCCTGCAGTTAGCTCTTGTGTGAATGTTTGACTGTTTGTATTTTATGTGCACGCATGCATGGGTGAATTACCCCCAATAAAAACACATTGTTAGATTACTTTTGAATCTCTGGCTGGTTCTTTTCCTGCGTGACCCTGTAAACATTGGTAGAAAAGGCCTTAAGTTACCCCCCTCTTGAGAGCCTCCTCTTTGACCTAATTCATTCCCCACTTTTGCAAGGAGGTATTTGGCATCATGAGAAAGCCCTTGTGGCACCTACATTTTGGAGTAACATATTACTCCCCTCAAGAACCAGTGTGGTATAGTGCTTTGAGTGCTGGGTTATGATCTAGAAAACCAGGGTTTAGTTCTCCAGCCATGGAAACCCACTGGGTGACCTTGAACATATCACATACTCTCAGCCCCAGAAAACACTGTGATAGATTTGCCTTCGAGTTGCCATAAGTTGGAAGTAACTTGAGGGCAAACAACAATAACAACAAAACTTCACCTCTCAGCTTGGAATCTATGTATATAATTATTAATTCTAATTATCTCCATCAGCTAGTAGGATGCTGTGATGACCAAGCAGTGAGAACTACACATGAAATAAATGCATATAATCAAATGCAATTTTTCTCACATTTCACTCTTGATAATGAGTATCACTTAATCAGCTTCCAGACCTACATCGTATGCATGTAAAACAAACTGGATAGCCACATGTGCAGTTACACTTAAGTTAACATTGGCCATTTCCACATGGGGCAAGGGAATCGCCCTGTGACACTACTCACTGGACTTTTGGGCTTCCTGGTCCGGTCCACGCTTCTCCGGAGCAGTGCGTGGCTGCCGCTCCACACTGATCTGGGGACGAAAATGGCGGCTTCTGGTTGGTCGAGGGTCTCGACCAACCGCTGAAGCTCACCAGCCTAAAGCCCGCCCCAAGCCAGCAAATCTGCATAAGGGAGAAGGCTCGCAGTGGTGCGCTCCGTGCTTTTGAAATACCTGTTTTTAGCGGTCTTTCAAAAGCACACTGGACGACTACTTGAGGTCGTTCCGGAGTGGGCTGGGGTGTGGATCTACTTTAAGTAGGTCCGATCCAGTCTGCTCCCAGGTGCAGACGTTCTCCCTGGAGGACGCTCTGCCCTGTGTTAAAAACCCCATGTGGAAATGGCCATCAGTTTCATATTATTATTCTATAGTAGTTGATATGTGTTAACATATGGGCAAATTTGATTTATGTAGTATCCCTGTTCTTCAAAACTACCTTCCTCATTTTTTTTTTAAAAAAATGTTTTAACATTTAAAAAGAAATATTATATACAGATTACCTGGCTTCCTCAAACTGTCTGTTCAGAAAAGTTGGACTGCAATTCTCAGAATCAAAAGATCATGATTGGCAATGAAAAAGGTATATGATAAACCTCTGCATCCCAAACTATCTAATGTGAGGCCTGACAGACTTTTTTTTCCCCACAGTGTGCCAGGAAACAGTACTATGTTTGTATTCATTGGCTACTATAATTTCTTTCTTTTGTGGAAGCTCACCAAGGACCTGCAACAAACAGCTGAGAGATGGGCACTTGTCCGTGGATCATCACTGTTGTAAACCACACGCAACTGTGATTTTGTACAGTATCTATATTCAGTTCAGTCTCTCTCTCTCTCTCTTTCTCACACACACACACATGATTGAACAAAATACAAAGAATGAAATAGAAATAATTTGTTGTTGTTCCTGTGATGTACCTTCAGGTTGAATCTGACTTATGGTGACACTATCCTAGGATTTCTTGGCAAGCTTTATTCTGAGCAAGCTTTCCATTCCTTTCCTCTTACAATGAGAGAGTGTGAATTGCCCAGTACTGGCTAGTAGGTTTCCGTGGCTGAATGGGGATTCAAACTCTGGTCACTTAGAGTTCTAGAAGAACACTCAAACTAGTACACCATGTTAGCTGTTACTAAAAATAATGCTAAACTATTATAATACATAAACGCATCTATAATAAACTACAGCGTGATCATGAAATCCAATTAACATAATGACAAAATGACAATTAATAAATAGTCGGTCCATTGACAAAAAGTTGGCAGTAGGCAAAAGTGGGATTGCAAGATAATAAACTTTGTTCAGTTATTTTAGTAACATGAAGCTGGCTGCCAAGCCTCCAGATACTATCTTATTTCGTCATCTTACTCAGAATAACATAACTTCTTCATAAACTGCCAAAACATATAATTCCATAGGAAAAATGATGGGAATTGCTCAGCCATTCTAATTTGAGGGGGGGGGTGAAGGGGGAGGGATGTCAACTCCCAACAGCTCTAGTCAATGGAGAAGAGTGCTAGAAGTCATAGTCCAACACATCTGGAGGACTGCATATTCCCATCCCTGCTCCAGGAGAACAAACCCAGCTACATCAACATATTTAGTTTATATAAAATAAGACATGAGTGGGAGAAATATATATTCACTATGTTGATTACAAGCGCTCGCAAACCATCTCCCACCCTCATCTTACATCACTATCAATGTCCACACTGGCTGGGATGATGGGATTTGTAAACTAACACATCTAGAAAGTTCCACTTCTGGAGAGGCTGTATATGAGGCTGCATTCTACTATATAGATTTAAAAAACAAAAAAACAGAAGAGGAGTTCTTCCCATCCCTTGCTTTTGCATTTTTAAAACTCCCACATTCTTGCCACTTTTTCTTTGTGCAACAATAAGAACTAGAGATTTCCTTCCAAACAATCATGAAGAGTTTTCAGATTTGGAACTGTAAGAAACTTACAGTAAAGCACATCTTTTCCTGTTCTACAGGAGATGACATTAAAAATCAGGAGACCTCTCAAATATTTGAGCATTCAGAAATAATCTTCACTGAAATGACACATATTTTTTTTAAATGCCTTACATACATTTGTTAACATTTTTTTTAAAAAAATGTTCTTTGCTGTGATAATAGAAAGGTAGAAAGAAGTATATTTGTTAACGCTACTACAAGCACTTTGAAGAGAAGGCAAGATAGATATGTAACTATTTCATTATAATTACTGCTGTGGAACAAGCCAGTGGAGCAAGAAAAAGGCTGTTTGAAAAAAGGTACTCAGTACAGAAATAATGGGCTAACGATAAATCCTATATATTAACAGGAAGCTTATTCTCCCAGTACTGATGCTAATGTAGGCAAATCACCACATCTAGGTGTGAAGATGGCAGTGTCACCCTTGGAGGAACCCCTACATTTTTTAGAAAGACATAAAGCCTAATTTAAAAAAAGCTGAAGGGGCAGGAAAATCATCCAAACAAACCAATTAACATTCTCCTTATTGAGTTACACCTGACATGCCTTACAGTGTTTTCAACATTTCTTTCTTCAGAGCCCTAGTAAAATAGCCCATTCTCTCATCACTTCCACCATCTCCATTTCATCCTTGGGTCATATAAACATATGTCCTGGGGAATAGTGTTTGATACCTATTATGTCGGTGGCCTCCTAACTGAATAACAGTGCAGTCTACAAGGAGTATTTTTCTCCACATGAACCTGCCATCTCAGAGGTGCCCAACTAAATGAACTGCCTTTCCAGACATGTGCTCCTGATGCCCTTTATTGCCACTGAGACATCAGAGGGGAGAAAAGAACGCATCCTCTTGTCTAGTATTAGATCCAGCTTTTGAAATATTTGTTCTCCATTTTAATGGCTTTTAGTTTGTTTCCACTGATCTAACACCACCTGCTGTTGTTTTATTATTGTGTATTTTATTTTATTTTTTTTGGTGGTGTCAGCTGCCTTAATCTTGAGTTTCAAAGGCAGAATATAAATCGAGATGCAGACAAAAATAATTAAGAGTGTTAAGCTTTTTTTGTAATTAAAGATTACTAGATTGTTCATTTTTCAAGCTATTTTCTTGATATGAAC
The DNA here is from genome assembly GCA_948472985.1 of Iguana delicatissima. Classification (NCBI taxonomy): domain Eukaryota; kingdom Metazoa; phylum Chordata; class Lepidosauria; order Squamata; family Iguanidae; genus Iguana; species Iguana delicatissima. The sequence goes on from CAOKZL010003012.1 coordinate 332,298, forward strand.
CCTCCCTCAAATATAATCTTAACATTTTTTTAGCAATGCATGATCCCTTTTGTTTATTTTATTGTTGGTTCTAACAGTTCCTTAAATATTTAAATGCAAAGAGTTATAAAGCAGTTTATCAACTAAACATTATTTAAATCCACTGACAACACCACTATAAATAATCAAATTTGCATAGTGTTTGCACATGTTCAGAGCTAAGAATTTGCATCTAGCACAACCTGCATTATAATGGTGAACTTTTCAGATGGAATTTTGTTTGAATACATGTTATAGCTTCCAACCAAAAGATGCAAAACATATTACACAAGCTTCTGAAGTTCACAAGCTTCTTCAGGGCCACAGAGCTGTATTTTTCTTGAGATTTTAAAGCTAAGTTTAAGATGGTGTTGGAAGGAGGTATGATGCTAATGAACGCCACACCCCTTAATGACCATGGGGTATTTGGGACACAAAGCAAGTCAAGAGAGTCAACTTTTTTTTCCCTCCACTGTTTGAAGAAAAAGCAATTCCCTTGAGAGACAGCCCATATCTGTCCTGTGTGAGGCTACAGGCCCCTTTGTAGACAGAATAAGCAATTCTCTTTAGGGACATGTGGATTAGCATTCCAAGCTCTCATTCCTTGATAGTCTGCTGAAGTCTTTTCCTACATGCAGTTCTCCTTACCTTTCTACTTTTGATAATAGTGTATTTCTTTTCAGAACAGTATTTCTTTTCAGAACAGTAGTTCTGATTAGGGATGCTGAAAATCCTCACTCTTGTCTCCAGTCAGTGATTGAAGACAAGAATGTTTCTTCAGCAAAGCCATCTTTCTCAAGTGCTAGGAGATAAGGTTAGGTGGGGAAGGGATAGATGCTTGCTATGAAACTCTCAGGCACCAGAAGGTGGACTGTTCTAGGATGAAATTAGTCCACGGGTAGAGGTTGTCCATCTCTCTTTTAGTGTCTTATGTAAAACGGCCATTCATTGATTTAGTAGGCATCACTGAAACCTGGTGGGATGAGTCTAATGATTGGAATGTAGGAATAGGGGGGTATAACCTATTTTGCAGAAACAGACCAAACAAGAAAGGAGGAGGGGGAGCCTTATGTGTCAAGGCTGTTTTCACCTGTGAAGAGATCCATGACTTAAATCTGGGAAGCCAAATCGAGAGCATCTGGGTAAGAATTAAGGGAGTGAGAAACAATAGGGATGTGATTGTGGGGGTTAGCTACAGGTCTCCAGGCCAGCCTGAGGGTTTGGATGAGGCCTTCCTGGAGCAGATGACCACACATTCAAAACGGAGAGATGCCGTGTTAATGGGAGATTTCAATTATCCTGATATTTGTTGGCACCCAAACTCTGCCAAGACCGTGAGGTCCAACAGGTTCCTCACTTGCCTTGCAGACAATTTCATGATTCATGAAGGTGGAAGAGGCAACAAGGGAATCAGCTATTTTAGATCTGATCCTGACCAACAGGGATGCCTTTGTTGATGAGGTGGAGATGGTGGGATCCTTGGGGAGAGTGAGCATGCTCCTTTGGAGTTTGTCATTCAGTGGGAAAGAGAAGTCAAGTGTAGCCAGACAGGCATCCTAAACTTTAAGAAAGCTGATTTCTGTAAACTTAGGGAGTTACTTGCTGAAATTCCATGGTCAAGAACACTGAAAGAGAAAGGAGTTCATGACAGATGGGAGTTTCTTAAAAGTGAGATACTGAAGGCACAATTGAAAACTGTGCCAATAAGGAGGAAAAATGGCAGGTGTCTAAAGAAACCAGAATGGTTGACAAAAGAACTCTCAGCTGAGCTAAGTGTTAAAAGAAACATGTACTGGAAATGGAAGAATGGTGAAACCACCACAGAGCAATTCAAGCAAATAGCCAGGAGCTGTAGGGAGAAGGTCAGAAAAGCTAAAGTGCAGAATGAACTCAGGCTTGCCAGAGACATCAAAAACAATAAAAAGGGCTTTTTTAGATATGTCCATAGCAAAAGGAAAAACAAGGAAATGATAGGGTCACTGCGTGGAGAAGATGGCCAATTACTATCAGTGGGAAGAGAGAAGGCAGAACTACTCAACATCTTCTTTGCCTCAGTTTTCTCCCAAAAGGATAGAAGTACCCAACCTAGGGGGTTGGGAGCAGGTGAAGAAGGGGGCGGGGGGAAATGCAGCACAGAATAAGTAGAGAAGTAGTACAGGAATATCTGGCTAAACTAGATGAATTCAAGTCTCCAGGGCCAGATGAACTACACCCAAGGATATTAAAAGAACTGGCAGAAATCATTTCTGAACCACTTGCAATAATCTTTCAGAACTCTTGGAGAACAGGAGAAGTCCCAGCAGACTGGAGGAGGGCAAATGTCATCCCCATCTTCAAGAAGGGGAAAAAAGGACCCAAATAATTATCACCCAGTCAGCCTGACATCAACACCAGGAAAGATTCTAAAGCAGATTATTAAACAGGCAGTTTATAATTATTTAAAAAGCAATGCCATAATCACAAAAAGTCAACATGGATTTCTCAGAAATAGGTCATGCCAGACTAATCTTATCTCTTTTTATGATAGGGTTATAAGCTTGATAGATGAAGGGAATGCTGTAGATGTAGCATATCTTGACTTCAGTAAGGCCTTTGACAAAGTTCCCCATGACATTCTTGCAAAGAAGCTAGTAAAATGCAGGCTGGAAAGGGCTACTGTTAGGTGGATTTGTAATTGATTGACCGACCAAACCCAAAGGGTGCTCACCAATGGCTGCTTTTCATCCTGGAGAGAAGTGACTAGTGGGGTGCCACAAGGTTCTGTCCTGGGCCCAGTGCTATTCAACATCTTCATCAATGACTTGGATGAAGGAGTAGAGGGCATGCTGATCAAATTTGCAGATGGCACCAAGTTGGGAAGGGTTGCTAATATCCCAGAGGACAGGATCAAATTTCAAAATGATCTCAACAGATTGGAGAGCTGGGCCAAAGCTAACAAAATGAATTTCAACAGAGAGAAATGTAAGGTCCTACGCTTAAGCAGAAAAAATGGAATCCACAAATATAGGATGGGGGATGTGCGGCTGGATAGCTATACATGTGAAAGGGATCTAGGAGTCTTGGTAGATCACAAGCTGAATATGAGTCAGCAGTTTGATGTGGCAGCCAAGAAAGCCAACATGATTCTTGGTTGCATCATTAGGAGTATGGTGTCTAGATCAAGGGAGGTAATAGTACCACTCTATTCTGCATTGGTTAGGCCTCATTTGGAATGCTGTGTCCAGTTCTGGGCACCCCAATTCAAGAAGGAATTCGACAAGCTGGAACGTGTCCAGAGGAGGGTGACCAAAATGGTAAAAGGTCTGGAAGCCATGCCCTATGAAGAACGGCTTAGGGATCTGGGTATGTTTAGTCTGCAGAAGAGAAGGTTTTAGGAGGGGACATGATAGCCATGTTTAAATATTTGAAGGGATGTCATGTCGAGGAGGGAGTGGGCTTGTTTTCTGCTGTTCTAGAGATAAGGACAAGGAGCAATGGATTCAAGCTGCAGGAAAGGAGATTCCAACTGAACCTCTGGAAGAACTTCCTGAGGGTCAGAGCTGTCCAGCAGTAGAATATGCTGCCTCGGAATGTGGTGGACTTTCCTTCTTTGGAGGTTTTTCAAGCAGAGGCTGATTGGACATCTGTTGCAAATGCTTTGATGTGTGTTCCTGCATAACTGGGGGTTGGACTGGATGTCCCCTGTGGTCTCTTCAAACTCTATGATTCTATGAAAGGTGACCCCATGTTACATATCTCCATTGACTACAGAATATCAGAAGTGACATTAACCTCCCACAAAGAGAGAAATGTGGATATGAAAAAGTAGGAGACATCTTTATTGGGTCTGACTTAGGTTTATATCTCTTTACATGTCAGAAGAGTATATAAGAAAACTTATAAAGCATTAAATTCTTGCAAATACCAGATTTTTCTGCCTACCTTGGTAGGCACCTGTGTTAATGTTTGAACAGTAAAACATGAAAAACAAAAGAGAGTTAACCTTTTACAGCTTCTATTTGCTCTGAGTAAAATCACTTTTCTTATTAGTGCAGCTAAAAGCTCCATCAACAGTAAAGTTTAACACACAAGTAGTGC